>BSBK01005535.1:3172500-3497500 GCA_027943335.1 Chamaecyparis obtusa
CGGTCTCTGGTACTTCCTAGAGCGCTTGAAATGATGTGAAGACACTGGAACTTACATTTTTCTCTCAAAGGGCTCAACAAGGTTTCTAAAGTCAACTGTTTGAAATGAATTAAAAATGACCCTTTTCAACCTTATATAGGTTTTGACCTAATTTTTCAAAGTGTTTCATTTTGCGTAAAGATTGTACCCCTAGCTAATTTCAACGTTCTGAACCCATTTTCAAGATCAAAATCAAAATTTGAGATCATTTGCATTGTCAAAAATGTGATTTAAAATTTTTGGACCTGGGATGTCTGACTGCTTGCATAATCAACCTTCATGACATCACAGAAATGCAGTATTCATCTTAACTAGATATCTAACATCAAACTCTTGAAATTTCAACTTGGTCAACCATGGTCAAACCTAGTCAAACTTGGTCAAATGGATGCTCAATCGATACAAAATGTGACCCTGAATGTGTATAACTATTTCTACAATTGATTACATTGCTTCTAATCATTTCACGCTGGTTTTCTCTCTAGATTTTGATTTTAATCCCGAAGGGGGCATGGTATTACACATCATTAATCAAATTTGTCAATCAAATTTTCTTCATCAATTAAGACAACAACTACGTCTACTTCTTGACTCATCAAAGTCCTTATCGCTTGGGGCACACCACTTGGGGCATATCAGATTCATTGAAATCTATATCAATCTGGCGTTCTCTCATAAAACTTGTAAACTATATCAACTCTTCGTAGCCATCAGTTCATTAGTGTTATTTCCTTAATTCTTAATAACTGAAAGGTTCAGACTTGGCATCCTTTTGATTCCTTTGGACAATCAGGTCTGGAGTCAGGATAGTCAATTCCTCATAATCATAGGTTAAGAATCAGGCATTTTGTCACTTCTTTATAATCACAAGTTCATTGTTGATATTGTTAACATCATCTTGATTCTTTGGTGAACCAGGACCTGGATCAACATCTTCAAATATTTCAATCAGTTTCTATCTTAGAATCAGTTAATCTTTCAGGATCAGTTCCACCACCACATAACTAAGTCCGCATATCATAAAAAATAGATTAATCTTTGAACCATTGCGCTTCACACAGTAATGCAAAGAGGGGCAAAATGTAATACCCCAAAAATGGGATTCAGTACCATTGACCTCTTACATCAACATATCGATCAAAATTGACTCTAAATTCCTAACCTAAGACACATCTGGACATCAAATAATCGAAACCCTAATTGATCTTATCTCAATTCTGCATCGGGGAATATTCCTAAATACTCCTAATCTATCTTAATTATTTCTAACTAAATATTATTTGGTGATGAATGATATTATTTTATTTATCCTAAAGTCAATTAATTAGATATGTTGAATATTTAATTAATTAAACTTAGTATGGCCACTTAATTAATTTAATTAGATTTAATTGAATTTATTCCTAATTAATATTATTTTTATTTGACAATCGATTAAATTTCTAAAAATAATTGATTAAATGTTTATTTAATTGATTAAAATCAAGTTGTCAAATTTAATGATTTAGTTTTGATTAAATAATTTATTAACCCATAAATTAGTTGTTTTTATTCAAAAATCAGTTAAATTGAGAATAAAACAAATGGAAAAGTAAATAAACTCATAATTATCTATGCACAAATCAGAAGATCAGTTGAACTCTAAATCAACTATTAAAATCAATTTGTTAAATTTTTTAACTCAACATGTGATTATGAGTTGAACAACAGATTGGTGTGATATGAACTTCTAATTTGAGTTAAAAAATTTGAATTTGCATGATTTTGTTAGATAATTATTTCTAATTGCTTGATAACTCAACAATCAATCTGAGTTGACCAAGGAGAGACTTTTGGCTTTCCATGAGTTCTCAAAACCCTAGATTTCTATATAAACAGGCCTCAGTCCTTTACAAATGACCTCAAATTTGGAGAATCATTGCATGTGCAATCTAGAAAATTTGGAGATTGTGCAATTTTTGAGATTCTTGGCTAACCATTGTTTTCTTGATTTCATTGCATTCATAGCATTGATAGATTAGATTTAAATTCATCTTTAAAAGTTTTAGATCATTTTTACATAGTTTTTATCATTATTGCATAAAAAAATCCAAAAACATAGATTAAATCTGCATTCATTTTCATAGCTTTCATCGTTCAAATCCTTCATTTAGGTGTTGGATTGTCACTGATCTTGGTCAATTTATGAGAATACCATACTTGCATCTATTAGAAGGCAGTAAATCACCTGGTTAATGATATTTGTCATTATTGTTTATTTTCTGATTATTAACCAATAATGTTTTACTGAAGTGTTGTGTCCACAAATAGGTACAATTTTCACACACACACATGACACTCATGATGATCCTAGACATTGTCAAAATAAAAGAATGAAAAGGCCAAAAATAATGATGGATATTAGGGACAAAGCTTGATTGAGGACATGATAGGGTTGAAAGATGGAAGAGGAAATATGGATGCAAAAAAGGATGATGGGTATGAGGGAAAAAGGATAATGATGGACCTAATAGGACAACATGTATAATACCAGCCCCCAAGTATAAAGGAAGTGAAAAGTGGGATATGATAGGATAGAATGGATGAACCTAACCCCAAGTAAGGAACACAAGATGTTCCTAGATTATGCATGATGCATGTTTGATAGTTTTTTATCATGGTACTTTCTTAAAGCGTTTGTTTTCCAAGTTTTCACTAATGGATGAATGCTTTTTCTTTTACCTTTTATTTTCTTCTTTTTTGACCTTTTGACCTTTTTGGATGATAATGGATGCATGATAGTAAATAATAAAATGTCTCTATCATATTATCCTTTGGACAATACTCTTGAATGGTATGCAATAATGGACCATGGTTATGAAGGTATTCTCAAAGAAGTTGGTAGGGTAGTGACAAAGGGACATGAAATGGATGATTAATTGGAATAAAGATAAATATTTATATAAAATATTGGATAGGATGGACAAAATGATGGAAGGTAGGTGTTGGATAATGAAGGGGATGTAAGAAGGCTTGATTTTGAGTGGATGGAAATGAAGGCAAGAACAACATTGGAACACACCTTGAGGGGTGGTGAAGTGATAGATGACAATAAAATTTGGAATTTCAAGGAATGGATGTGGATTTTGGGATATAAGGACCCAAAATGAATTTTAAAAATGGGAGACATTTAGATGGAGAAATAGTGATTTTGGATGCCAACTTTGACTTTCTTTGGAAAGTTGTGCTTCAAGGAGATATTTTAGAATCCACATGGATTTTTTATTTTTTATTTATTTTGCGGTTCCTTGGAATGAAATGCTTGTATAAGGGATTTAGGAACCCATATAGATTTTTATTTTCCTTTCTTTTCATAGTGAGAGTTTGTGGCCTTTTGGATATTTCTTTTTAATTTTGGATCATATTTTTATTTATTTTTACATGTTCATTATGCTTGACATGTTGATCCTTGACTGCAATTGGATTCTTGGACTTAGAGATTTTGTGCTTGGCATCCAAATTTTTGGGAGATTAAATGGGATTCATTAATTGATAGAAATTATATGGAGGCATTTTGGATGGGTAAGAATGGCATGGAGGTCTTTTGGATGGATGGAACATCCTTAAAGATAAAATCCTTTACTAATCTTGACTCATGAAAGGATAAATAGATTTTATCTAATGGATGGAGAGATATATGGACCTAAGATGGATGGAAGAGTTGAAGGGGGAGGTGTATGTTTGAATTTATAAGCCTTTTTTTACCTCTACCTTTAAAATTTTTAAAATTTCCTTTCTTTCAATTGCCTTTTCTATCTTCATCTTTTGAATCACTATGACAATCCATATACTTTCAATTATTATAAAAATATCCTATCATTCCATAATTGAAACACTTAAGAGGTGACTTACCTTTGTATCTTCTATTACTTCACTTGAATCTTCTTGAAAGATATGTTTTAGCTTTCTTTGACATCTTGGGTGTCTCTTGTTTAGTTTCTTAAACGTCTCTAAATACATCCTCTAACATACTTGTCATCCACTATAGTATAGTTAAATGCTGAAAACATTCTTGTATTCTATTGGATTTTAGGTTCAATAAATACACACACACAACTCCAAGAGTAGTAAACTTTTGGATCACAAAGTTTGAGTGAACAAAAACTCAAACACCTTCAGTAAACTTTATAACTCTATGTTTGACATTAATTAAAAAAGACAACCAATCATAAATTTCCAACACAACATAACATATATACAATATATAGAAGACATGAGATAGAATTAGAATAATTTCACAACAATTTTGGTCCCTTTCTCATCTTAAAAATATGGAGCAACAAGGGTAATTTAGGGAGACCTATAAAAGTAAAAAAATAACAAGAAAAAAATCATGTGGGAAGCACATTACAAATGATCAAACACACAAGAGAATCCACCATGAAAGAGGATCTATTCACACATATCTCCACCTTTATATCTTGGTAAACATTAATTAGGGAAGAGGGACAACATGCAAGGGGAGAAATGTCAAGCATACCATTTATATTTACTCTGAGTTCTAAGTAAGGACCATGCTCTAATGAAGAGTTATTTTTCTTGTCACAATAAACTAGGGATAATGATTTGAAAATATTGAAAAAATATCATGATTTATTTTAGTAACCTCATACGTATCATCAGAACCATTAGGATCAATATTATTTGTACATATCAAGTTTTTAAACATCAGTAACATTATCATCTCTATTCCTACTTCTTTCCTCTTGGAGCCCCATCGAAGTAGTTAGTTATTAATAAAATATAATGGCCTTGTCCATTTTTATCAAAAAAAAACAAAAAAACATTATCATCTCTATCATCATGTAAATTAATCACAATAAAATTCTTAGTGTACAATGAAAAATTATCTTATTTAGTGAACTCTATTTTCTTAAGATTTCATTCCTCCCTTGGGTTGGCCATAGATTGGTCAAATGGGATCAAATCATAGTGAGGTTTCTAAGGGTAGGAAATGGTTTGGAAATAATTCTCATGACTTTTGGCATGACTTATATGGAAACTATCACAATAATTGTAGTTTATTTTGGTTTTATTTAAAATTTTAGATTGTTCAAGATCAATTAACATGGGATCCTTTTCTTCCTTTATAGTAGAAGGAATGCAAGGAATCTTAGTAGGTTGAGAGGTAGAGTATGTTGGATGTTTACATGAGATGGGAAGTGGAATGGAAGCATATATAAGAGGAATAAAAGGTGTAAGAAGGAGTCTAGGTCTAGTATGAAGAGGTGGAACATCCTTAGGTTTAATCAATTTAAAAATAATCTTATGTTTGAATTTATAGTAGGATAAGAAGATGATATCAAGGTTAAATTTTCCATGAATCGCTAAAGGCTTATAGAGAATATGGTTAATCATGATGATTTCACCATTATGGGGAAAATTCAAACACTTATGAGTAGGAGAACCAATGTATTTCATGGAAGTAAGCTAAGGAAGTCCTAGTCTCACTTTTAATTGATCAAATAATGGGATAATAGTGAAGGTGACATATAAGAACTTCATACCAACTTCAATGGGAAGAGTAATAGAATTGTGGGTAGGAAAAGTAAAATAATTATAAGTCTTAATCAAAACATAAAATTTGTGTCTTGATGAAATTATATTTTAAAGGGATGCTTTTGAGCTATACAATTTACCATACACATATGATAAATAAGCACTCCTTGTGAGAACCTACCATTAATCTTCATAGAAATGGATAAATGTCCATCTTGTGACTTAATATTATTATTAGGATTAAAGGTAATATAAGTTTTGATTTACAAACTTATCAATTAGATTAACATCAATGTTGGCCACTTCACACATATTGTCAATTTCATGGTTGTAGGGTTGCTAGGCTCAACAATATTAGTTGAAGAAGGAAAGGGGTTTGGTAGGTTTTCCTGTATTAGTAGAATGAGAAGGTAAAATATTAATATAGATTTAATTTTTTTTAAATACCCTCAACAGTTATATTATTCAAATCTATGAGGTCTTGGATAGGATGCTTCAATGCATATCACTTCTCAGTATCATGGTCTAGTTGATGGTGATATTAGCAGAAGGATTTGGGATAATAAGAAGTAGGTAATGGTTTTTAAGAGTCAATTTTATTAATAGAAGTTTCAAAAAATTATCATTCCTTAACTTCAATATAACATTATGCAAAGATTTAGAAAGAAGTGTAGAATTCTGAGATAATTTAAGTTCAAATTTTTAATTTACATGTGCTCTATCCACTGTCAAATGATCAAATATTATTGATGTCATTTAAATTTTGGGAAAAGTCTCTAAAAAAACCAATTTGATACATAGAGTCACTTGAATTCAGAGAAGTCACATTTTTTTAATCTAATGCATCTGTTGGTTTTATGTTTTAATTCCTTGTTGACTTGATATCAACCATCATGAATTTTGAAGTTAAATATTAAGTGTATTTTCTTGTCATGGAGACCACTCCCTCCCTATTCTTCCTATCACATTATAAACTTTAACCAATTTTAATTTTTCATGCTTTAATTAATTTAAGCTAATGTGGTGATGATTTAACTATCAATGTGATCTCACAGGCCTCAGATTTGTAAAAAATTTCAAACTTGCATCACAATGTACACTACCTAATCTAGACTAGGACCTTCTTGTCTAGCTTATGCATAAATCTTAGAATTTATTAGAGAACACTCAACAAGTATAAAAATTGTTAATAGATAATTAGTAATGAATTAGTGGGAAATGATCATCATATATCAATTTGATCACATTTACTAATTGTGAAAAAATGAAATTTAATATTTACATGCACTCCTCCCATCATCAGATGATTGAATATCAATGATGTAAGTTTAATTATGGGGAAAATCTCTAAAAATAATAATTTCCTACATAGAGTCGTAAGAATTGAAACAAGTGTCACCTTGTATAGAATATCAATGTTACACAAACTATCTAATCTAGACTAGGACCTAGTTTTCTAGCTCAAGCATAAATCACACATCTAATTGGTGCATTTCCACACAGAGTCAAAACTATTGCTATCTACTTAGCCTTACAATTATGACACATTTCTAGTCCCACTTGATAATGAAAGAATGAAATTTGTAGCATGGAGCACAATATTTTAAGAAGACATGGAGTGAATTCTTGATTGCACACATGCACTATTGTGAGGTATGATCACATGCTAGCAAGTGATCAAATAAATTGGGAATTGAGATTAGTTCATATCTCCATACCATGACTAAAGTACCTTTACAATTTCATTGTTTAATCATACCCACCCATTTTTTCATGATATTGTAGAATCAATGATCAACATTTAAACTTGGAGAGCTAAAAGTTCTAGCTTGTGGTTCAAGAAAAAAGTGAAGTAATGAGAAAATGAATACTATTGATATGTTTTGTGTCATACAATTGTGACACATGTTCGAGTTAATATCACTTTCCAAAAGTTGATCTTTTAAATATTGGTATGATTGTAGGACATCAAAAGTGCACATTAAAATTGTGGGAACAACTAATTGTAAGCAATAAACATGCACTAATGAAGTAATGGATAATTGACTGAAGCTATTCAAATTTAGGCTATAATAAATGCATAAATCATATGTCTAGGTACATTTCCTTTTGCATTATCATTTTCAATCATAAATTTTTTCTTTTTTGAGCTTTGGAGCAAGTTACAAATGGAATTAGAGTTTTCTTCCTAAATCAAAGGAGACACATATTGAGTATTAAGTTAGCTTAGCTTGCATATGTTCTCACTAATTCTATTTAGAATTGAAACCTAGTTTAAGTTCTTCTAGGTTATTTAAAAAATTTACATGTGTTCAAAGTCATTTTTGTCAAACCTTAGATTACAACCTTTCAAAACCCCATTTTTCATGTAAATCAATTGTAAAAAAATGAGTAAGAAAACATATCCCTACAAGGTTGATGAGGAATTCAAAAAAAAAGTTAGAGGGGAAAAGAGTTCCATTACTTTTCCATGGTCTTGGTGGAATCCATGATGGATTACTAAATAACCTAATTGGGGTTAGGGATGAAAAAGTGCCAAAAATGGGTTGACGATTGTTTGAGAGTTTGTATTAGAAGAGAGAAGCCAGGAATATTATAAGAAATGGATGGGATTTGCACATGGGAGAATATTTTACTTTCAAATGTGTTTGTGGATTCTAACTTCATGAGAATGGTTGTTTAGAGACATGACATTAGTGGAAGAGCATTGTTGACAGCAACTGGCCATACAATGATTAATATAGATAAATTTTTTGTCATAGATGTATTTGGTTTGAATACAAATTTTTTAGTAAGGATTTATTTGAATAATATTTAAGATGGATATTAGATTCATGACCATTTGTAGAGAACAATAATTGCTCCCAAATTTAGGTGGAAGGGTGTAGACAAAAAGACAAACTCAATTTCTAAAAAGGAGGATCCTTTCAACTTGGACATATTTAAAGAATACTTTTTGAAAACCCATTATTCCTTATGTCAAATATTTGGTCTTGATGTGAAATTTTTAATACCTATTGATATGATGTGTATGGGAGTAGAAATTCAAGATCGCATGAAAAATACAAAGTTTAATTTTGTAGGATACCTAGTGGAAATTTTTTATTAGAGTTATGTTAAAGAAAAGGAATGTTGGTTTTTGGTGGCTAATTAGGGAATTACTGTACACTCATCATGTATTGTGGGGTTCAGGATTAACTCGTCAATCATTTTTTGAGTTGACTCATCAATCATTTCCCTAGGATTACTTATCAAGTAATTTTAGGATTAACTTGTTAAGAAACATTGTAAACACCTAAAGGACATATATATAAGTGGTGGTGTAATGTGAAATGGACCAAAATGTCATTTTCTCTTTACTGGATAATATAATAAGTGAACGACTATTTCTGGTGGATGTAGCCTTGGATTGGGTGAACCACGTTAACTATTTTTGTCTTGTTTTATTTTTTGTGTGTGTTTTATTCCTTTGATTTATTAACTAAATTTGCATGTAACTGTTAGATATCTATCAACTAATCCTAACAAGTGGTATCAAAGTATATTTCTCTTAGTCATCCTCTGTATGAAGGTCTCACGATTGAGTGGGAGTAATAGAATGTGAGGGTAAGTTCAAGGTTTAGAAGTTTAATGGGAAGAACTTTCAATTATGGAAAATGAAAATGGAGGACTATCTCTAGAAGAAGGATTTATGGAGGTCATTGGAAGGAAAATCCAAGAAACCAATAGAAATTCTTGATGAGGATTGGAATATTTTGGACAAAAATGAACTTGGTAGTATTTTTTTATGCTTGGCACAATTGGTAGTATTGAATATTATGCAAGAAAAGATAACTAAAGATTTGATGGAAACACTAGAAAAGTTATAATAAGGTATTTCTTATGAAGAATTTATTTAATATGAAAATGGTAGAAGGTGGGTCACTTTTTGATTATTTGAATGATTTTAATATGGTTACCAATCAATTATCTCCTATTAATGTCAATTTTGATTAAGAAATCGAGGCTCTTTTGATTTTATGTTATTTTCCTGAAAGTTGGAATCCTTAGTAATGGTTGTTAGTAACTTTATTTATAGTTCAAATACCCTAAAAGTTGATGATGTTTTTGGTGTTATTACAAGTGAGGAAATTCATAGGAAAAGATTGGGTGGATCTACATCATGTAGTGTTTTGAATGCAGAAAGTAGAGGCAGATCAAAGGAGAGAGGAAAAAATTATATAAGTCATGGGAAATCATGAGGAAAATCAAAGGGAAAAAGGTCTCAATCTAGATGACCAAATGATTTTTGGTACTGTGGGAAACTAGTTCATCAAAATAAATATCATTGGTTTGGGAAAAATAAAGGAGAAAAACAAGAAGGAAACAAGGAGGTAAATGTCACAAGTAATAAATTTGAAGAGGATGTTTTTCTTCTGTCCCCAGATAATGTTGATGATTCATGGGATTTAGACTCAGGGGCCTCATTTCATGCTTCACCCCATAGAATTTAATTTCTTGATTATGTCCAAGGTGATTTTGGGAGATAATGGACCCTTTCATATTGTTGGAAAGGGAAGAACTAAGGTTAAGTTGTAGAATGAGAATTATTGGCTACTATAAGAGGTAAGGTATGTCCAAGGCTGGGTAGGAATTTACTTTCACCAAGGCAACTAGGTGATGAAGGTTGCACAATTAATTTTAATGATAAAAATTGGAATTTTTTAAAAAGTTCCTTAGTAGTAGAAAAATGTGTGAAAGTAGGAACCTTATATATTTGTACAAGTCATACTATTCCTTATACTTTAATTTTTATCGAGAAAAGTTAATGTTCATGAATAGTTGATGTAGTTGAGCAAGTAGAACATGAAATGATCATTGTGGATTCTGAAACAACACTATGGCATAATAGACTTGGCCACATGAGTTAAAAATGTATGAAATTACTTCATTCAATGAATTTTTTACTAGGTCTAAAATGTGTCAATGTGGATTTCTGTGAAAGTTGTCTCTATGAAAAACAAAATAGAGTTAGTTTTTTGAAGAGTGGGAAGGAAAAGAAAGATGAAAAATTAGAGCTTGTGCATACATATGTATGGGCACCAGCTCAGGTATCTTCCCTTGGTTTCTCTCTATATTATGTTACATTCATTGATGATGCAAATGATAGACTATAACTGATTGAATATCTTAAAGGAGAGATTGATGGAGAGATTGATATACCTTAGTAGTTAATGTATATGTGAGACATTAAATAATTTAATGTATTATCATTGATGTCAACTAGTTTTGACTATACTTATCATGATGGTTACAAACATCTTAAGAAGGAAATAATGGTAAAGGAATGAGATATCAACATAAAGATGAGATGTATGAGAAAGATATGGATATGGTATTCATTGGGTAACTTATTGATGAGTCTATGAAATTATGTTGGTGATTTTATTGTATTACATGATTCTATTATGGATTGAAGATCAAGAATGAACAATTTTATATGCTCGATAAATGAATAATTTAGTATACATCGAGTTGGAACAGTGTACACCGAGAAAGTGTAGTGTATAGCAAGTATAGTGTTAACCTAGTTTGTTATCACTGACACACTATGGTATTGATTGAGTGAAAGAAATAAATGGAAGTAATGAATTTCGACTAAATATGATGAGATGGAAAATTGTTGATGAATCTAAGGTTAAAGATAATGATTTTTATGATGATCAAACGACTGGAAAAATTCAAAGGTGATCGGATGAAGGAGATTGAAACATGTTATTGACACAAATCCCAAGGAAGGTTAAAGCAAAAAAACCAATGGTGAAGATTAAGAGGAAAAATTCATGTGAAGCTAGTCAAACTGGTCAGAGACATAACCGAGAAATTTTGTGGACAACACCGAGTGTTAGAGAAAGTAATTACCGAGCAGAAAAGAGTTGGAGGAAACAAAGAGATTGAATTGAGATTATTGACCAGAGGTATTTTGAGCTTAGCATAGATCTAAAAATATGCAAAACATGTTATATTTGAATCAGATCATTATTGTAATAGTTTAACCATTTCTACAGATAAATCTCTTAATTGAGTGGGACTTAACAATCTTTGTATTTCAATATGGCATTCAATGATTGTTGATTATTTTCTTGATGACCCCATAGTGAATGTTTGGTCAAGGGAGAACTATTAGTGATAAATCCTCTAACCAAGTCACACCTTACAATGTGTTTTGTAACCTTTAACAGGGTTGGCTCTTAACCAAGCTCACTTTAGAAGAGTGAATTATTTTGGGTTATTGGTCCCAGGTGGTTTTTCCCCTAACATGGTTTCCACATTAAAAATCAAAGTGTTATATGTGTGAGGATGTGTTTAATTGTTATTTGACTTTACACTTTACTATAACTGGATTGATTGGTAAATACAATAGATAATTTACTTATATTCGATAGATGAAGAGAAAGGCACAATTGATAACTTACCGAGTTGATTAAATTATTTGAAATTTTTGTTTTATACATTAGGGAGCATTTGGGAAAATAGGATAACTGGACTTAACTAATTCACCCCCACCCCTCTCAGTTATCTAACAATTGGTACCACACCATAGAACTATTGAAAGAAAAGTTTGAAGGACTTAAGAAAAAGATCACAAGGTGTATAAGAGAGAGGTGTCAAAGCTGAAAAAATACAACTTTTTTATATGATAAAGTGGAATGAAATTGTATCTATCAAGAATTGGTGAATCTGCAACATACTACTTAAAAAATGAGTCTATCTTACCCTCTGAACCTTTGACTATTGATCACATGAGAGAAAGAAAAGAACACAATGCTATGATGAGAGAGCTTACTTCTTCCTTATCAGATGCAAAATTCAAAGATGTTAAGACATGTACAACTGCTAAATAGATGTGGGACAAACTTGTACTAGTTCATGGAGGAGATGTGAATGTGCTAAGGGATAAAGCTCAAATTCTTAGAGGAAAGTTTGATGACATGAAAATGAAAGAAGGAGAGAACATATATTTGTATAGTAACCAAGTTAAGGAGGTTGTGAATGCTATCTGAGTAGCAGGTGAAATTATTGATGAAGATATTATGGTAAGTAAAATTCTTAGCACCTTGTTACCTTCCTATGCTATTAGAGTTTTTGTAATTCATGAAAGGAGATCAGATCCTGGTAATCATATTCCACTTGATATTCTAATCGGTAGATTGAATGCATTTGAGTTGAATAACTATGACAAAAATATTGTTCCTACTATTGAATCTGCATTTATGTCATCTCTAAAAATTGGTAAATCGAGCAACAAACATAAGATGAGAAATGAAAGTGATAGTGAAAGTGAAGAGGAGCAACTCGATGAGCTTGAAGCATTAATGGCTACAAGATTGAAAAAAGGTAAAAGAAGGTATAGAGGAAGAATACCTTTGGTACACTTTAAATGTAAAGATATTGGTCATATCACTGCTAGATGTCCTGATAGAAAAGAAGATGAGAAAACTAATGAAAGGAAGTATGACATAAGAGATAATCGAGATCACAGAGGCAACTGGCAGTAGAGTAGGAGAGACAATCGACACTACAAGGAGAAAGGTAAGAAGACATGTTACCTAGTTGAGGATGATGATGATGACACCGACATCGACACTGATGAAGACATTGAAGTGGTATTTGTGGCTTTAAAAGAAGATTAAGAAGAAGAAGAAAGTTATGTTGAAACAACACTTATTTCTAGAGTTAGCAAGAATGATACTTGGATTATTGATAGTGGCTTTACACATCATATGACTGGTGATGAAGATAAATTTGAATACCTTGAACATTATAATGGTGGATCTATGAAAATGGGAAATGATACACCTTGTCTAGCAAAAGAAAAGGGGTCGATATTGTTGAACAATAAGATCAGATGTGAGAATGCATATTGGGTGAAAGGACTTAATTACAATTTGTTGAGTGTAGCACAACTGAATAATATAGGTCACCGAGTTGCATTTCAAAAAAGAAAGGTGAAAATCTATGATGAGATTGGAAAATTGGTCGGCACTGGTGAAAAATCTAAAGGTAATCTATTTTATCCTAACAATGCTGAGACTTATTTTTTGTTGGCTAAAAATGTAGATTTATGGTTATTTCACAAGAGGTTATGTCATGTGAATTTTGACAACATGGTTAAGATCAGTAAGAAAAGAAAAGTTAAAGGTTTACCGAGCATATATAAACTTGACCATGTTATATGCAAACAATGTCAAATGGGGAAAACGTCAAAATCTAGTTTTAAGAGAAAACACTTTTCATCTAATGCTATTTTGGAGTTAGTTCATACTAACTTGTGTGGTTCTATGAGAATTCAGAGTTATTATGGAGACAAATATTTTATCTTTTTTATTGATGACTTCTCTAGAATGATGAATGTCATGTTCTTGAAATAAAAATCTGAAGCTTTCAAAAATTTTAAGTGGTATTAAGCTAAAGTTGAAAAATAAATTGGTAAAGAACTGAAATGCTTGAGATCAGATAGAGGTGGTGAATTTATTTTTGATGAGCATGGAATTAAAAGACAAGTTTCTGCACCAAGAACACCCCAACAGAATCAGATTGCTAAAAGGAGAAATAAATCAATTGTGGATTGTGCTAGAACACTGATGATTGAAAAAGATGTTGCATAGATGTACTAGAGAGAAATTGTTAGTACTATTGTTACACAATGAACCAAGTTCAACTGAAGAAAGATTCAAACAAAATACCTCATGAATTATGGTATGGTTACACACCTAATGTGAGTTATTTCAAAATATTTAGAAGTAGATGTTACATTTTGAAAGATGATAGAAATGGGAAATTTTATTCAAAAAGTGATGAAGGAATATTTCTAGGATATTCTACTAAAAGAAAAGTTATAAATGTTTGAATATGGCCACTAACAAGATGATTTAAAGTGCAAATGTGAGAGTTGATGAATTTTCTAAGTAGAATGATGAAGAAAGTAAAAAGTAATTGAAAGAATATGGTATATTTGTTTACATTGAGGAAGTTGACACTCTACCAAAGCAACAACCTAACATTACTGAGAAATAGGGTAATTCTACCGAGCATCAGCCTATACAAACTAAGAATTAGAAAATTGTTATCGATAAAGATCATGTTCATGCATCAAGTGGAGAACATATTGAAGAACAAAGAACTTAACCTATACCTTCTAGATATGTAAGAAGGCATCATCCACAAAATTAGATCATTGGAGATAAGAAAGTAGGAATGTTGACACAAAGTAAGTTGAGAAAAAATACATGCTTAGTTTGTGAATTTGAGCCTAAAACTGTTAGAGATGCATTGAAAATGATGAATGGATCAAGGAAATGAATGAAGAGATTGAGAAGATATAGAAAAACTAGACATGGACATTGGTACCGAGATTGAAATAAAAGAATGTAATTGGAACCAAATTGATATTTAGAAAAAAAAATTGAATGAGAATGGAGATGTCACTAGGAATAAGGCAAGACTAGTATGCAAAGGTTATGCACAAGAACAAGGTATTGACTATGGTGAAACTTTTGCACTAGTTGTTAGAATTGAAGGAGTAAGGATATTTCTTTCTAATGCTTCTTACAAAAGATTTAAAGTTTATCAGATGGATAACAAATCTACATTTCCTAATGGGATACTTGAGAAAGAGATTTACATTGAACAACCTAAAGGTTTTGTTAATCCTAATAGAGGAATATGGTATGTTAGTTACACTAATTACTATATGGATTGAAACAAGCATCGAGAGCATGGTATGAAAGACTACATTCCTACTTAATTAGTATTGAATTTGTTAGAACAAGTGACAACAACAATTTGTATTTAAAAGGTGAAATTGATGGCAAGATTCTTATTGCTGAAATTTTTGTTGATTATATTATATTTGGAGGACATGATAACTTATGCAAATCATTTTCTAATTAAATGAGGAAAGAATTTGAAATGTCAATGTTTGGTGAGATTAAATTTTTTCTTGGTTTGTAAATATTACAATAGAATGAAGGCATATACATCACACAATCAAAGTATATTAAAGAAGTATTGAAGACATTGGGTATGGAGGATTCAAAACTATTCAGTACACCTATGGTCACTAGATGCAAATTATCAAAGGATGACAAGTCAACTGAGGTAAATCAAACCTTGTCCAGATCAATGATTGGTAAATTGATGTATGTTGTGCATAGTAGACCAGATATTGCACATGCGGTTAGAATTGTAGCAAGATTTTCTTCTAATCCTAAAGAATCACATATGACTATTGTGAAAAGAATTTTGAGATACTTGAAGAAAACTAAAAACTATGGTTTATGGTACAAGAAAGAAGACAATTTTGAATTGAAAGTTTATACAAATGCAGATTGGGCTAGAAACATTGATGATAGAAAGAGCACTACTAGCGGAGCATTCTTTTTGGAAGAAAGATTGGTTACTTGGATAAGAAAGAAACAAGGATGCATTTCTCAGTCTATTGTAGAAGTAGAATATGTTTCTGCTGCTACTAATTGTTCAAACATTGCATGGATAAAACAACTATTGGAAGGTATGAATGAGGAGATCACTCACCCAGTGATAATTTATTGTGATAATACAAGTGCAATTAATATTTCTAAGAACCCAGTGATGCATGCAAAGAAAAAGCATATTTATATTAAGTATCAGTACTTGAGGGAACAAGTACAAGAAAAGAAAGTAAGATTAGATTATGTGAAATCACAAGAGAAACTTCTTGATATATTTACTAAACCCTTACCGAAGGACAGATTTGAATACTTGACAAGTAGAATAGGGGTCCATCCTTTGTTTTTTAGTCACTAAGGTGATTAGGAGGTTGCACCAACCTATAATTTATCATAATATTAATAATTTTTATGCATATCATTCACACTTTGGGTTTCCTAAGGCTATGAAAACTAGAAGACAAACTGAAACTAAATATCAATACATGCAAGGTGCTTGATCTGAATCGAATAATAGATATATTGATTTGGCTATTTAAGAGCTATTTAT
This sequence comes from Chamaecyparis obtusa, assembly GCA_027943335.1. Classification (NCBI taxonomy): domain Eukaryota; kingdom Viridiplantae; phylum Streptophyta; class Pinopsida; order Cupressales; family Cupressaceae; genus Chamaecyparis; species Chamaecyparis obtusa. The sequence continues at coordinate 3,189,097 of BSBK01005535.1, forward strand.
TTTCTTTTTATCATTTTTGTCAAAGGGAGAGGAATTGCATTAAATATTCAAGTTAAATATAAAGGGAGAGAAATACACATTAAATATCTATCCATAGGGAGAGAGATTATCGAAAGGGAGAGTATTGATGTTGTGAAGCGATTAAACATATTAAATGTATAAGCTAGGGAAAGCTTACCAAGCTACAACATTTGCATACAGAGATGTAGAACAGATGTGTTGGTTCTTGAAAATATTTTACACTCCATGAGACACCAATATAGCTAAGACTAATTTTAAGGAGGGGTTAGTTCCAAATATAGGAAAATCTATAGGTAACTAGACCAACTATAGGGACAAGACTGCCCTCTTCACTTTTGGCTCTGCAAAACCAAGGTGGGTACACCTGATCCAATATATATATTCTTTTTTTAATTTGATATTGGATCTAACAATAGATATCAGTGAGAAAGTACTAAATAATAACCTATTGTTCATTGACTCTCCATCATTGGGTAGGACATTTACTTCTCCAATCAACAAATAAAGATTAAAAACTAGTTTTGATTGTTGTATTTTTTATTGTAATGATCTTAATCAATCCTTATGAACTTAAAGATGCACTCATACAAACCAGTGCCTTATCCATTAGGCTAATATCACCAAAATATAAATAAAATACAAAGATCTTGGAATAACTTAACTCATAATCATAAACAAAAATACTTCAAATATTTCCTTCTTATAGATAATCCTTCTACAAAATAAATGAACATGTATTTTACTGAGAGCAATAGTTAATCCAACCCTAGATCAGAACTCAAAATAAAACACATACACACTGGTCTCTAATAAACTCAGAAATTCACAATTCACAATTTTAACACAGAGGAGAGATAAAGACCTCAAATTTGTATTAAGTATAATGAAATTTGATCATTCGTATACAATATATCTTGAGAAACAAGCTTGCAAATAATGGTAGTAGCCTGTACTTTCTTCTATTACTTTGACAAGAAATGATACAAAATATTACAATCCTCGATTGAGGGGTAGGGTTTCAAAATTCTATCTTTTAGACACATAAACTCTCAATACCCAATATGATCATGGAAAATCCTTTTATATACAAGGAATGCAACAAGCTACCAATTATATTAGGGTTTATAAAACTTTACCCTTAAATATATAACAACCCCAATGGGCTTACAATAAATGATTCAATCAGACTCTAGACCGATATTTTGTAGGCGAGCCACCTTTCTTCAAGTCTTTAATTCTTTCCTCGATCTCCTTAAGAAAATTTGATTACCTTTCCTTTGTGACTGTTCCTGCAATAAATGAATTTTTATCTCACCTACTTTAGGACTATGAGTCATAGTCTTTTGTTTGCCTCAAGTAGTAGATGGAGCACCTAGCCTTTCAACATGGGGAATGTACTGGTATCTCCATTCATTAAACACTTATTCACTTGGGAATACAAAATTTATTATCTCGGTCTTCTTGCTAGACAATTGCTCCCACTTGCTTTACATTTTCTTAACCTCCTGCTGAATAAAATCAAATCTTGATTTTGTAGTCATTAGTACCTTGATGGTGTGGATGAAAGAAAGAGAATTCTCCGAAGTCAGAATACTTGTCATTCTTGCTAAAAAATCTCCATCCATCTCTTCTCTCCATTTGAACATTTCTTTTAACTCTCCAATTACCTTGAAAACCCCTAGTATTAATTCACAATTTGAGTGTTAACTCCTTCTTCAACACATTGGATTTTCTTTCAAAATCATCCAGGATTATTTTGAATTCCACCATACCTTTTACAAAATTATGTACAAGCTTAATCAAAGGGTCAAGATTAAGTTGGGCTTTTGAAAGCATGTAGAACAAATTCATGTTTGATTCCCTTCTTGTCCATTTATCAAGAATTGATCCTAATTCAGCCTTGTGGTTATCTAGAGATGTGAGTAATACCTGCAACCTTCTATCATAGTCAAACAAAACTAAGGGATTTAGATCATGAGAAAATTGCATTACTACCTCCGTGACTTTCTCTTCATACCTCTGATTCATAAGGAATTTATCCTTCATATGTTCATCCTTTTGTTTGTCTAGCTCTGCCCTTCTCTCTCTCAATCTATCCCTTTCTTCAAGCAATTGTTGTTTTTCCTAACTAACTCTTGCATCTATATTTATTTCTGGGAAGGGGGATGGTGGGAAATCAACAATGGGGCTAGAAGAAGAAGCCACTATAGGCCTACTAGCAATCAATAGATGAGGTGATATGTAATCCTGTGGTCCTGACAATTGTGCTATCAATTTGTCTTTTTGAATCAACTCTATCTTCAGCTCATTGTAAGACTTGAGAATAGTCTCAAACTTAATCCTTAATTCTTCCTTTTCTTGGGCATCCTTTTCTACCACCTTTACATTGAACTTGGTTGTTCCCAAGATCATATTTGAGACTTCAACACCTGAAGTCTCACCCACTCTTTGTACTAGTAAATTACCAGCATATTCTAAAGAGAATGCCTCCCTTTTTTCTTTATTCTCTTCCCACTTGAGGGACACATAACCAGGGCAGCATAATCATCAGAAAAGGCCACACCCTTAGAAGCCTATTGTGCCTACTCTGTATTAGAGAGAACTGTAACTTTACTTTTCTTGACTGAATCACAAACTATTCCATCAACAATATCCCATTCAGGAAGAATCAAAACTCCTGTAGTGTGAACCATAGCCCTACCTTCTTCTGGGGTTATCTTTTCAAAAAATTTCATCATCTCCCCCAATGTCTCATTTTCAATTTCAATCATATCCCTATCAGGGAACTCTTCATTTTTCTTCTCACAAATTTCTTTGTATTGATTAATTTTCATTCTCCACAAAAATTGGAGAAATGACCTAGTTTTAACAAAATTATCATCTGAGATGGAAGCATCACTAGCCTATTTCAAAATTGGGTCTAGCTACTTACCATCAAATTCTACCACTGTAAGGTCCATTTCTATTTCTTTAGGCTCCTTTGTCATTCCTTCTTGTAGTTCATCACTTGAAACAAAAATGTTCCCCTCATTGCTTAATTGCACTAGTTGCTGAGCAACTCCATGTTCATCTAATAGCAATGGGGATTGGAGAGGGGAATATATCTCTCTCTTTGGTTGAGGTTCCTCCTATCTTTGCCTCTTTGGAGAGGGTTCATCTACTATTGGATCACTCATGGGTCTCTTCCCCTTGGAAGTGGATGGAAGACTCTTATCTTTCTGTTGAGCTAGGAGAAGGACACTGTATCCCTTTCTCCCCTATACTGTATACATCCCATTAGGGGTCAAATTTGAGTACCCTGGCTGAATTAGAATTCTTCTTGCCCTATCAAGATCAGATCCAATAACTGCAGCCTTCTTCTCATTTTTTGCTTGCATAATTCCCTCAAAATGTTCCATAAGGGCATCCACCTTTCTTTCCCATGGCTGAAAAGCCTTCAATGGGTCATATTCTTTATCAAAAATCCACATAAAATCTATTGTCTTTTTATAAATTATCCATTTATATTTTTTAATCTCTTGAGTTTGAAGATCAAACTCATTCCTGACTATATCCTTAGGGAAGTTGAACTGATGTTTCAAAACAACACACCTTGTTTTCTCTCTAAACATTCTAGAAATAAAGCCCTCATTATCTGCACACCTTACCACTGCAGTAGCCATTCTGTAAGGTTGCAAAACTTGATTCAAATGCACCCATCCCTATTTGATAATAATGTACTTGTGGGCTATTGTAATACTTGGGAACAAAGTTCCCCTTCCTTTGTTAGTTAGGGTTGTTTCCTGCAAGTCACCAATCTATCTTAAAATTTCAGCATACCCTATTTTCAAAGGGAATTGGTAAGGCAATACATAAGGTGCCTTTCTACAACCATATACTCTGAATACTGTAGAGACTAGATACAAAATTATATCACCAAAATTGTGAACTATGGTGATGTATTTACAATACTCCTTTGGCCTAATTAGCCTTAACAACTCCATGGGAATTCTTGGATTCTCAAAAAATAACAAGGATCTAATCCTTAAAGAAAAATTCCTATAAAAAACAAGGTAACTAGCATCAGTCCTATCCCATGACAACTTTGTAGTCCACAAATGGACTGGTAATACCTCTCCATTCTTCTCCCTTACAATATTCATTGTCTTGCTAAATAATTCAACACCATTATGTAAGAGCATATGCATTAACATAGAATACCATGCAAAAGGCCTACCTAATTTCATATTTTTTATCCCTATTAATCCTTGGTGGATTAGATCTACAAGATAAGGGGAAAAATAAAAAATCAGTGCCAAATGGGGATGTAGGGTCTATACCATCATGAACATGTATGGAATGGGCATGTGTGTAGCTTCATCTTCTCCTAAAATCAAAGTCAGGGATTTGTACATACCCTTTGCCCTCATATTGAAAAGATCTAGTCTGAAAGGCTCGAGAGTGCTTGGGATAATCACAGACATGGCACCAATTTTTTCAACAAAATCCCTTAGAGGACCAGACCTTAAATAATTTCTCTGTGCCTCATAAATTTTATTGAGTTCATCCAAATCAATCTTCTCTAGTCCAACAGAAGGGTCATTCAGTGAAAAAACTTGTCTGATCTCCTCCTCTATGATACTTATCAAATCTCTTCCATTTATATCCTTAACACATCTAGTTATAGAATCATAACACTTAGCTATCTGTATAAGAAGATCAACATCCATAAAAACTCTGGGCACTATGAGTCTCCCTACATCAAACTGCCATATATTACTGAGGGGAGCACAAGTATTTCTTTGGGAGTACACACCTCTAAATAAAACTAAGCCATTATAATCCTTCCCTACTTTGGCATCTCTAATCCATAATCCCCTATCATACAATCCATCATTAACATAGTCTCTAGGGTTTTTGGGGACTAATTCATTCATTATGGATCTTCCAATATCTGAGTGTGGGAGTAACTGTAGTAAATCCTCAAAAACCCCTCTATCCTTATACTCTGTGTTCCATAAGAGCTCTCTTTTGGGTGGCATTTTAACTAGGGCTTTTTAGAAAAGTGTATAGATACTAGATAAAAATCACCCAGATAATACAAGATAGAAATAGCAGACAAGACTTTAATCACTAAAACTGTCTTCTTTAAGAATTTGTGAACTTTCAACTTCAAAATGCCTACCGTATGCCTAAGAAAATTTGTAGTCGACGCTTGCAAAGAGAGCCAAATTGCTTGAACAAAGACTTGAAGGAAGAATGATGTTTCCAATGATCAAATCCAACTGTATAATCATTGCCAACCTGTCACAGCTGATTCACATGAAACTCATTAAGTTTGCCATTACTGAAACTGGCAGCTTCAACATTCACAGGAGGTGAAACAATGTCAAAATTTTAAGTTTGAATATGCACTGTCGATCAAATTCCTTTTTGGCACATCGAATAGTCGATAGAAATCCACGTAACAACTTTAACATCTTTTCCAAGCTTAGTTCTTGACAAATGAGAACATTTCATTATGCCCATGTGCAAAAAACATTACACTTTAATTTAACTTTACTCAGTCTAGACAGGTGTCAACATGTCGCATTCATGTAAGCATAAAATTCCAAGCATCTTTCAATTAAGGCAATGTGACCACTGTTGATTTTCTCAAAAACTAACAGATCTTTACCAAATTTGAAAGTTAGTGACCCCTCTTCGCAAGTGAACACATGGAGGCATTTGAAAACTTTGGACCCACTGGCAATTGACACTGCAAAGGACACATTTCACTTAGTCGCATCCCCACAAAATAGAAAACTTTTAGGTATGTTAGATGAAGGGAATGCGACAAACATTGATAAGCTTTCATCAGATGATCGTCAGTCATTTATGAAATTTGGCCCCACCTTTACTTTTGCCAGCCCTTTATTGAATAAAAAATGGCCACGTCACAATATCCGACAAGCAGACACACTATTTTTTCTTACTGAGCACCAATCCTACTAGTAGTTTCCACATCATACTTTAGCCTAACCAATGAAAAATGAACATCTGAGCATGACCTGGTCATCAAGGACCCACCTCACAGTCTAGAACCATATGGAAGATTAGACAATCATCAATGAAGTGTAGACTTAAAACACTGAGAAACTTCCTCCAATAGAAAAATGATAGCCACGAGATTTAAATGAACTTTAACCTTTGGAAATTTGCGACCCCACCTCACTATGCCAGCTTGGAAACATGTCACCACATCGTATCCCTGCAGAACAAAAAATTCATAGCTCTGTCATCATCAGTCTTTTATCCAATTGGATGGTCGTCGCTGAAGCACAAGGATTAACAAGTGGCCAACTTAGCTTTAAGGCATTGTGACAACCGTCGATGTAACCCACTTGTTAATGACAGAATAGCTTTGAAACTGGTCCCACTTCACCAGGTGTCATGTAGTCACATCCCTACAAGTTAGAAAATCTGACAACCATAAGACTTAAGGGACAACGACAACCACAAGTTTTTAAATAGGAAAAAGCTAAAGTTTGCATGAAATTTTTAATAAAAAGGAACCTACTTAAAACCTAACCATGAAACACATGAGGCTGAAAACTTAAAGGGTTTATTTAAACACACACATTATTTACACCTTTAGTGAATGAAAAAGGTAACATCCAAATATAACAAGGCCTAGGATAATTAGGGCTTTCGGCATTTTCTTTCTGCTAGGTCAAATTAATGAAGGTTTTGACAATTTTTGAAGTATGAGGGCCAAAATTTTAATAGCACCAACAAGATGTTTGGTATTTGATGGTATATTTCATATTGTGTTTCCATCAATGCCAAAGGGAGATATTGATTGACTACAACTGATTGAATATCTTAAAGGAGAGATTGATATACCTTAGTAGTTAATGTATATGTGAGACACTAAATTAGTTAATGTATTGTCATTGATGTCAACTAGTTTTGACTATACTTATCACGATGGTTACAAAAATCTTAAGAATGAAATAATGGTAAAGGAATGATATATATACATAAAGATGATATGTATGAGAAAGATATGGATATGGTATTCATTGGGTAATTTATTGATGAGTCTATGACATTATGTTGGTGATTTGATTGTATTACATGATTTTATTATGGATTGAAGATCAAGAATGAACATGTTTATGTGGTCAGTAAATAAAGAATTAAGTATACATCGAGTTGGAATAGTGTACATCGAGCAAGTGTAGTGTATATTGAGTACAATGTTAACTGATTTAGTTATCACCGACACATTGTGGTATTCACTGAGTGAAAGAAATAAATGGAACTAATGACTGCTGACTAAAGATGATGAGATGGATAATTGTTGATGATTTTAAGGTTATAGATAATTATTTTTTATGATGATCAAATGAATGAAAAATTTTAAAGATGATCGGATGAAGGAGATTGAAACATGTTATTGACACAACTGGCGAGGAAGCTTAAAGAAGAAAAACCAACTATGGATGAAAATAAAATGGTTTATGATGTTTATAAAAAGAGACAAGAGATTCATTATTGATTCTTCTCAAGGAGAATTCACATGTAAAGATTGAATTCATGCGAAGCTGGTCAAACTAGTTAAAGACAAAACCGAGAAATTATATAGACAACACTGAGCGTCAGAGAAACCAATTGCTGAATAGAATAGAGTTGGGGGAAACAAAGAGATTGAATTGAGATTATTGACCAGAGGTATTTTGAGCTTAGCATAGATTTGAAAATCTACAAAATAAGTTATGTGTGAATCAGATCATTATTGTAACAATTTAACCATTGCTATAGATAAATATCTTAATCGAGTGGGACTTAATAGTCTTTATATTTCAATATAACATTTAATTAATATTGATTGTTTTCTTATTGAACCCATAGTGAATGTTTTGTCAATGGATAAATGTTAGTGATAAATCCTCTAACTAGGTCACACCTTACAGTGTGTTTTGTAACCTTTAATAGGGTTGGGTCTTAACCAAGCTCACTTCAAAAGATTGAATTATTTTGGGTTAGCGGTCCCAGGTGGTTTTTCTCCTAACAGGGTTTCCATGTTAAAAATAAAAGTGTTATATGTGTGTGGATGTGTTGAATTGTTATTTTACTTTACACATTACTATAACTGGATTGATCAGTAAATACAATAGATAATTTATTTATATTCGATAGATGAAGAGAAAGTCACATTTGCTAACTTACCGAGTTGATTAAATTGTTTGAAATATTTTTTTTATACATCAAGGAGTGTTTGGGACTGTAGGATAATTGAATCACCCACCTCCTTTAGTTATCTAAAAACAAATAGGAAAGTATGGATTTATTTCCTTAGGCAGAAATCTAATATATTTGGAACTTTTAAAAAATGGAAAAGCTTGGTTGAGAATGAGATTGGTAAAAGACTAAAATGCCTCAGATTTGATAATGGTGGCAAGTATTATAGAAAAGAGTTTGAATATTATTATTTCTCTTGTGGTATTCATAGGCAGAGAATAGTTCCAAGGGCTCCATAATAAAATGGAGTGGTTGAACACTTGAATAGGAAAATAATGGAGTGTGTAAGGAGTATAAGGTCACATGTTGGGCTTCCCTTAAAAATGTGGGAATAGGCTGTAAACACTATTTTTTATTTAATCAATAGAGGTCCATCTACTCCTTTATGTTGTGGTATTCTATAAGAAGCATGGAAAGGTAAGAAGGTGAGTTATTATTTTCTCATAACCTTCAGTTGTGAAGCATTTGTACATAGAGATTCTAAAAATATAACAAAGATGGAAGATAAGCCAAAGAAATGTATTATTTTTAGATATGGCATTAACAAATTTGGCTATAGACTTTGGGATGTTGAAAACCATAAAATTGTAAGAAGCAAGCATGTCATATTCAATGTGAAAGTTGTGTACAAAGATGAGTTGCAACAACACAAGAAGAAAGAAAATGATTATGTAGTGTTGAATGATACTCCAAAAAATGATTTTCCAATGGTCCCTCATGCTTCACAACAACAACCACAACAACAAATATCATAAACTCCAGTGAATTTTAGGCAGTCAAAAAGGCTAAGTAGACCTCCTAAAAGGTTCTCTCCCTCTTTGTATTCTATTTTATTAACAAATGCTGGTGAACCAAAGGATATGATGAAGTTGTGAAAATTGATAAAAAGGATCAATGGGAGCTTGCAATGGAAGAAGAAATGGACTCCTTTCTAAAAAATCAAACTTGGGAGATATGTAAGTTGCCTATAGGTAAAAAGTCATTACCAAATAAAAGGGTTTATAGGCTGAAAGTGGAGGATGGAGGTAAGAAAAAATTTAAAGCCAAGATATTTGTAAAGGGAATTTCATAGAAAAAGGGCATTACTTTTTGTTGGCATTAAGCAGAATTGCCACTAGTGACAACACTTATTTGCATTCTGGATACAAACTGAGCAGACAGTGCAAACCGAGCAGATAGTGCAAACCGAGCAGACAGTGCAAACCGAGCAGACAGTGCAAACCGAGCAGACAGTGCAAACCGAGCAGACAGTGCAAACCGAGTAGACAGTGCAAACCGAGCAAGTTAGTACAAACCGAATAGGACAGTGTAAACTGAGTAACATCATGTCTACCGAGTCACTAGTATTTACCGAGTTCAAAACCTACCGAGTGATCAGTATGAATCGTGCCTTCACTTCTACCGAGTGCATGACGATGCTGAGTAATGCAGTGGACGCCGAGTATCAGAAAGTCACCGAGTCAGTCTGCAGGAACCGTGTAACCATACTTGGGCCGACTTAGTAGCACTTATGTTTATTTGTCAAGCCAACTTTGTAATTGTAATTGTAATTGTAATTAATTGTTTAAGACTTGTATATAAACAATGTTGTAAAAATGTCAAGATGAAATGTACGTAAGAAATATATGTGAAAGAAAAAGAAAGGCAGAGATAAGCGAATTATAGAAGGCTTCAGAAGTATAAGGTACAGCAAAGACAAATTCATCACAGAAGGTGATCAGTACATCAGCGAATCTCAATCAGCAATCCAGTTGCAAAGCCAGAGATCTACTGTTTCATTCTAACAGGTGAATCAGTACTAAATCCTTTAACCGGGTAGACTTAACAGTCTTTGTAAAATCTCTTTACCGAGTGCATACTTCATTGTATGTTTTGTAAATCCTTTAACAGGGTGGAGATCCAGGACAATGGAGGTATTCAAACTGAACAAGGTGATTGAAAATGAAAAGCTAGATCTGGAAATGGCCATAGCTAAACTCAAAGAAGCAAAAGAACATCTTTCCCAATCCCTAAGAAGAAGGAAGGAACTTGCAAATCAGATGAATGATCAGAATTACATTGAAGAAAAGATTGAAGATCTTCTTCCCTCAAATAACTCAGATGAAGCAAACAATGCTATCAAAGAACTCCTAGAAAAGAATGGGTCTCTGCAGGAAGAAGTGAAAAAATTGAAAAGAGAACAAGAGCTACACTCTACAAGATTCTATGAGATCTTGGAGCAAAGAAACAAGTTGAAAGATGAATTAGATGGAAGAAACATTGAAGTCCAAAATAAAACCCTTCAGCTAGAAAACCTAATTGATCAGATCTCTCATACAAATGAAGAAATTCTGAATCTAAGATCAGAAATAGAAAGCATAAGAGAAGAACTAAGATCTGAAAAGGAAATCAATCTAAGATTGGTGGATGACCTAAACACTGAAAAACAAATCAATGAAGGAATGCTGAAAAGTCAAGAAGACTTGAATCAGCTGTATGAGCGAAATCTTCATAGGCAAAAAGGAAAAGCAGGACTTGGATACAAAGGAGAAGGCGAATCTTCTAAGCAAGGTACTCAAAGAAATCAAAAACCTACTTGTAATCATTGTGGTAAAATAGGACATCAAATAAATGCTGGAACAATGAAAAAGAAGAATTCAATGGAAAATGTTACAGCTGCAATCAACCTGGTCACAAAGCAAATGAATGCAGGGAAAAACCTAGATTCAGAGGTAATTGTCACAAGTGCAACAAACAGGGTCACAAGGCATCCGAGTGCAGATCCAAGACATTTAATCCAGCAGAACAAATTATGAAAGCAATGTTTGGATGGGACTACAACACCTGGTGTAGATGTCATTACTGTGGAGAATATGGACACATTGGCATGAATTGCATAAAACATCATCTAAGGAAAAGAGATACTACCGTAAGATGCTTCAAATGAACTAAACTCGGTCACATAGCCAGAAACTGCATGAATGCTAGTGAAGTTGAAGATAGAAAGAAGAATGAAGCAACTAAGGTTAGGAAATAGGTGAGACAAAAATGGATTCCTAAAGCTACCGAGCAATCCAGTCCAAGTAATGGAATGGATGGCTCTACCGACTCAAACTAAATTTCCAAGGAAGCACTGGAACTGCATTCTCATAGACCAATCCCAAGCAGTTCCAGAACTGAAATTAAAAGAAAGATCTAAATCAGCATGCAAGATGCAGGAAGGTCAGTATCAGTCTTCACCGAGAAAGGTCGGTATCAGTCTTCACCGAGCAAGGTCGGTATCAGTCTTTACCAAGCGAGGTCGGAGCAATATGAATTCTTGAATTCACCGAGTTGCGAAGTCTTTACCGAGCAATTAATTCTTAGTGGGTGACAGTCTGTCAGAATTCATACCCTAATTTGAAATGAGCATTAATGACAGAGTTGCAAACAAAAAGCAAGTAATCGAACTCATTCTTCACCGCGAATCTTTAGCACTTTGAGAGAGAAAATTTCAAGAGCAACCCGGCGATTCAATACTTTTGTGAAAGGAATTTTCTGTGAGCTACCATGGCATCATCCAGCACTTCAGCAAAGAAAGGATCTGATATGTTAGTCCAAGGGGAGTGGAAAGCACCAGATTTTAAGATCGTGCCCGCAATTGCAGCAGCCCTAGATCCGAACGGAGCTCAATCTCAGATTCCTCCTAAGGTACTCCTTATTAATGATATCCGCAATCTTTTTAACTGTTCAATTCATGAAATGGGGAACCTAGAACTAGATATTGTGCGTGAAGAACTATGTGTGGATGGTATTCTGAAACCCGAGCACAAACATCTGGAAGATAAAGGTTTAGTTCACATTGCACATCTACCTCGAAACTTTCAAGATAAATGGGTTAGATATATTCTCAGCCGTGTACATGATGGAAAGATTTGGCTTGAGCAACCTATAGAAATCACAAAGAAGATGATTCAACAAATCACCAGTCTTCCCATGTTGAACAAAGCTAAAACTACCAAAACCCTAGGTCGGACGGAACTAGAGAAGAAAACCCTAGCCGAGTGGGATGGTAGAGGCATGAAAGTTAGCAGCATTACCGACGCTGAACTGAAGTTTGGTACACACATTATTGCCCATAAGATTTACAGTTCTAGTCGACAGAACAGTGTCTCCTGTGAAGCTATTGACCTAGCATACAAAGTGGTCAAGAATAACTTGACATTTGACCTAGCAGACTTATTATTAAAGCAGTTTAACAAAAACATGGAAAGCATCAAAACTTCCAAAAACAATCCATGTAAGTTTGGATCCTTACTGGTCTGTTTATTCTTCTATGTTCAGAAATTCTTCCCTTCTAAAGGAAAAGTTGTATGGAGAAAAGATGTGCCAGTCCTCTATGAAATAAATGAATACATCTCAGAAATGGGTGAAAACTTTGAAAGCATCATGGATAATTATTTTGAGTCTTTCAAAGAGAAAATGAATGACAGATTCTGGATTCCACAGAAGTTGGTGGAAGATTACAAAGATGACATTTGTTTTATGGTGGATTGTGATAATGTGTATATTCAAGCAGTTAAACTGAGGATTGTATATGTAAAACCTCTTCCTTATGAGGTAAATATTGATGAAACCAAGAATATCATTGAAGCTCTTCTTAATCAGCCTGTCAATCCCAAAGCTCCATATTTTGGAACATATGATGAAGCTAAGGTGAGAATTGAACTAAGCATAAAACTTCCACGGGTGGTAAACAAAGGAAAGAAGAGGATAGCCAAAATGCAAATGATAACCGAGGACAAAGAGGAAAAAGATGAAGAAGAAGAGGAAAAGGATGAGAAAATAGAGGAACCAGAACCTGCAAAGAAGAAAGGAAAAGTTTTCATCACTAAGGCACCTAAGCCTCCTACTGTTGTATTTACAAGAAGAAATACAAGAGGCAAGGCAGACAAGGCAGACAAGGAAGATAAAGACATAGTATTCAAAAGGCCTCCTCTAAACCTTCAAGAAAAACTCAAACTCTTTAGAGACGGATCAGGATCTGGAGTAAGTAACATAAAATCCTTAAGATATGAAACCAGATCAGAAGCAGAACAGAAGGAAATAGAAGATGCTGTTATTGAGAAGATGGGATAGTGGAAATACTCTCCTGAAGAAATTGCCCCACAGGTTCCAGCAGTTCTATTGAATCCAATAAAAATGAGATGGAGCAATGCAAAGCAAACTGTGATAGATATATTTGATCAAAACCTGAGACAGTTGATGCCGAGCTTGAATAATGATGAAGTAAAGAAGGCATTAAAAGAAAATGAAAATAAGATGACATTGAAGTTCAATACTTGTTTGATTTTGATCAACAATATTGAATCGGTTGTGAAGGCTGCAAATTCTACATGGAAGAACATATACCACCTTCACCAACCGAGTATTGAAACAGTAATAATAAAAGATATTGAAGATGATAGTGATGAGCAAGAAGAAGACACTGAGGTAGATGATACTATGAGGATAGCAGCAGAAGTCATTGCATCCCTTCCTACCTCTCCAGTAAAAGTTTCTACATCCAGCCCGGAGACACCTTCAAGCATGGTTGTGACAACTTCCACATTTGTCCAATCATCCATAGCAACAATAGAAGCAGCTACCATTTCTTCTACCGAGCTGCAGTCTCCTGCACCATCAAGTTTTCCAACAGTAAGTTTTCCAGTTTTTGAATCTTCAAGTGTAAATATTTTAAGCTCTCCAGTAGAAAGTATGCCAGTATCTATAGCCAGCCCTACTTTATCTACTGTCACTAGTACAAAAGCATTAAGCTCAGATAAGCCTAAGGCTCTACCGAGTATAAAATTTTTGGGTAAGAATGTAGTAGAGGATATAGACCTAGATGAAGAGATAGAGATTCCTACATTAGATTTTGCAAATCTATCAGCGGACCAGATGCAAAATATAGGTGAGATCCTCCAAAGGAAAGCAAAACAAAAGAAACTTAAAGAGGAAAGAGACAAGGAGTATCAAATCATTAAGGATGCTAAGGACATTTTGTCTGATGCATTAGGCATTAAAGTTGATTCCTCCCAGCATGTTTTGTTATAATTAGCAGAAGCAGTTGAGAAATAAAATGAGGATTCATCTGGGATAGAAAAGTTAGTTGAAAGAGCTGAGAAGAGATTCAACAATAAAGTGCTTGAGCACATTGCTCAGCACATAGCTATTAACCAAGTGGAATTGTCTTCAGTTTTGTCTAACACTGAATCTATCTATTTGAATGCTACCTCTCTTTTGGCCAGACTGTGCAACATTGCCGAGTTCACAAAGGATGTCAAGGATAAAATGAATAAAATGGATGAGGATATGAAGATTAGCATACAGAAGCTACAACTTGAACCAAGTTCAAGCTCTGCTCATCACATGAAAATCTCACACCTATCTAATATGCAGTCTGATCTACTGAAAGAAGACACAAGGATCTGCTCCACACTGCTAGACATCCAACACATGATCCTTCCCAGCATGAATACAATGTATAAGCACATTGAACATTCCAAAACATTGATTCATGACAATCAGTTCTCTATAGCAGATCACATGATTGAACTCTCTGCAGAAGTCCAAATTGCTATACAGACATGAAAGATTCTGCAAGAAAGTTGGGACAAAACCCTGGCACTAATAATGAAGGTACATTCTGATTTTTTATCAAATTTTGGATTCTCTCTGTAAATAACTTGTATATGCACCTTTGGCATTATCATCAAAAAGGGGGAGATATGTATAGAAGGAGAGATATGTATAGATTTGTATAAGAAACAGTTAGCACATTGAAAGGGGGAGACAATGTATAAAGCCCTATAACAAAGACAAATTTTGAAAAATCAAAATAAAACTCAGCATGATTCATGTATATAAGTTTTGGCCAATAAGTGTTTTGTCACTAATGCCAAAGGGGGAGATTATTGGCATTAAGTAGAATTGCCACTAGTGACAACACTTATTTGCATTCTGGATACAAACCGAGCAGATAGTGCAAATCGAGCAGACAGTGCAAACCGAGCAGACAGTGCAAACTGAGCAGATAGTGCAAACTGAGCAGATAGTGCAAACCGAGTAGATAGTGCAAACCAAGCAGACAGTGCAAACCGAGCAGACAGTGCAAACCGAGCAAACAGTGCAAATCGAGCAAGTTAGTACAAACCGAACAGGACAGTGTAAACCGAGTAACATCATGTCTATCGAGTCACCAGT
Organism: Chamaecyparis obtusa; assembly: GCA_027943335.1. NCBI lineage: Eukaryota > Viridiplantae > Streptophyta > Pinopsida > Cupressales > Cupressaceae > Chamaecyparis > Chamaecyparis obtusa. Next base: position 3,204,586 of record BSBK01005535.1, read on the forward strand.
ATTTACCGAGTTCAAAACCTACCGAGTGATCAGTATGAACCGTGCCTTCACTTCTACTGAGTGCATGACGATGCTGAGTAATGCAGTGGACACCGAGTATCAGAAAGTCACCGAGTCAGTCTGCAGGAACCGTGTAACCATACTTGGGCCGACTTAGTAGCACTTATGTTTATTTATCAAGCCGACTTTGTAATTGTAATTGTAATTAATTGTTTAAGACTTGTATATAAAAAATGTTGTAAAAATCTCAAGATGAAATGTAAGTAAGAAATATATGTGAAAGAAAAAGAAAGGCAGAGATAAGCGAATTACAGAAGGCTTCAGAAGTATAAGGTACAGCAAAGACAAATTCATCACAGAAGGTGATCAGTACATCAGCGAATCTCAATCAGCAATCCAGTTGCAAAGCCAGAGATCTACTGTTTCATTCTAACAGGTGAATCAGTACTAAATCCTTTAACCGGGTAGACTTAACAGTCTTTTTAAAATCTCTTTACCGAGTGCATACTTCATTGTATGTTTTGTAAATCCTTTAACAGGGTGGATTTAGCAATCCTTATTGCTCCTAACAGGGCAGATCATCAGAAGTGATCAAATTGTAAGCCTTAACCGGCCAACTTTATTCTGCAGTATTAAAGCTTTGTGGGTTTCATCCCCACCCCAGTTTTACTTTCTTTTGGAAGGTTTCTGGGTAACCAAATCTATGTGTCATTATTGTGAATGCTTTTAAGTTTCATTCTTTCTGTATGCAAAAGGTTAAAGTAAATCACATGTTAATACATCTGTAGTTGAAAGAAAATTTGGAGTTACTGATTCACCCCTCCCCTCTCAGTAACTCAGTTAATTCCTGAATATTTCCAACACTTTTGATGTCCCCAATCCATTCTTCAAATTTATCTAACTCCAGCCCCTCATATATCTTGACCAAAACTTGGAAGTGTTGCTTCCTTATTATTGTGAGATCTTCAAGGGCCTTTTGCCACTTTAGAATCCTCTCCTCAAGACCATCCTCTCCACTCATAAGGTCCACCAAGTTGGTGATCCATTCCAAATTATCCCTAAAGGGTCTCAAAATAGTCCTATGAGCAATTTTGGTGATTGCCTCAAAATCTATCTTCCAATCTATACAAACATGAATGAAAGAATGTGGAATATATGTTGACAATTTTGACACACCCTTCCTTTCAAAAATAGTCTGTAATGAGGCCTTAGGGTTACTAGGGTCAATGGGACCCACTATTTTAAGAATGAACTTCTTTATGGCCTCATTTCACTCCATTAAGGCTTTTATTTTCTCCTCATCCTTATCCATGAAGCCCAGTGCATGCTTCAGTCCTAGTGTGGCCAGAGTTTTGCTTCCTTGTCTTATATTTCTCCTAGGTCCACCTTTTCCAGCACATATTCATCTAGAGTGATATTAGCCATGCTAATATTTGTTTTGGGTATCGCTACCTGAGCCTTCCACCTTACCATCTGATCTTGTGTTATGTAGGATAGGGTCCTTGCTCGGGCACTAGATTCTTCTTGGTGAAATGCTCTTCTGAGAACCACCATATTTGTGTCTTCCTTATTTGTGTACACCCCCACTCTTGGTTGGATTTCTTTAGTAAACTAGGTTGTCTTAGAAAAGGCATTTATTGGCTCATATGGTACGACTAAGCTTGAGGTAGAAACTCTATGTCCGATCTCAATATCCACCTATCTTTCCTCCTCTTCTATTTCATCCTAGCTTACCCCCTTGGTTCCAGTTGCCACTTGTTCTTCCTCTATATTATGCTCATCTCCTATCATTTGTTCATCTGATAGAACCTCCTTCATTAATTCACTTTCCTTTTCTATTCCTTGAGGCTCTTCCATGACCATCTCTTTTTGAGGAAGTGAGGAAGTTGGTGTTGATGGCAGAGGATTTTGTGCAGGGGCCATTGGAGTAGGGAGAGGAGTAGGTGAAGGCATTGGTATTTTTGAAGGAGGTAGAGTAGGCATGGGAACATGAGTGAGTGAAAGTTGTGGTGGAAGTGGAGTGGTTTGAACTGGTGGTGGAAGTGAAATGGTGGATGGTTCTTGCTATTGAGGTATAATTGGAGTTTGCTGCATAGGTGGAGATGGAGTTGGAACTTGTTGATGAGATGAAGGGACTTGAGATCCAATGTCCTCTTTAGAGGTGACCCCTATAGAAGAATCATTTTTTGACTTAGTGGTCTCCTTCTGAACCTCATCTGCAACTTCCTCGACTGACTCATGAGACTCCTGCTAAACTTCCTCTCCTACATTGTCCAAAGGACTTGTGAATTGTGTCGGGAGGGATGTGAATGAGAAGGGTTTCTCTAAAGAAGGACCTTCTATTGGAGCTTATTGTTGATTTTTGTTAAAACCTTGAAGGCTCTCAAAGTTAGAAATATTGAACTCATCATTTCCTAGAGAATCCATTATATTAAATTTCTCTCCTTGAGCTCCTTCTTCAGTATCTATCTATACACCTTCCTCTTGCAACATTCTCTTTTTCAAGAATCCCACTAATAAGGTTCTCCTATTGAGGGGTAATTGATCCTCCTCATCTTCTTTATCTTCTTCATCCTCCTTAAAAAGAGCCTCCATGTGGGTGGGCATTGAGGATATCTTTCTCTTATATACATGCCCTTTGATTACCCTGGTAGGCCTAGGTCTAGATATGTTTACCCTTGGTACCTTCTTAGGTGCACCTAGTGTTTCTAGACTGCTACAAGAGGGAGAATCTAGTGGTGCTATACTTCTAGTCATTGTGGTCATCAGATGCTTAAAACAAGGAGCGGACCCATATGCTATCAAGCATTCATGTTGATACACCGTCTCCAGCCTCAGTGGTGCAACCTCTTTAAATTGTGGCAACAACACCTTTTCTCCTTTCTTCTTCTTTCCTTTGAAAGGTTGAGTCGACTATTGCTTCATAGGCATAGAGTCCATCTAAAATGGGCGAGCGATCCATGCCTTTGTTACCTTGATGACATGTTGGGATTTTAAATTTATGTCATCATTCTCATCCTTGTCCACCTTAGCATTGATGATTTACCTAGTATATATCTTGTCTTGGTTATAAATAGGATCCAAGATATATTCTGAATCAACATCCTTCATCTTTTGTGGTATACAGAGTAGTAGAGTAGTTTGTGCCAATTTTAGATTCATCTAGTAGTAGTCACAGATTCATACCTCATAGTCATCAGTCTAATTAATCCAATGGTCCTTAATGTGAGGCTCATGTACATAGTACCTTCCCATTATATGGTTGTAGGTGTCCATGGGATCAAACCTATTCCTAATGAGATTGAAGTTTTGCAATGGGTACCCATCTTGTTCAAAGGATAGTGATTTGTAAATCTTCATGTACTGTAGACAATGGGGGCCTATTGAGATGCAGAAATCCCAACAGTGTTTCTTCTTATGTCTGATGTGCTCATGGGCATTTGATAACTATCATGCCATTTCCAACAAGACTATCTTATCTGATGGATATCTTGGTAGCTTCTTTGGAGTAAGGGTGCTCCCTACTACCCTGATAGACGTGAAGGTTTTAAACTAGATATAGAATGCCCCAAGGGCCTTTACTTTAGAAGTTTCTTCTTCAGACATCCTCTTAGCATAATCACCCTCTATGGAGTGGATGATGGAAAAAACAAAAGCATCATTGATGATGTGATACTCTAGGTTGTCTTGTGTGAATAATTCTTTTTAGACCAATTGTGGATAAACTGTGAATGGCCATGCATTTGGTTTGCCCATGGAAAAAACATTTACTAACCTCGGGTACATTTCCCTTGCTACCAATAGATACACAGCATAATATATCATGTAGAAATGAGGGTCATTTTTCACTATGATCAATTGTTGATCGAGGTTATCACTGAGGATGGTTTCCCAGTCGAACCTTGTCTGTCTTTCTTTTATCCTCTCAATGAGAAGGATCATCCAGAGCTCCAATTGTATTGATTCTACATTCCATACACTCAACTAATCATAATGATGGCTACTTGAATGTATTCCTTCATATAACCCCTCCTCATGTCTATTTTATCAATTTTTTTCTTTGGCAGAGGTTGCATGAGGTAGTCCCTATTTACAATCTCATGGGATAGCTGGATGTTGTTATTATAAAAGGTCATTCCCTTGCCTATTGAGAACCCATAGAATTTTTCTATCCACTTTGGTAGATGGAAAATGTCCTCAATGTTATCTGGTCAGAGGTCCAGCACCACTTCTCCCATATTATTCTTTACCACCCTCTCATTTGGTATGTAGTGGTTTGCTCATGTGATTTTCAGGCCCAAAGAGAGGATGGACACAGGGTATGTCGCTGCATTCACTAGCAAACAATACACTAATGAAGTGCAATCCTTAGATGTTCCCATTGGTTGGGCACATTTCACCAAGTAGAGATTCCAGCTGATATTTCTAATATTTGTATCTATGATCTCTGAATGTAGGTTTCCCACCTTGGAAGGTGCATGGTAACCCTTGAACTAGTACTTCATACTTGGGGATTTCACCTTTTCCAACATTCTGCAAAAACAAGTGAGACATGAATCAGTAACCAACATATGATATTTAGGAAGAATCACTAATGAAAAGCATAGGAAAAACAAGATATCCTAGAAAAAGCAAGCCCGAACACTTAAGAAACACATTTTTGTCATTTTGGACCAAAAATGCAAGTCTGAAATTTATAGGGTGAAATGACCAAAAAGAATAAACAATAAAGGTTAGAGCTCAGAAATGAGCTCTAATTGAGTTCGACCATAAACTCGATGCTAAGGGGTCCAAGAGGACAACCCTATGACCCTGAAGAAAGATAAAATAGAACCTAGGACCAAAACCCTAATGCGAAAAAACCTTAAAACTAACAAAAGGAATGCAAGGAACAAAGGGGAGGCAAAAAAAAACCCTACCTCGAAAAAAGCAGACCAAAGAAGTTGGAAGCACTAGAAGAAAAGCATGCATAAGGAGCTCTAAAAATTAATAGGAGGCAACAAATACAAAGTGACAAAAAAGGGAGGCTCTCCACCTTATATAGGCCTTCAGTGGGGATGACCTCAGCCACCCTACCGATTGGCCTTTCAGACATTTAGGGTTTTGGACCTCTGAAAGGCTGAAAGGCCGATTCTCAACTTGAGAATTAGACTTTCAGTCTTTTGGACCTCTGAAAGTCCAAAATACCAAAAAGGAAAAGACTAAATTTTGAAAGGCATGACTCCCTTAGACTATCAGAATTTCGCACCTAGGTGAGGTCTGAACATCTGAAAGTCCAAAACTAGACAAAAGACCCCAGAGTTAGTCCTGGATAAAGACTTAATCTGACAAACATAACTCAAAACAAGCCAAAAGAAGGGGGGCCCCTTGTCCAAGTGGCCTAAAAATGGGAGTGCTGCTATGGAACCACAACAAATAGCCCTAAAAAAAGAAAGAGAAATAACCCAGGTATCCCCTAGTCATTCCACTATGAAAAAATCATATGTTGCGATGAGGTGGACACAGAAAACCTTCAGCGATAGTAACTCTCCTATCATCATATGAAGATTGAAAAAATCTTTGCATCTACATCTAGTGTGTGCATGTATGAATTCATATTATCCAAAATCCTTCTCCAAAAGTTCCTCAAATTCTTAACCAATCATAATCAAATCTCCGCCCATAGGTCTAGATTCAGCTAAAAGTCATTTTATCCTTTCTCTACTGCTAGGTAGGATTTTATAGCCCCGGTAGAGGTTGCTAAAGTCAACCTTCTCCTCCTATAGAAAATCTTGCTTGAAGTTTTAAACTTCTTTGGAGGGCTCTTAGACTTAACATGTATCAATTTTGAAAATGATTTTCTTGAATTATCATATTCTGGATACTTCATTTCTTCTCTTATTCCAACTTCAGTGTTCTTGATGAACTGATGCAGTGATTAGACTGTGTCACCCCTTCATTTGCATTTCTAATTTTCCTTTCTTCTCTTTCAAAAACATGGGCAACGATTAGACTGTGCTACCCAAGAATTTGAGCTTTTTCTTTTCTCATTGGCTTTGTCTTTATGCGTTCCTCCTTGTTCTTTCTTGCTCTTTCTTTTAGTCCATATTCTAGGTGGAAAAGGTTTTTGACTTTTGGCTTCCTTTGTGACCATGGATGTTGCTTGGTTCTGACTAGAATCCTATCCAAGAAACCTTCAATTTGGAGTCCCTTAAGATATGTGTTAGTGTCAAGGATGGTTGGCTTCGATGAATCCACTAGATAATTCTGAGAGGAAAACACTTCACTTCCAACCTCTATATTTGGCTCCTTGCAAGACAAAATCTAATCAAAGGGTTTGACAAGGAAAGACCCTTATCTTTTGCCCAAACTACTTGGTGCAGAACACTTAGTTTAAAAGACACCTACCCCCTGATAGATACAAACTAACTGACCCAAAGAAAAGGACACAAGACAAGACCCTAATCTAGGAAAATGTACAAGAAAAGATCAGAGTCCTTCAAAACCCAAAATAGTGCTTGAGATACTGGCCATTGATAGGAAATGGTACCGATTCCCCATAGAGAGAATTAATTCTAAAAGTGTTCTCTCCTAAGATCTCTTCTATTTGGAAAGGGCCTATCCACAAATTTTGGAATTTAATGTGGCTACTTGATTTTTCTTTTTCTTTATCCCACATCAAATCTAAATTAGAAATCCTAAAATCCTTTATTGTTGCTCTTTTTTCAAACCAATGCTTGATGAAAACTTGATGTTTGGCCATATGTTCTAAGGCCATGGTTCTCTTTTCTTCTAGATCCAAAAGGTTCATGAGGCAAACCTGCACCCGATCCTCACCTTCGACATATTGATCCATGAATCTCAAGATTGGTATTTTCAGGTTCATAGGAAAAATGGGCTGTAGGGCGTAAACTAACTCATAAGGGGAAGTCCCCAAAGCATTTTTTATTCCCACTCAGTTAGTCCACAAGGTGTATTTCAACTGTGTGTGCTAATCCTAAGGGTTATCACCCAAGAGGCATTTGATTATTGTTGTCAAGTTTTTATTTGTTGATTCAGCAACCCCATTCCTTTACAGATAATAGTTAAATGAGAATTTGAGGATTACCTAATTTTTGAAGGCCCATTGGATGAGGGATACAAATGAGAAATAGGGTGCATTGTCACATACCAAAAATAAATGCATACCAAACCATGTGATAATGAACTCCTCCAAGAACTTGGTTACCACTTCCATGGTGTAGTTTCTCAGAACTTGTGCCTCCATCCACTGTGTGCAGTAGTCTGGTGCAGTTAAAATGTACCTATGTCCTAATGAGGAAGGAGAGTTAATCATTCCAACAAAATATATGCCCCATTGGATGAATGGATGTACCTCATAAATTGGCTACAGGGGCATTGTCATATGTCTCTCGTGAATGGCGCTAGTTTGGAAAACATGACATGAACGCATCTATTTGTGTGTATCTTTGAACAAGGTAGGCTAATAATAATCAAACCTTAATATCTGATGTATCATGGCTTTATATGACCCATGGCCCATGCCATACTTGTCATGAAACTCTGTGAGAACTTGCTCAGCTTCTATCTTATCCAAACAACGCAAGTAGAGACCATCGTAATTGTGCTTGTAGAGATTTCCATTTTTTAACGTATAGGAGCTTCTTTTATTCTTTAAGGCTCTCCTTTGGGAGTCATTCAATCCTTCCAGGAAGTGGTTTTAGAGTAAGGAGTAGACTATATCTTGGCACCACACATCGGTTACTATCCCTTCATTGGTGTATAATTGGCACAATAGACCTTGTTTCATCTCTACTATCATTTTGGTGAGGCCTTGGCCTCTTACTAGCTTCATTAGCTAGATCTTGATATCAAATTCTTCTAATATGGTCATCCATTTCCACCTTCATTATCCTAATTCATTATGCATTAATAAGGACTTGACGGAGGGATTGGGAACAATAGTCATGACCTTGCTCCTGAGGATCTAATGTCTGAACTTTTTGATAGCCTTAGCCAATGTGAAATACTTTTTGTCAAGATTGGGATACTTGAGCTCAGCATTTCTTAATGGAAAACTCATAAAATCTATTGGTCTTTCATCTTCTCCTTCCTTCTTTTGGGTGAGAGTTCCTGCACACAAGTGCTCTAATGCGAAAGAGTAGACCTTGAATGGCAGGGTGTAATCTAGGCTGACTAGAACTAGAGCAGTAGCGATGGATGTCTTAATCTCTTTGAAGGCCTCTTTAGTAGGAGTATCCCATTCTATCTTCAACATGTCAGTCAAGGGATGCATGATCTCTGCAAACCCACTAATAAACTTTCTGATGAAGTTGATCTTTTCGAAGAGATATTTCAGTTATTTTCGACTATTTGGGGGGACCAGTTTAAGAATAGCCTCAATCCTTTTAGGGTCTATTGAAATTCCCATCTCTAAGATGATATGCCCCAACATCTTGCCATGGGTTACCCCAAAGACACATTTTTTGGGATTGAGTGAAATCCCATAACTCTTGCATCTTTTTAATACTCTGTGCAAATCCTCAATGTGATTTGCATGGTTTCTAGAGAATATCATAAGCTCATCCATATATATGACAATGCACTTGTTTATGAGCCCATTAAATGCTTCATCCTTGGCTCATTGGAAAGTTGTTCTAGCATTAATCAAGCAAAAAGACATGGGGCAGTGGGTGAATGTTCCCCACTTTTTAGTGAATGTCATCTTCAAATTATCCTCCTCCTTCACCATTACCTAATTGTATCCAGAGTAACAATCAAAGAAAGACATCATCTGAGACCCATTCATAATTTGTAACACTTCATCAAGGGAGGGAAATGGGTAGTTATCCTTTTGAGAAGACCTATTTAGATCCCATAAATCTACGTAGAGTCAGACTTCTCCACTCTTCTTTCTCACTGGAACAAGATTTGATACCTAGGTTGAATGTTAGATAGGAAATATGATTTTGGCATTAAGTAAGTTCTATACTTCCTTCTGGATCACTGGCTCGATCACGGGGTTCATGGGCCTCTTCCTTTGATGAAAGGTTTTGCATCTGATTTTAATAGTATTTTATTTACAATGATGATGAGGTCATAGGTTTTTAGAACATCATAGCTCCATGCTATAACATCTTTGTATTCAGTGAGTAGCTCTACCATTCACCTTTTCTCCTCATCTGTACTGATTTTACCAACATGAATCCCCACGGGTTTGAGTTGTGTATCTAGATTATAGCTTTCACAATCATCACCTCCCACAACTAGTGCCTTCCTATTTTCATGAGCATATTCATCCTTGTCAAAGATCCTTTCTAAGACTATCATTCCTTTTAGGATGGAGTTAGTCTTCTGGTTTAAAATTCCCAGATCATCTAATCCTTCAATCTCGTCACCCTCTTCATCTATGTTTTGTCTCTCAAAGACCTCAATACTCATGATGAAATCAAGTATTTGTTGGTCATCCTTGAACACTTAGAAGTTTGTGACCTTATCTAGAATAGCTGGCACTACGACCAGCTCAACAGAGAATTTTTTTAGCTTTGATTTATCTAGTGGATGCAGGGAACTTGCTGACACTGCCAAGGCATCAGTGACAATATTTATTCTCCTTGGGACGCTTTTGATATTGAACATTTCAAAGTCCTCGATTAGATCCCATACACAATTCTGGTATGAGGTTAGCCACTTATCATTGCATGAATATTGGCTATGGATCTGCTTGACCACTAATTAGGAGTCTCCTTCCATGATCAAGGCCTTTACCTTATTTTCATGTGCCATGAGGAGACCTCATACCAACGCCTCATTTTCAATGATGTTTTTGGTGCTGTAAAAATGTAGCCTATAAGAAGCATAATAAAAACCACCCCTGGGGTTGAATATCTCAATCCCAACCCCTTCTCCTTGTGTACATTTGGAGCCATAAAATATGAGTTTCCATACAGGATGGTTCTTGTGTGAATGAGGCTTGATCTAGGGTTTTGGCAAAATCCTGGGAAAATGTATGTTGATTTGGGGTTCAATGAGGCTCTCCAGCAGTGATAGGTTTTCCATGGTTATAATCTCCACACTCTCTATCTCTAGGCTCTCCCTTGTGGAGAGAGGCACCTATTTCATTTTTTATTTTTCTTTTGTCTCATGCCACACTTCATGACATGGGGGTTGAAAACCATCATCTGAGGAGCTCCACTCCTCTTATATAGGGTTTTCTTTTGTGAAGACCAGAGGTTGTTCACCATGAGAAAGGCCTTCATCATCTTGGTGTGTAGTCATCCCTTTTTCAAATTCGGGCATGTGGGACATTTGGTTCATTACTTGAGGTACAACATCATGAAAATCATGGCATTCAAACTCTAAGTGACTCACCTGGTGTAGGTGACAATAACTTGGTAGCATTAATATGTTTGGATCAACATCTAGCCCAAGGTGTTTCATATTCTTCATCATATTACCTACAAACTTTGCAAGGATTTCCTTAGGGAATTGTGCATGTATCAAACCTTTTACAGGGCTATCGCCAGAATTTTCTTCTTTCTTGATGTAAAATGTTAGGATCCTGTCAAACCGATATACTCCTAGATCTGCTTATGAGAACAAGACTTCATTTGGGGCATTGTATTTGGTTATCATCTATTTGAGTTTTGGTTTAGCATCAATTTTGATTTGGTTATTCAATCCCTTCTAGGGAAACCAAAGTTGGAGAAAATCTATGGAGAACCAGCCTCTTAAGGACCTAGTCAATTTTCTACTAAGTAGAATGTCGTATGTTTCTGAGATTTCCACAATGTGTATGTCTATGAAATTTTGGATCCTAGGATTTTTGGTCAACTATATACAAGTATCTTTTGGGACTCCAATGACCTTGACTTCTTTTTTTTCAAGCTGAATCATGAACCTATTGGTTGGTTGGGGGTTCATTCCCAATTTATGGCATATGGACAAGGGAATGATGTTACATGAAGCCCCTAAGTCAGTTAGAAAGTTGTGTAGAGTTTTACCAAAAATATTGAGACTAAGTAAAAATGGGGGTACTTCTGTCTGATCTTTAAACATGGTTGGCATTGCCTGAGTAGTATTGATGTTTGATGAATTCCTAGCATTGTTGCTAGATGGAACTGACTTAGAATGGTCCAGGGACTTTAGGAGTTCTTCTCTTTGTGAGGGGAAACTTTGTAGCATGTCATACATTGACATATTAGCTTTGACTCATTTTAGGTCCTCTAGTGCACTATATCTTTCAGTGGCCTAAACTAGGTTCTTCGCTAGAGTGGGCTGATGTTGCGTAGTTAGAGGTTTACCTAACTTATCTAAGCTTGATCATACTTTATGCCATGAATGTCAGAAAGGGAAAATGAAAAAATTTATTTTTAAGATTAAGGACTTCTCAACAAAGAAGATTCTTGAGTTGGTTCATACCGACTTATGTGGACCTATGAGAACTGAAAGCTAATATGGTGATAGATACTTTAGTCTATTTGTTGATGCTTACACTAGATTGATGACTGTGATTTTTTTCAAGGAAAAGTCTGAAGCTTTCAAACTATTTAAATGGTATAAGGCTAAAGTTGAAAAGGAAACTACAAAGGAAATCAAATGTCTTAGATCAGACAGAGGTGGTGAATTTATATCTTGTGAATTCACTAACTTTTGTAATGAGCATGGAATCCAAAGGCAGGTGTCAGCACCGAGAACCCCACAATAGAATGGTATTGCTGAGAGAAGAAATGGATCAATAATTGATTGTGCTAGGACACTGATGATACAAAAGAATGTCACTCAAAAATTTTGGAGAGAAGTTGTAAGCACTGCAGTCTATGTGCTTAACCGAGTACAGTTGAAGAAAGACACCAACCGAACACCATATGAACTTTGGTTTGGACACAAGCCCAATGTAAATTACTTTAGAATCTTTGGAAGTAAGTGTTTTATTCTGAAAAATGATAGGAATGGTAAGTTTGATTCCAAAGGAGATGAAGGAATATTTTTAGGATAGTCTACCCAAAGCAAAGCTTACAAATGTCTGAACAAGGTGACTAATCAAATTGTTGAAAGTGTGAATGTTTGTGTTGATGAACATGATGATAAGATCACAGATGAGTAGATGAAGGAACCAGAAGATTACAGATAGTTCACTTACTATAATTTTCCTAATTTTCAACTGAGGACACCATAGACTACTACAACCGGCCAATAGATAAACAATGTACCATAACTGACAGAACCGACTGAACATACTAATGATCAAGGAGGAGCATCTGAGCAAGCTAATGAACTAGAATAGAATGCACAAAAAAAATACATAGCAGGATGCACAAGATAGAAGATCTAGGATATTGGCAAGATTTTTTAGAAGACATCATCTTGAACGTTAGATTATTGGAAACAAAGATGCCAAAATGCAAACAAGTAGCAAAACAAGATAAGCTACTTGCTTAGTTTGTGAATTTGAACCTAAGAATGTACAAGTTGCTTTGGATAATGAAGAATGGGTCAAAGCAATGATTGAAGAGATTGAGCAAATAAAAAAGAATAAGACTTGGACCTTAGTACCCCAACCTAAAGATAAAAATGTTATTGGTACTAAATGGATTTTCAAAAATAAGCTGAATGAAAATGGAGAAGTGACAAGAAATACGGAAAGACTTGTATGTAAAGGATATGCACAAGAAGAAGGAATTGACTATGGTGAAACATTTGCACCTATTGCAAGACTTGAGGGTGTCAGAATGTTATTGTCATATGCTACACATAAGAAATTTAAGGTATACCAAATGGATGTCAAGTCTGCTTTCTTGAATGGAATACTTGAAGAGGAGGTCTACATTGAACAACCTGAATGATTTGAAGATCTAGACAACTAAGATATGGTTTGTAGACTGTACAAAGCACTATATGGACTGAAACAAGCACCGAGAGCATGGTATGAAAGGTTGCACACCTATCTGTTAAGTATTGGCTTTATTAGAACAAGTGATAATAGTAATTTGTCTATGAAAGGTAACATTGATGATACTATTATCATAGCTGAAATATTTGTCGATGATATAATTTTTGGAGGTAGAGATATTGCATGTAAAGCATTTGGTGATGAGATGCAAAAGGAATTTGAAATGTCTATGTTCGGAGAGATTAAGTTCTTTCTAGGACTACAGGTGATTCAACATAGTGATGGAATCTTCATCACTCAATCAAAATACATAAAGGAGGTATTGAAGACATTCAGCATGGAAGATGCAAAACTAGTGGGAACACTGATGGCTACTAGATGTAAGTTGACAAAGGAAGATGAGACTACCGAGGTAAATCAGACACTTTACCGATCCATGGTTGGTAAGCTGATGTATGTAGTTCATAGTACACCGGATATAGCTCATGCTATCGGAATAGTTGAAAGATTTTCTACAAATCCCAAAGAATCACATATGATAGCAACAAAAAGGATATTGAGATATCTTAAGAAGATAGAAGATTATGGTTTATGGTATTCAAGAGATGGAAAGTTTGAACTGAAAGTGTATACTAATGCTGACTGGGCTGGTAATGTGGATGACAGAGAAAGTACAACTGGAGGAGCATTTTTCTTTGGAGACAGACTTGTAACTTGGACAAGCAAGAAGCAGAGTTGGATTTCTTAGGCAAGAGCTAAAGCTGAATATGTTGCTACTGCAACAAACTGCTCCAATATAGCCTATATCAAGCAAGTGTTGGAAGGTATGAATGAGGTGATCACTGATCTAGTGACTATATATTGTGACAACACTAGTGCTATAAACATATCAAAGAATCTGGTAATGCACTCAAAAGCAAAGCATATATCAATTAAGTATCATTAATTAAGGGAACAAGTGCAGGAAAAGAAAGTTAAACTGGAGTTTGTTACATCAAAAGAACAACTTGCAAACATTTTTACAAAGCCCCTACTGAAAGACACTTTTGAATACTTGAGGAATAGACTTGGGGTCTGTCCCCTATCTATCGGTCACTAAGGTGATCTCGAATGTTGCATCAACCTATTATATCAGAAGATCACTCATGTTGATGCTAGCATAGATCACACTTTGATTAAGTTCATGGTTGTGATTAAGTTTGAAGAACAGATGGAGATATTAGTATATTGAGATACAATGAAGAGGTTTGGACAGGACTGATGTTTGTTTATTTTGTTCATTTGGCATTGTTGTCAAAGGGAGAGAATAGGCAAATATGAATGAGCAAAAGGAAGAGAATCTGTACTGTAAAGACAAAGGGTGAGAATACTAAACAGGAAGAGTTAAGGATAAACTATCTAAGGGAGAGCTTATGACAAATAGAGTTGTAGAGGATATGTTTGGTATGTGTTTGGTACAATCATATTATTTGAGTTGCCATCAATGCCAAAGGGAGAGATTGTTGAACCTACAACTGATTTATAACTGATTGGAGAGATTGTTGAAATAGTGATTGAATATCACATGAAAAGTAGTTGTATAGATATACAATATGTTAAATCAGTATTATGTTGTCATTGATGTCAACTAGTTTCTTATTAGTTTGATAGTACTTATCTTCTAAGTTATCAGTATCGAGACATCTAAAGAATGGTGAAAGAAGGTCATAGCAAATAAGGATAAGGAATGCATTGGATAACTTATTGTGGATAACTTATTGATGAGTCTTTGATCTCATTATATTGACTTTAGTATGTTGTATTCATCTATTATTGAGAAAGGAACTAAAAGACACAAAGTAGTGTTGGTCGGTAAAAGAGAACAGTTTAATGTTTACCAAGATCCTCAGTGTAAACACCGATGACAGTATACAGTGATGCAGTGTGTTGTATACCGAGCACAAGTTTAACCGATGAAGGTTTACCGACACATTTCTATTTTAACTAAAGAGAACAGAAAAGCATTTAATGATATTGTCGACTAGACAATTTGATGATAAAACTGATGAGCTGGATTCACATGATTTCAAGGTGAAAAGTCAAAGTTTGTTACAAGGATCTATGACTAACAAAATTCAAGGAAGATCTAACGAAGCAGATTGAAATGTGTTAATGACACATCAGCTGAGGAAGTTTAAAGTGGCAATATTAGTGGATATGATTAAGCGGCAAAATCTGATGGATGAAAATAAAATGGCTTACATGTTTATTTAAAGAGAAAAAAAAGAAAAAAAGGAGATATTGCAGAAGCTGAGCGTGAACTAGCATTCATGCATTTCTAATCAAATAGGTTACTAAACCGAGCTGCAGAAACTGAGATAAACAATGAACAAATCGAGCTACATAGAGCATAGAATTGATTGTTTTTAAGTGATATTAATATTAGATCTGAAGTGATATATTGGTCATAAAACATTATTGAGCATAACACTGATCTGCAATTGCAATTTGTTGTATTAAGGTAGATCAACCTACTGTTACTTTCTAATAATTGTAAATAGTGAAAATCTCTTAACCGAGTGGACTTTTAAGTCTTATTTGTGTTTCATTCTGACAAGTGAAACATTGTTATCCTGTAAATCAGCATAGTGAGTGACATAAGATTGAAAGATAACTTCTAGTGCAAAGCCCTCTAACCAGGTCACACCTAACAATGTGTATTGTAACCTTTAATAGGGTTGGGTCCTCACAGGCCTCACTTCAGAAGAGTGAAATTTTTGGGTTGTCGATTCCTAGGTGGTTTTTCCCTTAACAGTGTTTCCACATTAAATCATTGTGTTATGTGTTTATAATGATGATTTTTTATTATCATACTTTACATTTTAGCTATTTGATTTGATCAGTAACTACTAAAGAGCTTTAACTGAAGATTGGTAAAAATGCTGACAGTGAATCATATATGTTTATCGACTGACAAAAATTAGAGAAACATTATTTTGGATTACAGATTTTTGTTTTGGGACTTGGATAACTAATTCACCCCCCCTCTCAATTATTCTAACAATTGGTATCAGAGTTGTTTGGTTGCTTGAAATAGATTTTTAAGGACTTAAGCATAAAGATCACAAAATTAGTAAGAGGGAAGTGCTTAGACTGAACAAAGACAACTTCTCAATATGGAAATAGAGAATGAAATTTCATATAGCTAGAATTGGTGGAGATGCACTACATTTTATGAAAACTAGCTACAGTGAACCAACTGGTCCTCTGACTGTGGAACAACTAAAAGAAAAGCATGATCACAAGGTAGCAATGATGGAACTTGTTGCTACCTGTACCAATGCTGAATTTGAAGAAATCAAAGGATTCACTACTGCTAAGGCAATGTGGGATAGATTAGAGCAAGTATACAATGGTAACACATCTATCAAAATAGCTAGCGCAAAAAGCTTAAGAGGTAAATTCGATGAAATGAGAATGAAAGAAGTAGAAAATATTGTTGAATATTCAAATAGAATTAAAGAGGTTGTTTATGCTATACGAGCTTCTGATGGAGTAATTGAAGAAGAGACTATAATCAGCAAAATCCTCAAAACCCTGCTACCTGTCTATGCAATTAGAGTATCAGCAATTCATGAGAATCGAGAAACATCCAATCTTACACTTGATACTTTGGTCAGTAAGCTTACTACTTTTGAGTTGAACAATTTTGATAACAGTGTTGTACCTTCTGTTGAGTTTGCTTTCATGTCTTCTTTGAAGATTGGGAAATCTAGCAAGAAAAATAGAAATAATAATGACAGTGATATTGATGATGACCTTGATGAACTTGAAGAATTAATGGCTAGAAGATTATCGAAAGGTAAAGGGAGATATAGAGGTAAGTTACCCTTGGCATGCTTTACTTGTAAGGAAGTAGGTCATATTACTGCTAGATGTCCTCAGAAAAGAAATGATGATGATGAACCGAGAGATAAATCTAAAGGAAGTTATGGGAGGAGAGTTAACAGAAGCTACTGACATAGTAATAGAAATGACCGAAAGGACAAAGGTAAAAAGGCTTGTTATATAGCTGAAAATACTAACACTGAGTTTGATTCTGATGATGAAGAGGTAGTGTTTGTTGCAATGAAGGAAGATTCATAAGAAGATGAAAACCAAGATGAATCTTCCCTGATCTCATGGATAAGCAAGAATGAAACATGGATCATTGACAGTGGCTGTACACATCATCTGACATGTGATGTAGATAAATTTGATGAATTAGTTGAATATAATGGTGGATCTGTAAGAATGGGAAATGATGCCCCATGCACTGTGAAAGGTAAAGGTACCCTTGTAATTAATGATAGAATAAAATGTGAGAATGCTTACTGGGTATATGGACTAAATTACAATCTATTGAGTGTGGCATAGCTGAACAATTTAGGCCACAAACTAGTGTTTGAAAATAAAAAGGTGAAGATCTATGAAAATGATGGAAGACTTTTTGGGACTGGTACTCAAACCAGATGTAATCTTTTTCAACTTGATATTGATGAGTCTTCTTGCCTACTTATGAAAGATGAAGATGCTTGGCTATGACACGAGATTATGTCATGTAAACTTTGATAATATGATCAAAATCAGTAAAAAGAAGAGAGTTAGAGGTTTACCTAACTTATCTAAGCCTGATCATACTTTATGCCATGAATGTCAGAAAGGGAAAATGACCAAATCTAGTTTTAAGAGTAAGGAATTCTCAACAAAGAAGATTCTTGGGTTGGTTCATACTGACTTATGTGGACCTATGAGAACTCAAAGCTACTATGGTGATAGATACTTTATTCTCTTTGTTGATGATTACACTAGATTGATGAGTGTGATGTTTTTGAAGGAAAAGTTTGAAGCTTTCAAACTATTTAAATGGTATAAGGCTAAAGTTGAAAAGGAAACTAGAAAGGAAATCAAATGTCTTAGATCAGATATAGGTGGTGAATTTATATCTTGTGAATTTACTAGATTCTGTAATGAGCATGGAATCCAAAGGCAGGTGTTAGCACCAAGAACCCCACAAAAGAATGGTATCACTGAGAGAAGAAACATATCAATAATTGATTTTGCTAGGACATTAATGATACAAAAGAATGTCGCTCAAAAATTATGGAGAGAAGTTGTAAGCACTGCAGTCTATGTGCTTAACCGAGTACAATTGAAGAAAGACACCAACCCAACACCATATGAACTTTGGTTTGGACAAAATCCCAATGTAAGTTACTTTAGAATCTTTGGAAGTAAGTCTTTTATTTTGAAAAATGATAGGAATGGTAAGTTTGATTCCAAAGGAGATGAAGGAATATTTTTAGGATATTCTACCCAAAGCAAAGCTTACAAATGTCTGAACAAGGTGACTAATAAAATTGTTGAAAGTGTAAATGTTCATGTTGATGAAGATGATGATAAGATCACAGATGAGCAAATGAAGGAACTAGAAGATTATAGACAGTTCACTTACTATGAGTTTCCTAAGTTTTAACTAAGGACACCACAGACTACTGCAACCGGCCAACAGATAAACAATGTACCACAACTGATAGAACTAACCAAACATACCGATGATCAAGGAGGAGCTCCTAAGCAAGCTAATGAACTAGAACAGAATGCACAAAAGAATACACAGCAAGATGCACAAGATAGAAGATCTAGGATACTGGCAAGATTTGTTAGAAGACATCATCCTGAAGGTCAGATTATTGGAAACAAAGATACTGGAAAGCAAACAAGAAGCAAAACAAGACAAGGTACTTGCTTAGTTTGTGAATTTGAACCTAAGAATATACAAGTTGCTTTGGATAATGAAGAATGGGTCAAAGCAATGACTGAAGAGATTGAGCAAATAGAAAATAATAAGACTTGGACCTTAGTACCCTGACCTAAAGATAAAAATGTTATTGGTACTAAATCGATTTTCAGAAATAAGCTGAATGAAAATGGAGAAGTGACAAGAAATAAAGTAAGACTTGTATGTAAAGGATATGCACAAGAAGAAGGAATTGACTATGGTGAAACATTTGCACCTGTTGCAAGAGTTGAGGGTGTCAGAATGTTATTGGCATATGCTGCACATAAGAAATTTAAGGTATACCAAATGGATGTCAAGTTCACTTTCTTGAATGGAATACTTGAAGAGGAGGTCTACATTGAACAACCTGAATGATTTGAAGATCTAAACAACCGAGATATGGTTTGTAGACTGTACAAAGCACTGTATGGACTAAAAAAAGCACCGAGAGCATGGTATGAAAGGTTTCACACCTATCTGTTAAGTATTGGCTTTATCAAAACAAGTGATAATAGTAATTTGTAAATGAAAGGTAACAATGATGATACTATTATCATAGCTGAAATATTTGTTGATGATATAATTTTTGCAGGTAGAGATATTGTATGTAAAACATTTCCCGATGAGATGCAAAAGGAATTTGAAATGTCTATGTTTGGAGAGATTAAGTTCTTTCTAGGACTACAGGTGATTCAACATAGTGATGGAATCTTCATAACTCAATCAAAATACATAAAGGAGGTATTGAAGACATTTGGCATGGAAGATGAAAAACCAGTGGGAACACTGATGGCTACTGGATGTAAGTTGACAAAGGAAGATGAGACTACTGAGGTAAATCAGGCACTTTACCAATCCATGATTGGTAAGCTAATGTATGTAGTTCACAGTAGACTGGATATAGCTCATCCTGTTGGAATAGTTGCAAGATTTTCTACAAATCCTAGAGAATCACATATGATAGCATCAAAAAGGATATTGAGATATCTTAAGAAGATAGAAGATTATGGTTTATGGTATTCAAGAGTTGGAAAGTTTGAACTGAAAGTGTATACCGATGCTAATTGGGCTGGTAATGTGGATGATAGAAAAAGTACAACTAGAGGAGCATTTTTCTTTGGAGACAGACTTGTAACTTGGACAAGAAAGAAGTAGTGTTGTATTTCTCAATCAAGAGCTGAAGCTGAATATGTTGCTTCTGCAACAAACTGCTCCAATATAGCCTATATCAAGCAAGTGTTGGAAGGTATGAATGAGGTGATCACTGATATAGTGACTATATATTGTGACAACACTAGTGCTATAAACATATCAAAGAATTTGGTAATGCACTAAAAAACAAAGCATATATCAATTAAGTATCATTACTCAAGGGAACAAGTGCAGGAAAAGCAAGTTAAACTGGAGTTTGTTACATCAAAATAACAACATGCAGACATTTTTACAAAACCTCTTCCGAAAGACACTTTTGAATACTTGAGGAATAGACTTGGGGTCTTTCCCTTGTCTATCAGTCACTAAGGTGATCTGGAATGCTGCATTAGCCTATTATATTAGAAGATCACTCATGTTGATGCTAGCATAGATTGCACTTTGATTAAGTTCAAGGTTGTGATTATGTTTGAAGAATAGATGGAGATATTAGTATACTGAGATACAATGAAGAGGTTTGGACAAGACTGATGTTTGTTTATTTTGTTCATTTGGCATTGTTGTCAAAGGGAAAGAATAGGCAAATGTGAATGAGAAAAAGGAAGAGAATCTGTACTGTAAAGACAAAGGGTGAGAATACTGAATAGGAAGAGTTAAAGATGAACTATCTAAGGGAGAGCTTATGATAGACAGAGTTGTAGAGTATATGTTTGGTATGTCTTTGGTACATTCATATTATTTGAGTTGCCATCAATGCCAAAGGGAGAGATTGTTGAACCTACAACTGATTTAGAACTGAGAGGAGAGATTTTTGAAATAGTGATTGAAGATCACATGAAAAGTAGTTGTATAGATATACAATATGTTAAATCAGTATTATGTTGTCATTGATGTCAACTAGTTTCTTATTAGTTTGATAGTACTTATCTTGTAAGTTATCATTACCGAGATATCTGAAGAATGGTGAAAGAAGGTCACATCAGATAAGGATAAGGAATGCATTGGATAACTTATTATGGATAACTTATTGATGAGTCTTTGATCTCATTATATTGACTTTAGTATGTTGTATTCATCTATTATGGAGAAAGGAACTAAAAGACACAAAGTGGTGTTGGTCGGTAAATGAGAACAATTTAATGTTTACCAAGATCCTCAGTGTAAACACTGATGATAGTATACACCGATGTAGTGTGTTGTATACCGAGCACAAGTTTAACCAATGAAGGTTTACCCACACATTTCTTTGTTAACTGAGGAGAACAGAAAAGCATTTAATGATATTGTCGAATAGACAATTTGACGATAAAACTGATGAGCTGGATTCACATGATTTCAAGGTGAAAAGTCAAAGTTTGTTACAAGGATCTATGACTAACAAAATTCAAGGAAGATCTGATGAAGGAGATTGAAACTTGTTAATGACACATCAGCCGAGGAAGTTTAAAGTGGAAAAATAAGTGGATATGATTAAGCGGCAAAATCTGATGGATGAAAATAAAATGGCTTACATGTTTATTTAAAGAGAAAAAAAAGAAAAAAAGGAGATACTATAGAAGTTGAGCATGAACTAGCATTCATGCATTTTTGATCAAACAGGTTACTGAACTGAGCTACAGAAACTAAGCTATACAATGAACAAACCGAGCTACATGGAGCACATAACTGATTGTTTGTAAGTGATATTGATATTAGATCTGAAGTGATATATTGGTCAGAAAACATTGTTGAGCATAACACTGATCTGCAATTGCAATTTGTTGTATTAAGGAAAATCAACCTACTGTTACTTTCTAATAATTGTAAACAGTGAAAATCTCTTAACCGTGTGGACTTTTAAGTCTTATTTGTGTTTCATTCTGACAAGTGAAACATTGTTATCCTCTAAATCAGCAGAGTGAGTGACATAAGATTGAAAGATAACTTCTAGTGCAAAATCCTCTAACTAGGTCACACCTAACAGTGTGTATTGTAACCTTTAATAGGGTTGGGTCCTCACAGGCCTCACTTCAGAAGACTGAAATTTTTGGGTTGCCAATTCCCAGGTGGTTTTTTCCTTAACATGGTTTCCACGTTAAATCATTGTGTTATGTGTTTATTGTGATGATTTTTTATTATCATACTTTACATTTTAGCTATTTGATTTTATCGGTAACTACTAAAGAGCTTTAACTGAAGATTGGTAAAAACACTAATAGTGAATCATATATATGTTTACCGACTGATAGAAATTAGAGAAACAGTATTTTGGATTACTCATTTTTGTTTTGGGACTTGGATAACTGATTCACCCCCCCTCTCAGTTATTCTAACACCCAAACTATTTATCTTGAGTAGTATTCCCATAACCTCCATTGTTATTATTGTTTTTATTATAATTTCCATAATTATGATTCTAATTTTGGGGATAGGTGTTCGGGGTGACAACTAGTCATTGGTAATTTTCTTGGTTTTGATGTGGATTTAGCTTCATCCTGGTCATATCTCTTGTCAATTGGGACAAATTTTTCTTCACAGCATCTAACTCATTTACTAAGACATTAACAGGTTCATTTGGGACAGCAACTCCTTTCTCACAAAGGGCTTCTTTATGTGCATCATACCCTGAATATGTGATGGAAAGTGGTGGGGCAGTAGTGTATGAGGTTGGCACCAGATTAAGATTTGGGGTGTGATGCACTGGGGGCTAACTATGTGTTGCAAATGGACCAATCATGATAGCATTCCCCAAATTAGGTAAAACACCATAATTTCCTCCTACTTGTGGATCCATTTATTGTGTGAAAGTGATGGATTCATTGCACACCTTTTCCAACGTATCTATGTCACCTGGGGGTAGCCTCTTCAAGAATATGGACTTGAAAGGATCCAAGGCTTGTAGGTATACTTGTATTGCAGCCCCAACAGGTATGGTATAAGGAGCCTCTAATTTCTGGTACATCTTACAAAAATGGTGATTGAACATCACAATTGGTTCATTATGGTCTTTTCTCACTGAGATGAATTGATGATGGATTGGTAGGATATATGTATAGCTTGAAATGATTGAGAAAATTTGTTTCAAATTTTCCCCATGTTGGGATGGATCCCCATGGCAAGTTGAAGTACTAGTTGTATGCGAATTCTCCCAATGTGTAAGGGAAAAGGTGACAAATGACATCCTGATGTGCAATCTCTTTGTGATTGCATAACCCTTTGAAGGCACAAATGTGTTCTTTTGTTGTCCTAGATTCACCATAGATGAAGTGTGGACATAATTTTTGGGAGTTTTGGGAAACTCATGGAGATGTACTTCTAGATCCAATGGGGAGCTTTGTGCATTTATGAAAAAGGCCATTGGAGGTGGTTGTGGGACAGTAGCAAGCGGGGCAATGATATGCAAAAATGGGGGAAGATTATGCAGATCTGGTTGATGTGATACATCTTCCCTTTGTTTTTCTTTACTATTGCAAGGTCTATGAACTTCTCTAAGTTCTAGGAATTCCCCTTTGTTTGGTGATGATCTGAGGACTCATTCAAATATTTATGGGGAGAACGATCCAATATTTTGGGGTTTCCCTCTTGAGGGCCCTCCTTCTAGTGCCACTTCTATTGACCATCATTTTTACAAGAGAGAATGGTTAGGAATTTATGTGAGCAAATTCCCCTCTTGGAAGAATGATGTAAATCAATCTCAAGGTTCCTTTTGGGTTGGGTCTCAACTGCTTAGATAGCTCAATTGAAGATAAATGTGAATATGTTCACGAGGAGGCCTTTTCTAGTTTGATCTTCGAGGGACTACAAAACAAATCTTAAAACACAATAATATTTCTCTTTTTTTTTTGTATGTTTAGATCTTTAAATGAAATCAAGGTTAATCTATTTAATCTATTGTAACTGATTTTGTAGCAAAGAACAAAGTAACAAGAATAGGGTAACGAGAATTCAAAAGAAATTGCAAAAAGTAAACTAATGGACATAAACCGATGTTATGTTGCTTTGCAAATTAAAATACCAAGAAGATGGATGAAACCCACAAAACAAAGATCTGATTGAATCACAATCCCAGCCTAGTAGATGCAATCATCAAGGAAATAAATGCAAACATATGATAAGTCAAAATTCATCAGATCACGAAGCCACCATAGACATATACACATGTGAGACAAATTTATCTTAAAGCACTGAAGAAAGATCTTCCCAATAATTTATCACAGCAAATCAATGCAAAAAAGATAAAAACCAAACAAAAAGAATCACAAATCAAAATCACCATACAATCAATTGGCTCTTTCAAATAAATGAACAAGGAAACACACATCCATAAACTTTGCAAAGATAGAAGAAAATTCACACCATGATTGAAGCACCAATTGTATGTAATGTATTGCAATAATAACCAACCTTAATTACATTATTTACATACAATTTATAGATCTATGCTCTCAATTTCATAGCTAGGGTTTTGGTTGCACATAAAACTTGAAAATAAATCTAAACTAGAGTTTACATGAAAGAAACTATCCCTAAAATAAGTTTAAACTACTTTAGCATGGAATTAAACCTCGTGCATTACAATTTGGGAGCAGACTATGCATAAAAACAACTCAGAATTAAAATCTAGAACTCGTGCATGTTCTTCTTGGAAACTTGTAGTTTTCCCCTTTATTCATTGTTGCAGCTCTTTTTCTAGTGGATCCAGCTGGAAGACACCCTCAAATCATGTAGAAATGACCCTAGGGAAGTGATCAATCTAACTGAAAAAGAAACTAGAGAAGACTGAAGTTATTGGCAGTGATGGCCCAAAAATTTCAAGCCCTGACCCTTATCCTGAAAAAATGAAGTTTAAAAATTGGTTAAGTGTTGAAGCAACTTTCTACAAATTTTGGACTTTCGAAGGCCAAAAATCTTGGACGTCAAAATTGGCTAAGTCCACAAACAATGTTTTTCCTTCATACAAAATTGGCTAAGTCAAAACTGGGCACTTAGCAGCTCGGGAGGATTTTTGGGTGAACCTTGCAAACCCTCTCCATGATCTTTTGTACTTCTTCAAAGTCTTCCATCTTGACACCTTTGAGACGTTCCTGTTGCTTCTCTCAGAAGGTGACTAATTTGTTAGGAAAATCTCTTATCTCCTCTTCTCGAGACATCATCTTCTACATCTCCTCCTTCTGATAGAACATCTATTGAAGATCTTATTTGGTTCTAACTCCATTAAAGATATCAAGGTATTGACTTATGATATCCTTAATGGGGTGCATCATCTACTCATCATCTTCATCATATAGGTCTAGGTCCAAGCCTTCAAAAAAATTATGCATCTTTCCAACGTAGAGTAATCATTCATCCCTCTTCTTATCCAATTTTCTTAGGGTTTTCTCATAAATATTCAAATATCTAGTGATGTCCCCGATCCATTCTTCAAATTTATCTAACTCTGACCCCTCATATATCTTGACCAAAACTTGGAAGCGTTGCTTCCTTATTATTGTGAGATCTTCAAGGGGCTTTTTCCACTTTAGAATCCTCTCCTCAAGACCATCCTCTCCACTCATAAGGTCCACCAAGTTGGTGACCCCTTTCAAAATAACCCTAAAGGGTCTTAAAATAGTCCTAAGAGTATTTTTGGCAAACTCCTCAAAATCTACCTTCCAATCTGTACAAGCATGAATGAAAGAATGTGGAATATCTATCAACAATTTTGACACACCCTTCCTTTCCAAAATAGCTTGTAATGAGGCCTTAGGATTACTAAGGTCAATGGAACCCGTTGTTTTAAGAATAAACTTCTTCATAGCCTCATCTTTCTCTATTAAGGCTTTTATTTTATCCTCATCCTTATCCATGAAGCCCAATGCATGCTTCAATCCTAGTGTAGCTAGAGTTTTGCTTCCTTCTCTTATCAGCTCTCCTAGGTATACCTCTTCTAGCACATAGTCCTCTGGAGTGATCTTAGCCATGCTAATATTCATTGTGGGTACTTCTACATGAGCCTTCCATCTACCCACCTGATCTTGCATTATGTAAGATAGGGTCCTTGCTCAGGCACTAAATTCTACTTGGTGAAATGATCATCTGAACATTGCCATATTTGTGTCTTCCTCATCTATGTATACCCTCACCCTTGGTTGGATTTCTTTAGTAAGCTCTTTGGTCTTAGAGAAGGTGTTTATTGGCTCATATGGTGTGACTAAGCTTGAGGTAGAAACTCTATGTCTGGGCTCAATCTCGACCTATATTTCCTACTCTTTTATCTCATCTTGGCTTACCCCCTTTGTTCTAGCCACCACTTGTTCTTCCTCTGTATTCAGCTCATCTCCCATCATTTGTTCTTCTGAAAAAACCTCCTTCATTAATTCACTCTCCTTTTCTATTCCTTGAGGCTCTTGCATGACCTTCTCATTTTGAGGAAGTGGGGGAGTTCATGTTGATGGCAGAGGATTTTGTGTAGGGGGTGTTGGAGCATGGGGGAGTAGGTGAAGGAATTGTTATTTGTGAAGGAGGTGATGCAGGCATAGGAACATGAGTGGGTGGAGGTTTTGTCGGAAATGGAGTTGTTTGAACTGGTGGTGGAAGTGAAGTGGTGGATGGTGCTTTCTGTTGAGGTGGAAGTGGAGATTGCTACATAGGTGGAGGTGGAGTTGGAACTTGTTGCTGAGATGGAGGGACTTGAGATCCAATGTCTTCTTTAGAGGTGACAACTATAGAAGAATCCTTTTTTAACTTAGTGGTCTCATTCTGAACCTCATCTTCAACTTCCTTAGTTGACTCCCAAGACTACCACTGAACTTCCTCTCCTACAGTGTTCAAAGGACTTGTAAATTGTGTCGGGAGGGATGTGAATGAGAAGGGTTTCTCTAAAGAAGGCCCTTTCTGCCAGAGCTTGTTGTTCAATTTCCTTAAAAACTTGAAGGTTCTCAATGTCAAAAATATCAAACTCATCATCACCCACAACATCCATTGGATTAACTTTCTCTCCTTGAGCTCCTTCTCCTTCTTTCTGTACACCTTCCTCTTGCAACTTTCTCTTTTTCAAGAATCCTGTTGATCGGATTCTCCTATTGAGGGGTACTTGATCCTCCTCATCTTCTTCATCTTCTTCATTCTCCTCCAAAAGAATCTCCATGTGGGTGGGCATTAAGGATCTCTTTCTCTTATATTCATGCCCTTTGATTACCCTGATAGGCCTAGGTCCAGATATCTTTACCCTTGGTGCCTTCTTAGGTGCACCTAGTGGTTTTAGACTACTAGAAGAGGGAGCATTTTGTAGTGCTATACTTCCAATTATTCTGGTCTTGGGATGTTTAGAATGAGTAGCCAACCCATATGTTGTCAAGTGTTAATGGTTATACACTGTCTCCGGCCTTAGTGGTGCAACCTCTTTAAATTGTGGCATCAACACCTTTTCTCCTTTCTTCTTCTTTTCTTTGGAACATTGAGCTGGCTGTTGCTTCATAGGAATGAAGTCCATTTGAAATGGGTGAGCGATCCATGCCTTGTTACCTTGATGATATGTCAGGCTTTGAAATTTATTTCATCATTCTCATCCCTGTCCACCTTTGCATTGAGGATTTCCCCAGTGTATATCTTGTCTTGGTTATAAATAGAATCCAAGAGATCTTCATGTGTGTGTGAAATTGTACCCACCTATAGACACAACACTTCAGTAAAACATTATTGGTTAATAAATAAGAAAATTTTCAATGAAAAGAAATACCATTAACCAGGCAATTTATGACCTTCTAGTAGATGCGAGTATGGTATTTTGAGAAATAACCGAGATCAATGACGATACAACACATTAATGAAGGATTTAAATTATGAAAGCTATGAAAAATGGATCCAGATTTAAGCTATGTTTTTTAATTTTCTATGCAATATGGATGAAAAAAAATCTAAAATGATCTCAAACTAGATGAAATATGGATTGAAATCTAAACTAGCAATGAAAATGAATGCTATCAAAATGAAGATAACAATGTTAGCAAGAATCTCAAAAATTGCAATCTCTCAATTCACCAAATCACACATGCAAGATTCTCCAAATTTGCGGTCATTTACAAAGGACTAGGGCCTATTTATATAGAAATCCAGGGTTTTTGACAACTCATGGAAAGCCAAATATCTCTCCCTGATCAACTCAGGTTGATTGTTGAATTATCAAGAAATTAGAAATAGTTAACTCACAAAATCATGCAAAATCATCTTTTTAACTCTTTAGAAGTTCAGATCACTCAAATCTGCTTTTCAACTCATAATCACATGTTGAGTTCAAAAAGTTAACAAATTGAGTTTAATAGTTGATTTAGAGTTTAACTGCTTTTCTGATTGTGCATGGATAATTATGAATTAATTAATTTTCCATGTGTTTTATGCTCAACTTAACTAATTTTTGAATAAAAATAATTGATTTATGGGTTAATCAAATTTTAATCAAACTTTATCCCAAAACAATATCATTAAATTTGACAATTTGATTTAATCAATTAAATAAATATTTAATCAATTATTTTTAGAAATTTGATTTCTTGTCAAATAAAAATAATATTACTTAGGAATAAATGTAATTAAATCCAATTAAATTATTTAAGTGGTAGAATTAAGTTTAATTAATTATATATTCAACATATTCAATTAATTGACTTTAGGATAAATAAAATAATATCATTTATCGCCAAATCATATTTAATCATAGATAATTAGGATAAATTAGGAATATTTAGGAATATTCCCCAATGCAAAATTAAGATAGGATCTATTAGGGTTTTGATGACTTGATGTGTAGATGTGCCTTAGGTTAGGACTTTTATAGTCGATTTCAATCGATATGTCATTGTAGGAGGTCAATGGTACTGAAGCCCATTTTTGGGGTATTACATTTTTCCCCTCTTTAAATGACTGTGTGAAGCATAGTGGCTCAAAGATTAATTTGTTCTTGATGTCCAGACTCAGTTATGTGGTGGAGAAACTAATCCTGAAAGTTTAACTGATTATGAGACAGAAACTGATTAAAAGATTTGAAGATGTTGATTCAGGTCCTAATTGACCAAAAAATCTAGATGATGTTAACAGTACTAGTAATGAACTAGTGATTACGAAGAAGTGTCAAAATGCCTGATTCTGAACCTATGATTACGAGGAAGTGACTATCCTAACTCCTAACTTGATTGTCCAAAGGAATTGAAAGGATGCCAAATGTGAACCCTTCAGTTATGAAGAATCAAGGAAATAACACTAATGAACCAATGGTTACAAAGAGCTGATATAGTTTACAAGATTAAGAGAATACCGGATTGATATGAATTTTGATGAAAATGATATGCCCCAAGCAATGTGGACTTTGATGAGTCAAAAACTAGATGTGGTTGTTGTCTTGATTGTTGAAGAAAATTTGATTGACAGATTTGATTGATGATGTGTAATACCATGCCCCCTTCGGGATAAAAATTGAAATCTAGCAAGAAAACTAGCACGAAATGATTAGATGCAATATAATCAATTGTAGAAGTGGTTGTACATGTCCGAGGATGCATTCTGCATCCTTTAGGGGTCTTTTTGACCAAGTTTTACTAGGTTTGACCATGAGTTGACCATGGTTGACCAAGTTGAAATTTCAAAAGTTTGATGTTAGATAATTAGTTAAGTTTAATAATGGATGTCTATGATGTTATGAAGGTTGATTATGCAAGCAGTCGGTCATCCTGAGTCCAAAAATTTTAAATCACATTTTTTACAAAGTAAATGATCTCAAATTTCAATTTTGATCTCGAAAAGGGGTTCAGAATGTTGAAATTAGCTAGGAGTGCAATTTTCATGCAAAACAAAGTACTTTGAAAAATTAGGTCAAAACCTATATAAGGCCCAAAAGGGCCATTTTCAATTCATTTTAAATATTTGACTTTAGAAACCTTGTGGAGCCCTTTAAGAGAAAATGAAGGTTCATGTGTCATCGCATTATTTCAAGCACTCCAAGTGGTATCAGAGACCTCATCAGTATGGTAATCTGGTAAGTGGACCTCAGTGTCTCTCTGTGATTTCAATTTGATATGTTTTCATGCTTTCTATGATTTTTAGGACGATATTTGATTTTTTGAATTTTTGCCTCATGAGATTTCATATGATAACCTGTGGGGAGTCATACGACATTCAAAGTCCAAATATAGTGTCATGTCTATTGTAGTAGATTGTTGTATGGGAGACACCCATCTCTCGTATAACATTTCGTCAGGTCTTTCAAGTGTCGTGCAGGATCATGTATAGTGTCATATACCCATCAAATGTTGTATGGGTTGCTATATATTTTCGTACAATAATTGGCACTAGTTTGAAATGTTGTATGAAAAATAGTGAGCATTTTTTAGGTCCTTAGGAAAATTTTTCAAAATTTTTGATTCTATATTTAAATTCCATAGCCTTTAATGCACTTATTAATATGCTCATTTTCTTGTTTGCTGTGCATATAGCCTTAGTTTTGAGTAAATTTTTGATAGTCATCTTGTTTATGTGCTTTGTAGGTCTTGTACCTTGATGTCCATGTCCATATATCACATCCTACGACATAGAGACTCTTCTTGGCCTTGTCTGATCCTATGAGAGTGTACCTTGTAGCTTGTGGATTTGATTACCTAGTTAGTTTGCCTATATTTGGGTGAATCATGGCTTGATCACCGCACTTGTAGAGAATTTTCACTCTGAGATATAGACATTCCATATTCTAATAGGGGAGATCACATTTACCTTGGAGGATGTGTATAGGATTCTTCATATTCCATTCCATGGCCCTTGCCCATACTATCTTAGTGTGGGTAATACAGGTTTATAGGCATTTTAGATATTGTTTGGTGTAGATGAGTAGATTCTGTAATAGATTTCTTGGGAGGTGCTCGTACAACATTATGGGAAGACTCATCATCTGGAGTGCATCATTTCTAGGATGATCATTGAGATCATCATGTCTGACCTTTAGCAGAACAGTCTTCTGATGAGTTGGGCTCTGATGGTTCAGTAGTTGATGGCGAGTCCTGTAGAGTTTGGATGGGGTTAGTATTTGTTGGCTCACATGTTCTTAGAGATGCACGAGATCATCTACCATGAGGGGAAGACATTTGCATTATGAGATCTTGTTCTTTAGATATGGGCATGGGAGCACATTCCCATCTATAGAACTATTTGCGGCGATGAGAGGAAGGCTTAGGAGCCGCTCATCTACAAGTATTCTAGATTTTTTACATAGGTCAAGATGGGGCACACAAAGTACTAGCACTGAGTGCTAGATGACATGATAGTGGTGACTCGGAGGCCTTACCTGCACATAGAGGCATGGCTAGTAGTGAGAGCTTAGTTCGGGTTCTTCTATTAGAGCCAAATCTTGATAGGGCGGTGTACCATTATCCTTGAGAGATTTTTTATCACACACATTTGGAGATAGTATGGGCTTATTCAAGACAAGCCATAGGAGTTTTCCTCATACGCTAGGAAGGTTTGGGCAATTGGTTTGGGATGGTCACCTAGGTTATCATATGCATTGTGTATCCAGGAGTATAGCAGGCTCCAGAGTAGTGATTGCGACTACTGACCTAAGGTAGTCAATGAAGGTGTCACTGATGCATACATTGCATATATTATGGAGCATCCTATGTGTGTGAAAATTGTACCTAGCTAGGGACACAACACTTCAATAAAACATTAGGGGTTAGCAAAAATCAAAATTTGTAAATAAATGAAACTAAGCTAGCTAGGTGATTTACTACCTTCTAGTAGGTGTGAGTATGGTATTCTCAGATTAGACCAAGATCAATGACAATGCAAGACCTAAATGAAGGATATAATGCAAAAGATAATGAATGCAAATTAATCTATCTTTTTGTATTTTCTGTGCAATTAAGATGAAAAACTTGATATGAATCTAAGCTAGGATGGAATCAGAATGATATGAAGATTTAATCTAAGAATGATATGGATTGATATGAAAAACTATGAATTGATCTCACAAAGTCACCTGTTGCAAAAGCTTGATTCTTCGTACCCAATTTTGCCAGAGTAATTGTGCAAATTTGAGAGATGTCTTTTGTGAAAAGCTAAGCCTTGATTCTATAGAAATCTAGGGCTTGAGGATGCATTGAGAAAAGCCATAAATCACTCTTGACACTAGTACATTTGAGGTCAAATTTTGATGGCCATTTGTCATATTTGCAATGCTCATTTGTCAGCATTTTGACACGTGTTCGTTGCTATTTTTGCGTTGGAAATTGTGATGGAAGAGATATCCATCGGTTTAACGACGCCCCATTACGTCAGAAACTTGCACATGATAACAACTTTGTTATGGCATTTCCTACGGTCCATCTATCAGAATTTAGACACAAAGACCTATCAGAAATACATAATCTCTATCAAAACTAACTATCGAAAAGATATCCTTTCCAACATTAAAACTGTTGGTATAGCGATAGATCTACAACCAATTTTTGATAGATAAACCCGTCGGTGATGTAGCATTAGTGTTGAAAGAGTTTGTCAAAAATTACATATCTATGATATTTTAACTATCAGAAGAGTGACGGTAGTGCAACATATCTCCGATAGGTTTCCCTATCAGACATATAGCATTACTCTTGCAATAATTGTCATAAAGTATTTTCTTTGACATTTTATCTATTGGATAGGTGACATGTTGGCCTATATTCTGATGGGAAATGATGTCAGATGTATAGCACTACCATTGGAATGAATTATAAAGTGTTGAAAAATTGATGAATATGCACATTAAAGATAACACAGCTCAAGAGACCATCATAGGTTGTCTCTTTCTTCGGTCTATATTATTGACAAAATGTTTTACCTTTTATTAGCTCATCAAATCTAGGGATTTGAAAGAATTTATCAAAATATTTTTATGACAACATATATTATTTAAGTTGACATTACACAAATTTATCTACTTCACACACTTGTAGACTATGAGGACAACGATAAAGAAGCATGGCCATGGGAGGAGATGCTTCTTTATCATCATCCTAATAGTCTACAAGTGCGTGAAGTAGATAAATTCATGCAACATTAACTTAAATAATATACATTGTCATGAAAATATTCTATTAATTTCTTTCAAATCCTTGGATTTGATGAGCTAATGAAAGGTAAAACATTTTGTCAATAATATAGACCAAAGAAAGAGACAACCTATGATGGTCTCGTGAGCTATGTTATCTTTAGTCCTAGCTACTAGGTAAGGCCTGGAAGACTTATACCTTTCGATCGTCGAGAATAATCACCGTCTTGCATTTATGTACACTGCAAAAATTGATCTCTATCTCACAAAAACATTTTACACTTGTACATCTCATCAATGGAGGCCTAAAGTAATTTTATGCGATCACTAGCACATTTCATGCATGGATGAGAAACAGTATCCAAAGTTTCTAGATAACCATTTTTGAGAAGAGGAATGAGTGGAGGCCAAAGAAGGGATAATTGTGAAGGTTTTATAGATGTAAGTTACTGAATTATCATCTCTGCACTGGTACTCAATCTAGCCTCCACTCCATATACGTCTTCTTAGAATCTAAAAACTCTCCATCATTGATTCCCATCATTTTTTCAGCATCTCTATGGACTGAGACCTTAAATTATTGAGCTTCTCTTTGTTTTGAGAATAGTTTAACATTCTCTACTTAACAAGGCCAACCACGTGAAGGTGGAAGCTCACCTGGCCCCTCCTAGGAGCCTCTTATGACCCTTTATGACATTTTAAGACCTCTAAGATGTATTCTTAGGGATCATAAAGGGTCATAAGGGGTCCTGGGACACAACAGATGAGAAACATAAATGTAGGCATCATGGTCACAATTTTTTGGAGACACTACATAATTGGGTGGTTTTCTTAGATGATGCAAAGTAGTGGTTGCTTTACATCATCTAGGAATAGCACTCAATTATGTTGTGTCTCCAAAACATTGTGACCATGATGCCTACATTTATGTTTCTTAGCTATTGTGATATCTACATCACAGTCTGTCATTGTTGCAGCAGCAGAGCCTATATTCCACAACAAAAAGGAAGACATCATTTTAGCCTGGGTCTAGATCCTACCCCAATTGTTGAAGGATCTAGGGCCAGGCTAGAAAGATGTCTTCCCATTCTTTCTGCAACATTATGTCCATCCATGATCTCAAGAATATCATCATCTTTCCACTCTTCATTTGCCAAAATATACTGCTTCTTTAAGCTTGCAGAGTAATCTTATTAATAAAAGAACTATTGCCAACATTAGGGTACCCACAAATCAAAATAGTTGATGTTATTGGTGCTTGTGCTCAAGGATATTGATTCACTATTTTGAAATGGCCAAATCATTTTTATGTCCATTGTAGACAAAGAACTGGGAGAAAATAAGTGGGTGAAAGCTAATCGAACGCGAGAAAAGGCATTACATTTTATTTGATCATGAATGCTCTCTAAAATGACCAATCATGTTTTCTATTCAATTCTTTTTGGTGCTTTTTTTCCCATATTCAGTAGATCAAAATCATGGCGAAAGCCACTTAGTCATCTTTTTGATGTTCCAGGTATTTTACAAAGATACAGGTATGTGGATTTATCATTCAGTTGCTTGCAGTTATTGGTCAAATGCAAATATTTTGTCAAGTTGAAAGGGCAAGATATCAGTTTGGTGTTTTCGGTTTATGTTAAAAATTGATTTGGTAAAATCTTAAAAAAACACACTACATGTTCTAAAATGTAAAGAAGTTGAATGTTAAATGTAAGATATATATCTCATCCATAGTAATCAAAAGAAAGGACATGAAACTTATAAGGAGATTTACCAATCCAAAAATATAAGCGAATAGGAAACATGATTGGTACCTTATGAATTGGTTTTTGAGGTGCACAATCTTCATCAATCTCCTTAGAAGAAGACCCCTCCTCACGAAAAATGCATTTAACACAAAAAAAAAATCTACAAAATTGAACCAATGGCATGTTTAGAACAAAGAAATAGAATGATAATAATATGCTGAAAATTCTATTATGCTTAATACATGCAAAAGGACCAGTCCCAACAATTCTTAAACATACTTTATCTGATAGGATAATAACATGCTAATTAAACTGATAAATGTGTTATCTACATTTAATCTACTAATTACTAATTACACAAAAAACAAATTTACAAAAATGAACCAATGACATGTTCTTCGTATGTGATTTCAAATATTTGGATCATTTTGGTCGTGACTATTCCTCTAGTACACAGTCAGGAAATGTAACTGCCTAATGATTATATGTAATGTTGAATGGATTAAATGCTTTATTCTTGGTAGAAGTGAATGGAAGGAATAGTGTTGGTGTTAGGTTTCATTTATTATTGAATTCAATGGTTTCCAAGATGTGTTGAGGAGTTTCCTCCTTGTTTAATGTTAACTATTCCTGCACAATCCACTTATACAACAGTGAAGTTACAAAACTGAACCAATTGCATGTTTACAACAAAGAAATAGAATGATAATAATATGTTGAAGATTCTATTCTACTTAATACATGCCAAAGGACCAGTCCCAACAATTTTTAAACATACTAGTTATCTGATATGATCAATTGTTAATAAAGGTCTAATTCTATAGACTGCTAGCATGAAGGAAGATTTGATAACTATGTCTACTCCAAGCTTAATTGTTTAAGAATTCATCATATCAGATAAAGTATGTTTAAGAATTGTTGGGAATTCTATTAGACCTTTGTTGTAAACATGCCATTGGTTATCAAATGTTTGGATTCACATTTATTGATATTACTAGCATGTTTAATGACACCATTGTATATTGTTGTCACTGAAATGACCGCATTCTACTAGTGTCATGCCCTAGCTCATGCTTTAACTCCATTATTTGATGTTATTGGTGCTTGTGCTCAAGGATATCCATTTTTTTGAAATGTTGACTGTGGTTATCAAATGGATAGCCCGTGAGCTTCTAGCTAGGCATCATTTGTATTGATAGCTTAGGGCATCAAATGTATTGTATTATTGATAGTTGAGACTTTGTTAAAAGGAAATAGGACAAAGAATGATTTTGATTTAGTTTCTCTATTTTGATCTCTAAGTGGCTTACAACCCTAGAGAAGTATATGCAGATTTATAGATGC
Source organism: Chamaecyparis obtusa (assembly GCA_027943335.1). Taxonomy (NCBI): domain Eukaryota; kingdom Viridiplantae; phylum Streptophyta; class Pinopsida; order Cupressales; family Cupressaceae; genus Chamaecyparis; species Chamaecyparis obtusa. Next base: position 3,240,531 of record BSBK01005535.1, read on the forward strand.
AGTCACATGATACATAGCAGCCGATAATTCACAAGACATCCATGAATCCAATTTGAATAGAAATTAATACAAAGAAATAGGGTCCTCCAATGGCCCAATCATCTAGACCTTGATTGTCCCCTGAACTACTGACCCTTCAAAACTGGGTTATCATGCAATCAGTGAGTGATCCTTCATTCTCCTACCCTGCCCTGCATCCAATCATATTGGAAATACACAATACAATGATAACAAGTCTTTCACAATCCCCCTTCCCTCAAGGAACACTATCAACCATCCCTTCCACATAGAATTTCACTATTGTATGAGTGGATTGTGTAGGAACAATTAACATTAAACAAGGAGCAAACTCCTCAACACATCTTTGTTGTAAACATTCCATTGGTTTAGTTTTGTAAATTTGTTTTTTGTGTTAAATGCATTTAAATGGAACATTAAGGATAGTAATAATATGTTTAATCTATTAGTAATTGCAGATTAAATACCCATAACACCTTTATCAGTTTAACATGTTATTATAAGATACTAAAGAAGACCTGCTATTTGTCATAGAAATCTTCATTGTCCCCCACAATGAAGATTGACCTCTTGCCCCACAAGAAAGAACATTGTAATAAGAATAAGATATAATATAGTGTTAGAATAAACTTTGAGCAAAGACATGTAATGCTTAAGTTAATGATCTAGAAAGCTGCAAATATAGGAATTGAAAAAGAAGATAGTGCCAAGAAACATTTTCACAAATATGAAACGTGAGGAAAAGTGATAACATTAACAATACCAAGATTCATAGCATTAAATTTCACCCGCGGATGAGTTTCTGTAGTGGGTTGCCCAGTATCAAAAATATGTTGAGTTGCACTTGAGCTATAACTAAGAGTATCATGTGGAACAGACCCTAAACTTTGAAAGCATTCTCCATCCTGGCAATTCAAAATTCAATCTAGGCAAGCATCAGTAAGTGAAATCAATTATAGACATCAACATCAACATCATCATAATCATTAGAAATAAACTTTAAAGACATATTTTGGATAGTACTATGTTTCTTGAAATTTTTTGTGATGCTTCTAAACTTTAAAGACATATTTTATGGCTTAATGATAACATAGATTAGTGTTTTATTTTCTGATGGAATGTTGGTGATCATTCATGGTCTTGAAGAAACTTTTGATTATTTTGATTCTCAAGTCTTGACATTGTTTCTCAATGTGATATAGACTGACCACAAGATGGTTTAGTTGGTCCTCTCTTTATGTTTAATCATTTTTCTTCTTCATGGTGTAAGTTTCAATATGTTATAATCCAACCAGCATGTCATACCCCCACTTCTGACAAACCTCACAACATGCAAATCACAACCAAAGACTTGGGTGATCAGCATACACAAACAATGATTACCCTTAGGAAACAATGATCATTAGTATTCATTAATAGCGGGTGGTGATTCCTTGGTAATAAAGGCATTGATTGTGACTATGATGCCTACAATTATGTTTCTCAGCTATTTTGAAATCTACATTCATGTTTCTCAGTTGTTGTGTTTATGTGCATGTTTTTTATGTGTTTTAGATAGTAATTCTAATTTAATTTGTCTATGGACTAAGACCTTAAATCATGTAATGAGGAGGCTTAGAACACTAGTATATGCAAATTTCATTATTTTAATATTAAAAAACTATTAAAATGTTTATACCTTCTTCTCTCATTTGTTGGTGTAATTCCTCTTTGAGTATCCCCTTTCTCCTTTGCATCCAAAATGAACTCATTCCAATCCCTCACTAGAATAAAGGGAGGATGCTCAAACTTCAGCAAGACTTTATACCATGCAACATTCGTAGATTACATTCAATGCGTTATTTACGTTCGTAAACCAGTGTTGCGTATAAATCTATGGATGGTGCATGGTATGAAGCCACACTTAAGCTTGAAAATGATAGTAAATCCATAGTCAAGGTCAAGGAACAAATGGAATAACCAAGAAAACACTATATGTTAAATCATGTGATTGATAGCAAATTGGGGCTCACTTGAGCCTTAAACATGAAGAATTATTCTAAAAAAAGATGTAAACCATATATATGCACACTTGAGGCAAAGAGAAGTTACGTCATATCCATATTAAAATATTAGTTAGAATATGAAAATACTAAACTAACTAATTCCTGAGTTCATCTCTACATATGGTCGCAACAAAGATATGTGATTACAATACAAAGAAGGCATTGTAAAAATATAATTTCAGAATTTACCCTAGCCTGACACATTTTGCACTCAAATCCTTCATCACAGATAAGTGGAGATGGGAGGATAGATGTAGATGAGTTGTCATCAACCCAACTAAAGTATCTGCAACCATTATTTCCCTGTGATGCCCAGTCTACATTAGTTCTTATATTATAATGAATAGTATTTTCATTAGAAACATTAAATATATACACTTTAGCAACCTTTTTTCTATATGGGCAGCACTAAAATTGTCATCCAGGGTTGTTTGATGTTCGTGAAGTCTTCAACACACACTGCCCACCACCACATTGAGAGTTTGGAACATTGACAAGAGTCATCAAGCCTATATATCAATAATGCACCGCACCATCGTTACTACATTTATTATTTTTATATGATTGTTTTTATATGAAATACACCAAGAAGTACCATCGAAAATATTAACCATTTACAATAATGAAAAGTAAACCTAAATCAAATAGCTCATTTTTTTATCAGCATGTGTAGTCTCTGTGTATATGAAAAATGAAAGAAATATGAAGCTGAAATAAAATAGTGAACAAAATAGTATTCCATATAGACTGAATGAAATATACCATCAAAAGAAGGTGGCAAAATCCTGTCACGAAGCACAGACATAGGAAATAAAAAAGGGACAAAAGACAAGAAATAAGAAAAATCATTATGACTATAGAAAAATCATTTATACTATAATAAAAAAAAGAAACACTCTTTGTCAACAATTTTCAAAATCATTAGGACTATAGAAAAATAATTAAGACTATACAAAATCAAATTTTAGAAATGGACGGTTCTGATGCTTTGCCATTACAAAAATTGAGCATTCATCATTTAGTTTTGTGTATTCCATTTAAGTATGTCAACAATGTTCAAAATCCTATCACCAAGCACAGACAAGAAATAAGAAAAATCATTAGGACTGTAGAAAAATCAAGTTCTAGAAATGGACGGTTCTAATATTGCTTTGCCATTACAACAATTGAGAATTCATCATTTGGTACTTGGTGCATTCCATTTAATTTTTTCAGTTGTCATGTTTATGTGCATGTTCTTTATGTGTTTGGCTTCTCTCCCTTGCAAGGGATACATCGATAGGTAATTGATTTGAATGCATAATGATTTGACAGTCTTTTTTCAGGATAGGCGTAATCATCCCACCAAACTTAATTAGCAACATTTGTGATATATGTCAAGTACTTATAATCAGTATGCCCAACAAATAGAGACTTAGTAGTAAAAGCATGTCCTTTGGTTTACTAGTTTAATCTGGTTTAAGAATTGTTTGTTTCATGTTTGAATGTACCATTGAATGAAGATTGGCTATATTAAGTACAATCTTAAGACTCATGATTCTTCAAATTCTCTTGTTTCCTTCAGACCTCCAAACATGTGTACTTTGAGTAGCCCTCCAACAAATGGACTTGTGATGATTTTCACAATAGTACATGTGTAGGAGGACTACTCAAATTAAGTCTTGCTTAGGAAAATATGAATGTTCATCACCTGTTCATATAAGAGTTGATCATAGAAGGTATATGCTAGACCAAATAGCAAATAGATTTGTGGTGATTTTCACAATAGTACATGTGTTGCTGGGTAAGCTCCCAACAACGGTCAGGAAAATATGCATGTTCATCACCTGTGCATATGAAGTGGCTCTAATGGAAGATACAATCACTAAATTCTGCATACTCCTTATTTTGTTCTATGTTTATATTGTCAGACATGGTCTTTCTTGAATGGAATGACTCATTACTTGTACATTGACTAGAATGTTGGTGGAAGAAGGATGATTTGTTTGCAACCATTTTTTGAGCTCTAATTTTCTCAACACAAAGGGACATTTATCATAGCCATAGAAGCATGATTATTTTAAAATGAAATACACCAAGGAATACCATTATAAATATTGACTATTTACAATCATGAATAGTTAACCTTAATCAAATAGCTCATTTTTTTATTAGCATGTGTAGTCTCTATGTATATGAAAAATGAATGAAATATCAAGCTGAAATAAAACAATGAACAAAAATTCAAATTCAAGGCCTAATTTATCAAGAGCAACAAACATTAGGATGAAATAAAAATCATTAAGAGTATAGAAAAATCACTAGGACTATAGAAAAATCATTAAGACTAGAAAATCAAGTTCTAGAAAAATCATTAAGAGTACTATAGAAAAATCATTAGGACTATAGAAAACTCATTAAGACTAGAAAATCAAGTTCTAGAAAAATCATTAAGAGTACTATAGAAAAATCATTAGGACTATACAAAAATCATTAAGACTAGAAAATCAAGTTCTAGAAAAATCATTACGACTATAGAAAAATCATTTAGATTATAAAATCAAGTTCTAGAAATGGATGGTTCTGATGCTTTGCCATTACAACAATTGAGCATTCATCATTTGGTACTTCTTGGTGTATTCCATTTAAGTTTTTCAGCTACCATGTTTATGTGCATGTTCTTTATGTGTTTGACTTCTCTCCCTCGCAAGGGATATGTTGATAGGTAATTGATTTGAAAGCATAATGATTTGACTATTCCAAGTAATGTTTTTAATCCTTTGAAGTTTCTCATGATCCTAATGTAAGTTGATTGGATTAAGCAATTTGGGGATCCAGTAGGACTTTAGGGGAGTTCAATAAATGTTTTGGAAGACTTAGAGGAACTATTAGCATGACTGTTCCTTCATCTACAGTGAGTTAGACTAAATTTGCTAAGTTTTTTCTTTGTTTTGAATTGTATTTTGTAATCTATTTCCTTTCCATAGACCCAAAGACCTAGGACCCATGGAACAATGATACTAACAATGTATTATACAACTCTAATGTTCTTGACTTGTAGAGATTTGAGAAAGTAAAGAGAACACTAGCTATGCTTAATGTTAACTATTCCTACACAATCCACTCATACAATAGTGAAATGCTATGTGATTGACAATTTCATACAACTGGTCCTTTGGCGTGTATTAAACATAATAGAATTTTTAGCATATTATTATCATTATATTTCTTTATTGTAAACATGTCATTGGTTCAGTTTTAATATACTAGTGTCGTGCCCTAGCCCATGCTTTATCTCCATTATTTGATGTTATTCACTATTTTGAAATGTTGACTATGGTTATCAAATGGAAAAAATAGAAGAAAAAAATTGTACATGAATTTTTTTTTACAAAACTGAACCAATGGCATGTTTACAACAAAGAAATAGAATGATAATAATATGCTGAAAATTCTATTTTAATTAATACACGCCAAAGGACCAATTTTATGAATTTGTCAATCACATAGCATTTCACTATTGTATGAGTGGATTGTGCAAGAACAGTTAACATTAAACAAGGAGAAAACTTCTCAACACATCTTGGAAACCATTGAATTCAATAATAAATGAAACCTAACACCAACACTATTCCTTCCATTCACTTCTACCAAGCATTCCAGCACAAGCACAAGCTATTCCAAACTTCAAGTAAAATGATAAATATGCTATATCAAATCATTCATATTTATAGTAACCATTCAAAGGATCATTTTGTCAATGAACCCTCTAACTGTACCCCTACGACAGAGAAAGGAAACTTTGTAAAACCAATCTATGTCATTGTTTGTGAGGGTACAGTCATGATAAGTGCTTCTCAGACCTCTCCAAACATGTAAGATTGTCTTTAAATACTTTATTGATCTCTTCTAAATGTTAACCAAATCAAACCTACATTTGAATTCACACACAATAACCCCAAAATGAAGGGTTTTGTATCCTTTAATGAATCTTAGACATTGGTAACGCATGGACAGTCAAACCAGTAGTCTCCAAAGCATTCAATAAGTGACTGGATTATATTTAATACATGCCAAAGGACTAGTTGTATGAAATTGTCAATCACATAGCATTTCACTATCGTATGAGTGGATTGTGTAGGAACAGTTAACATTAAACAAGGAGCAAACTCCTCAACACATCTTGGAAACCATTGAATTCAATAATAAATGAAACCTAACACCAACACTATTCCTTCCATTCAGTTCTACCAAGAATAACACATTTAATCCATTCAACATTACATATAATCATTAGACAGTTACATTTTCTAACTGTGTAGAGGAACAGTGACGACCAAAATGATCAAAACTACTTTCACCCTCGCACAAGCTATTCCAAAATTCAATTAAAATGAGAAATATGCTATATCAAATCATTTGTATTCATAGTAACCATTCAAAGGATCATTTTGTCAATGAACCCTTTGACTGTACCCTTGTGGTAGAGAAAAGAAACCTCAAAATAGAGAAAGGAAACTTAGTAAAACTAGTCTATGTCATTGTTTGTGAGGGTACAGTCATGATAAGTGCATCTTAAACCGCTCCAAACATGTAAGAATTTATTTAAATACTTTATTGATCTCTTCTAAACATTAACGCATGGACAGTCAAACTAGTAGTCTCCAAAGCATTCAATAAGTGAATATGAATGTTTGAAAACTTTCCTCTCAACTTCCCCAACTACTCCTAATCGGTTAAAGGGATTAGTTGAGTGTTGAGACACTAAAACTTCTTAAACATACTTTATCTGATATGATGAACTATAATATCAACAAACATGAATCCAAACATTTCAAAATAGTGAATCCATATCCTTGAGCACAAGCACCAATAACATCAAATAATGGAGATAAAGCATGGGCTAGGGCACGACACCAGTAGAATGCGGTCATTTTAGTGAGCATTCATGATCAAATAAAATGCAATGCATTTGAAATTTGTGGTTGAATATGATGCCAGAGGCTTGAAAGACATTTCCCATCAAAGATACCAATCAAAGATGAAGAAATCACATACCTTCTCTCATGCTCAGCTTGCACGAAGGAATATTTGATCGCCAAATATTCCTTGTACCACATGAAGAACATGCCATTGGTTCAATTTAGCATGGTATTATCATATTAGATAAAGTATGTTTAAGAATTGTTGGTAAGCATAGGAATAGTGGAGATTCTAGAAATATCCCTCTAACCGATTAGGAGTGGTTGGGGAAGTTGAGAGGAAACTTTTCAAACATTCATATTCACTTGTTGAATGCTTTGGAGACTACTGGTTTGATTGTCCATGCATTACCAGTGACTGAGATTCATTAAAGGATACAAAACCCTTCATTTTGGGTTATTGTGTGTGGATTCATCCGCTTTAGCTAGGAAGATCAAGAAGATGGGGTAGGAGGACATTGTGGTAGAAGAAGTATTTAAAGAAGCAACAAGAAGCAATAGAAAATTTTGCAGGAGTTTGGAACAACATTTTAGAATCCATGAATGGTATGGGTAAGGTGACCTTCATTCTTGGCCATGAATTCAATGAAACATTGGATATGGCTGGTAAGAAGAAGGATCACTTCTTGATAGTGTTCCTTGAGGGAAGGGGGATTTTGAAAGACTTGTTATCATTGTATTGTGTATTTCCAATATGTTTGGATGTAGGGAAGACTAGTAGAATGAAGGATCACTCACTGATTGCATGATAACTTGGTTTTGAAGGGTCACTAGCTGAGCGGACAGTCAAGGTTTGGATGTTGATAGTAATTCATTGAGGGAAGGGGGATTGTAAAAGACTTGTTATCATTGTATTGTGTATTTCCAATATGTTTGGCTAGAGGGCAGACCAAGAGAATGAAGGATCACTCACTGATTGCATGATAACCCAATTTTGAAGGGTCACTAGTTGAGGGGATAGTCAAGGTCTGGATGTTGATAGTGTTCCTTGAGGGAAGGGGGATTGTGAAAGGCTCGTTATCATTGTATTGTGTATTTCTAATATGTTTGGATGCAGGGCAGACCAATAGAATGAAGGATCACTCACTAATTTCATGATAACCCCACCAAGCATTCTTTCCTTTAAGTTTCCACAATATCTCAAAATTTGATCATTATTCTTTACTTTCTTCTATATGCTATTCTTTCTATGGTTTTGTTATCTCATAAATATATCAAAAACATTGCAGATGTGTATATAAAAGTAAAATATTGTCCTTCAATTATTCCACATTGAAGCATTTCCTCTTGGGATTATTCTCTTCATTTGTACAATATCTGTAAAAAATGGTTCCCATATTTCTTCAAGATCTATTTTAATCTTTATATTGCAATTTTTATTAGATTTGACCAATAGTTGATTTCATTGGTATTTTATAGCATATATTGCTAATGTGAAATGTGGAGAGAAAGAAAGAGACACACTAGGTATGAATTACACGATATACCCATCATCACTTAGCACTTAAATAATAAATTATGGACAAGGAACAACCCCCTAACTTTTGGATGTTTGTTTCATGTTGGCCTCTTATTATATGCAAAGGTAGGCATGTCTTAGGCTAACAACCACAGTGTAGGGGCCATAAATTATGGATCCCAAAATAGTGCACACTTGTATTAAATTAGGTTCACTATACTACAAGGGAATGGAAACCATGCAATAGTGCCTCACGGGGATGGAAGCAACCCTTCACCAAGAAGATGATTGTGTTTGCAATATTTACTAGAGGCAAAGAACATAATTTGGTTCCAGCAATTACTCCTAGAAGATAATGGCACCCACAAAACACTTGGAAAAGATAGCACCCACTATATCTTTTATCACTCTTTTAAAGCTGGGACAATAAATCTCAAAGATTGATCAATGAATTCTTGAACACAAAGAACCATTGAGAGTTATGATTCATGTGTACAATAGCCAACAACCAGTTTTTCCAATCATGGTGTCCAATAATTATGTTAGAAAAAGCTTCTACAAATCCCTTACACAACCATAATAGATTCAAACCATGAACCATAAGAACCTAACAATGGGACTAAAAAAGACACAGCCTAAACAAATCTTGATCATATTCCACCCTATTGTAAGGCCCAAGAAGTAACTCTATCTTAAAGCTACACATTCGTCTAAATGAAGCTCAAAGGTCAGGTAGTTGAAGCATAGCAATACTTGAATGAATATAGGAATAATTTGATGTACAATCATTTGCTAGCTTGGTTTGTGGGTTTTCCACATAATATTTTCCCTTTAACCACATTTATAGTTTGAGAAAATTAGAAAAAATTGTTTTAGATTTATATTATCCTTTTGAACTAGCACATTGCCATCAAAATGCATAATCATTGGTCATATCAAGAAAATTCCTATTGATTAGTAGGATATCCTTATAAAAATTTGATGCCTGGATTTCTTGTGAATTATCGACTGCTATGTATCCTGAAACTATGGAAGGAATAGTGTTGGTGTTAGGTTTCATTTATTATTGAATTCAATGGTTTCCAAGATGTGTTGAGGAGTTTTCTCCTTGTTTAATGTTAATTGTTCCTGCACAATCCACTCATAAAACAATGAAATGCTATGTGGAAGGGATGGTTGATAGTGTTCCTTGGGGGAAGGGGGATTGTGAAAAAACTTGTTATCATTGTATTGTGTATTTCCAATATGTTTGGATGCAAGGTAGACCAGGAGAATGAAGGATCATTCACTGATTGCATGATAACTCGATTTTGAAGGGTCACTGGTTGAGGGGACAGTCAAGGTTTGAATGATTAATGGGCCATTGGAGGACCCTAGTTCTTTATATTAATTTTTATTCAAATTGGATGCATGGATTTCTTATGAATTATTAGCTTCTATGTATCCTGCAACTGCATCCATAAATATACATATACTTCTCTAGGGTTGTAAGCCACTTATGGATCAAAATAGAGAAACTAAATAAAAATAATTCTTTGTCCTATTTCCTTTTAACAAAGTCTCAGCTATCAATGATACAATACATTTGATTCCCTAAGATATCAATACAAATGGAGCTTAGCTAGAAGCTCATGGGATATCCATTTGATAACCACAGTCAACATTTTAAAAAAATGGATATCCTTGAGCACAAGCACCAATAACATTAAATAATGGAGTTAAAGCATAGGCTAGGGCACGATGCCAGTAGAATGCAGTCATTTCAATGATAGCAATATACAATGGCATCATTAAACATATATGCTAGTAATATCAATAAACGTGAATCCAAACATTTGAATATAGTGAATCGATATCCTTGAGCACAAGCACCAATAACATCAAATAATAGAGATAAAACATTGGCTAGGGCATGACACCAGTAGAATGCAGTCATTTCAGAGAGTATTCATGATCAAATAAAATGTAATACATTTGAATATGATGCCAGAGGCTCGAAAGATGAAGAAATCACATACCTTCTCCCATGCTCAGCTTTCACTCCTCTATCCAATCAAAATAAAAATGATGAGGCCATTTTTTTTTTATATATACCCCAAATCTGTTGGAATTTTGTTGGTCAATTAAACACTCATTAGAATACTGACATCATCAGGGCCTATTACAAATAAAAATACCAAATTCATAATAAAAAGTTACCCGTCGGAAACTTCTATCGAAATTTGGCCCCAAATCTAGTAGTGTGATAAACTCAGGTTGATTTTTGAGTTAACAAGAAATTAGAAATAGGATCAACTCACAAAATCATGCAAAAACAACTTTTTGACTCAAATCAGAAGTTTAGATCAGCTTTCAACTCAAAATAGATGTTGAGTTTCAAAAAGATAACAACTTGAATTGATTTTCTGATTTAAAGTTTAACTACTCTTTAAATGTGCATACATAATTTTTGCATGTTTCTAGCATTTTTAGATCTTTTTCATACATTTTTAAGTTTTTCAATTTTGTTAGCATAGAAACTCATATGACAGTCCTCTGGGACTCATATGACAATTAAAATTTATGTAGAGTGTCATCCCAGGTCCATAGGAATCTCGTATGAGAGGGACCCATGTGTCGTACGACATTTCATCGGGTTCCTCAATTGTCATACGAGAATATATACTTTGTCGTGTAGTCATGGATTATTGTACGGGAACATGCTGAAACTCGTATGAGTTTTGGTCTCAGACTATATTGTTGTATGAAAAATAGTGAGCTTATTTCACCCTTTTAGGTCAAATTTTTGGATTTTTTGATTTCTTAGGCCAATTCTATAGCATTTAATGTACCTTTTGAAGTGTTCAACTTTTGAATTTTTGTACTTTTTGCCTATTTTTCAACCAAGTGATTGATAGGATTCCTTGTTTCTATGCTATGTAGGTCATCTACCCTGATGTACATGTTCACATTTCACATCTAGCCACACAGAGACTCCACATTTCACTTCCAAATTCTATGAGAGCTCATCTTGCTACGTGTGGGTTTGAGTACCTTTTTTGTTTATCTAAGATTCAGGTGAACCATGGGCTACTGAATGCCTTGATCAAGAATTTTCATTCAGAGACATAGACTTTTCATCTACCGATAAGAGAGATCACTGTCACACTTGAGGATGTGTACCATATCCTACGCATTCCATTCCATGGTCCTCATCCTGACTATGTGATTTTGGGGAATTATGGTCTTCATGCATTTAGCTGATTATTCAGAGATGATACACAACTGACTTAGTCTATCTCATGGGAGTCACTAGTTCAGCAATATGGGTAGACCCATAGACTTGAGTGTATTATAGCTGGGATGATCAGAGGGATCATCATGTCTGACCATTAGTAGAATGGCCTTTTGATGGGCTAGGCCCCTATGGTTACTTGATTGATGGAGTCACCTTCTAAGTTGGGTTGGGGTCAATGTACGTTGGCCCATATGTTCTCTGAGATGCACGAGATAGTGTATCAAGAGGGCAAGTCTTTTGCATCTGGAGCTCTTGTGTTACAGATTTGGACATGGGAGAACATTCCAATATGTAGACTAGTATGTCAGAGTCAGTGATAGCTGCAGGAGCCCATCATATATGTTTATTCAGGATATGTCACACAGGTCCATATGGGCATTACTAGGTATTGGAGGTGGGTTCTCAATGACATGACATATGTTCTTTGGCGTCCCTACTTATAGTTAGAGGCCTGGCCTACTGCACGAGCACAATTTAGTTATTTCTTCTAGAGTTGAGTGTTGATAGGGTGGTCTACCATAGTGCTTGAGAAATTCATCATTACTAGAGTATGGTGGTAGTATGACATTATCCAGGATGCCCCTCAAGACTACACCACATATGCCCGATTGGTCAGAGAGATAGGACTTGGATGGACTGCTAGGATATCTTACACACTATGTAGCTAGGAGTATTTAGGTATTGTGCCCCAAGAGTGGGACTATAGACCACAGGTGCTAGATGCTGGTGTTACAAATGGTTTTGTTGCATGGCTTATAGAGAATTTGATACATAGGTTCTCAGATCCTACTAAGTTGATACCCTCAATGGAGGAAGCATCATATGTGACAGGGGCTCCCATGGGTAGGGGACAGAGATGCTGGGATACTTAGATACCTATGCCCCAAACTACACCTTAGATGCTGAGAGCGGTCATTACTCAATAGAGACTAGGAGGACATATGAGACCACCTCACCCTACTAGTTCTATAGAAGGCAGGCCTATAGTTTTATAGAGGAGATCCACTAGAGGAGAGGGTGGTACATTGGGAAGTATAGGTAGTGCTGGTGAGGTGCTTGGAGAATAGTAGGATGTAGGTCCAGATACCAATGCTGCACAAGTAGATACTAATTTTGATCTTGGTGCTGAGGTGAGACGCTACAAGGTGAGCAAGGTAGAGGCTACTGATCAGCCAGCTGAGGATATTGAGATGCCCACTGTAGATGTAGATCCTAGATAGGTGCTGACTCCCCAGGAGAACATTAGATGGCTTAGGATATAGGTCAGAGACCTCATATTACAGAGTGCTACCTGTGAGATACAACGAAAGGAGTTGGAGAGGAAAATTTTGTTGCGAGAGGCTGAGGTTAGGTGATTGTAGGCAGAGGTGACACATTAGACTACATGGTCCTCTTACTATGTATCGGCATACTATTTTGTTTTTCCAGCTGCTCAGAGGGTTTCGACCTATTCCTAGTACATGATTTCTTCAGAGGGAACCAAAGCACCATGAGCCGAGGTACTGCTAGATGCACCACCACCTCCTCCACTAGATGTAGAGGATCAGGCAGACAGCTGATCTATCTTGATATTCTATTTTTGTTATTTTGTCCATAGATACTAATCTAATCTGATAGCTCACATGAGTGCATTCTTTTGTATACTATGCCAGTAGTCCACCCTTGACTATTTTGGTTATATGATATATATATGAGATCAAGTTTTTGGTTATGACTTCATTTTTACTTGTCATGTTTGATTTATGATTATATCATGTGATGTAAATGCCATGTATAGTGTAGAATGTATGAAATATGCAATGCAATGTTTTCTTTCAAATGTATGGATTTATGCAAATTTAGTTGATAGATGGAAAATCTATGACAATGTATGATTTTGATTATGCTATGCAATGATAAATACACATGTATGTAATGTAATGGGATGCATATGATATGTAAATGACATGATACACATGATATGTTTTGCAGGTATTGATGAAGACAAATACTCAATCATTTGTCAAAAAGGATGTCTAACCCAAGATGGTGACTACTTGCGGTTCTATGAAGAAACCTTCATGTCAAGTTAAGCATTGTGTTGAAGAATCATTTAAGCATTCAAGTTTATTCAGAAATTATGAGATCATGTAATCATGCAAAGTACAAAATGACATGCAGAATGAAATGCAAACCTAAGACCTAGGACCTAGTCACTGATCATGCGTCGGTCATTTTCATCATTGAATTTTTATTAGGTAACTAGATAAATAAATACAACACCCACTATTTAGGAAACTATGAATATATAAATATTGATGCACAAGAATCAATACAACACCCACTAGTTAGACAACCATGGACACATGAATATTGATTTTGTTTTTGGAATGTTGGATTAGATATAAGCACCAAGGCACAAACGCCAGGATGACCTGAATATCATGTCCATTTTGATATAAAAATTTGTATAAGCATCAAAACATAGATGTTGTGATGACTTGAATATGCCTTGTGGTGAGCACATCAAGCAATCAAGAGGTCATTATGAATCCATCATGAATTACCCGTAGTGACCCTTTATCATTGACCTCCTTAGGTAAGATCGCATTTCACAGGAGTAAGAATTCACTCAAAAAGATAGAAGTTAGATCAAAATTCCTTGAATTTTCCTAGTATCAATGGTCGAGGTATGCATGGCCATCCAATACGAGATGGAGGCTCTTACAGATGGACATAATTTCAATCTAGAATTTCCAAAGTTGTTAGATTTTCACTCAAAGAAGAAAATAAAGAAAATATTATGCCCATAGTCATCACTCTCTAAATCCTGAAAAGGACATCATCGAAGAGCTCAAAAGGACACAATATGAAAAAATCTCAATGTGAATCAGTAAGCATACAAGGAGATAAAAGCATGTAAAGCATAGATTGTTTTCATTCATGTTGATGTTTGATTGTGTTGTTGTAGATGCAAAATCCTTTCTGGAAAGGAGACAGACAGACTAACTCAGATGTAGCTTCAAAGGACTTTGACTAGATATGATACATCTGAGATATATTGGAGACCATAGGATATGACATTGATTGCCCCCAAGTTTGAAGATTGATAGGATACAAACGTTTGAGCTGATTGGTGTATGGACTGACTTTATTGAAAATAGGAATGCGGAAACAAACCGGGAGGTATATACAAACTAAAGAAAGACTAAAAGTTGGCAAAGACCAAGATTGCACTGATAGATAGAGTATTTTGAAACAAGTGGCACCCATTTTCTAGGTTTTCACCATCTTGGGAGAGATTCTATTTTTGCTACCAAGGCGCCTATTTCTAGGTTTTCACCAAGGCACTTTTTCTTTTTCTCTTTTTTTTGTATTTTTTCATTTTTTCAATTTTTTTTGTACTTTTGATATTTTTTTATTTTTTTGTGATACATCAAGGTGCCTATTGCTAGGTTTTCACTAGGATGATCATTTTTTCAAGACTTTTTCCATTTTTTATGATTTTTTTCAAAACATTTTTGAATACTGAATGCCTTAGGCATAGAATTTATTCAGATGGAGAACGTTGATTGGTTCTCGAAGCTGTTCTCCTTTAGTTGTTGAGAGTTGATAGGCTCTAGAGACAAAAATAGTAGTGATAAAAAAGGGACCTAGCCAGTTGGGTTCAAACTTCCCCTTGTGTTCTCTATGTGATTGGTTTTTAGGATTCTCTCTCAAGACTAGATCATCAACCTGAAATTCTCTATGTCTGACTTTCTTGTTGTAGCCTCTATATATTCTTTTCTGATATACTCTGAGATGATCATATGCTGCTTGTCTATGCTCATCTATTAGTTCAAGTTCTTGCAACCTAGACACTTTGTAGTCATCATCAGTTACTAGACCATGCATTTTTATTCTTAGTGATGGGATTTCAACCTCAATAGGAAGTACCACTTTAGACCCATACACAGAAGCGAATGGTGTAGCCCTAGTTAGTGTTCTGATACTTGTTGTGTAGGCCTAGAGAGATGGATTCATCATGAGATGCCAGTCTCTTCCTATTTTATTAACTGTATGATGTAAGATTTTCAATAGATTCTTGTTTGAAGCCTCTACTTGTCCATTCCCTTGAGGATAGTAAATAGATGACCAATGTTGTGTAATCTTGAATTTGGCACATAGATCATCTAAGTCTCTATTCTTGAATTGTCCACCATTATCGATGACTATAGAATGTGGAATACCATACCAACATATGATGTAGTTCAAGATGAAAATTGATATTTGCTTGCCAGTTGCTTGAGTCAAAGGGACTTCTTCTAGCCATTTTGTGAAATAGTCTATAGCTGTAATGATATGGGTATGTCCATTAGAAGAATGAGGATGTATAGATCTGATAAGATCAAATGCCCATTGGTGAAAAGGATATTATGTAATAAAGGGAGTTAGATTTCTCCCTGGTGAATGAGTCAAGTTACCATGTACTTGACACTTTTGACAATTCTTTGCAAACTTGATAGCCTCTTTTTCCATTTTAGGCCAATAGTACCCAGCCCTAATAAGTTTTTGAGCTAGTGTTAAAGTGTTGGAATGTGATCCAAAAATACCATCGTGGACTTCCTTTAATGCACATTGAGACTCTTCCTATTCTAAACATCTAAGGAGTGTACCATCTAGACCTCATTTGTGCAAATCGTTACCAATGATGACATACCGGGATGCATTTCAGATAAGGTATTGAGAATGATTTGGTCTTGGAGATAGGAGAAAAGTTTTTGTATCAAGATGAATCATGACCAAAAATAGTGTAGATCATGTGGGTTTTGGGGGAATCATATGCAGGATAAGATAGTGCTTCCACTAGGAACTCATAGTGTAGCTCATGTTCGGGCTACTGTAATAAAGTAGATAGCATTGCCTAGCATCTGCAGCTTTGTTCTTTGTTCTAGGAATTTTCTCAAAGGTGATAGATATGAAATATTTCTTTAGATCATCTACCATTCTCTTGTATGGGATTAGCTTTCCATCTTTCATTTGATACACATCATTGACTTGGTGTATTACAAGTTGTGAGTCTCCATGAATGTGTAATTCTGTTACCCTCCATTCAATTGCTATCTTCGTGCCATTAAGAAGGGCTTCATATTCAACAATATTGTTTGTGCAAGGAAAATTTATTCTGAATGCTTTAGGGATTGAGTATCCTTGAGGATTGATGAAAAATATGCCTGTTCTAGACCCATTCTATGTATAGGAGCTATCAAAGAATAACTTCCATGCTCTAGAAGAAAGGTTCATGATAGAGGAATTTGGGAATTCCATTTGCATTGGTGTATCATCAAACAAAGGTGCATCAGCTAGTTGATCAGCAATAAATTGGCCCTTGATAGCTTTCCTTTCAACATATTCAATGCCAAACTCACTTAATAGCATCACCCATTTAGCTAATCTACCTGTGAGGGAAGCCTTGCTTAGTAGGTACTTTGGTGTATCAATCTTAGCTACCAAATGTGTAGTATGAGCTAACATGTAATGTCTCAATTTTTGTGATGTAAAGATCACAGCTAGACAAGCTTTCTCAATCATTGAATAGTTCTTATCATATGCTACCAATGTTCTACTGATATATTATATAGCCCTTTCCTTCTTGTTCTCATCATGTTGTGATAGCAATGCCCCCAGTGATGTATCTGTGATGGAGACATATAAGATCAATGACTTTCCTTGAATAGGAGGCATCAAAATAGGAGGATTTGATAGATATTTCTTGATATGATTAAAGTTCTTTTCACATTCCTCATTCCATGCAAAATTCACACCTTTATGAAATGTCTTTGTGAAAGGTTGTGATATGTCTACTAGCTGAGATATGAAGCGTCTAATAGATTGTACTCTCCCTTGTAATGTTCTCATTTGGCTGATATTCTTGGGAGGTTTCATCTCCATGATAGCTTTAACCTTTTGTAGATCCACTTCAATTCCTTTCTTTGAAACAATGTAGCCTAAGAGCTTTCCAGAAGTGACACCAAAAGAACACTTCTTAGGGTTCAGTCTGAGACTAAAATTCTCCATTCAATCTAGTATTTTGCTCAAGTCACTTAAATGTTCAGATCTTATCATAGATTTAGCCAAGGTGTCATCAACATAATCCTCCATAATTTGATGCATCATGTCATGGAAAATAGACATCATAGCTCTCTGATATGTAGCACCTACATTTTTGAGACCAAATGGCATGACATTCCAACAGAAGGTACCCCATGCACATGTGAAAGCAGTTTTCTCTTGATCCTCTAGAGAAATTTTTATTTGGTTGTATCCATAAAAACCATTCATTAAAGAATACATCTCAAAGCCCACAGTCATGTCCACTATCATATTGATATTTGGTAATGGAAAATTATCCTTAGGGCATGCCTTGTTTACATCTCTAAAATCTGCGCATACTCTTATAGATTTGTCAAGTTTTGATACTGGAACTATGTTAGAGATCCATAAAACATAATCAATAACGTGGATGAATCCATCTTTTAGTAGTTTCTCTAATTCAACTTTGACCAAGAGTCCAACATGTGGATGCATCTTTCTCAATTTTTTCTTAAGAGGTTTGACTCCTAGAGCTATATATAAATGGTACATTATAAGATCAGGATCCAACCCTAGCATATCAGAATATTTCCATGCAAAGTTGATCTTCTTTTCTATTAGGAATGTAGTAATTTTTTTCTTTTCTTCTTCTGATAAGGATTGTGCTACATGAATCAACTGTGGTTCTTCTATTGTTCCCAAGTTGATAGATTGAGTGGGCTCAATGAGTACTGGAGATCTGTCATGTAAATGACTCAAAAGTAGATCAAATATCTCATTCTTAGGCACCTTGGAGAGGTTTTCACCTTCGGTTTTGTCTTTTATTTTTACTTTTGTAGGTTTTGAGACTGCCACAAAGTGGTTTTCACCCTCAAAACTCTTTTTCTTTTCATTTTTATTCTTATTCTTTTGACTAAGATACTTGATGTCTGACTCCATCATGCTAACGCTTGGTTCACTGATGGAAGTCATCATAGCTTCAACTACATTGAGGCAGTAAGCAAGGGTGTAGTCATTTGGAAAGGTATAGATACCTTAGCTTAGATTTGTGGAGGTTTGGTCAAGAAGTTCAGAATGTTGGATAGTCAAAGTGGGGAAAGATTGGGAAATAGTGTTTATGGATATGGATCTATCATCATCAGTCCTAACCTGACTCTTGAGTTTGAATGTGATATTACAACTCAAAAAGTTCAATTCATGAATAGGCTCAATGTCATTATGGGAGTCCACTTCAGCCATCAGTGGATTAGACTCGTTAAGTTCATCAATTTTCTCTAGAATTACATTGGGTTTAGGTGCATATTGGTGAGTCACATCAATATGTTTTTATGTGATAAGCTCATCTTCCTCTGGAATGGCTCCCCATTCATAGTCATTGGATTCTTCATCTATGCCTCTAGGAAATCTGAGAATGTGTGTAAAGTTAGGATGGATTCCCCAAGAAGGGTTACCCTCAGAGTCTGATTTGAATTCATACTCATGAGAATCTATTTCATAATAGCTACCACCTTCCTCCTTATATTTTTAGTTTTCTTCAAGGCTAGCTGGTTCTTGTGGTGCAACTACCTTTTATTCCATAGTAGGTTCTTGTGTGTCTACTACATTGATGTTCTCTTTAGTTTTCTCTTCATCTTTAAGGAGGTCTAGTATTTCTTTAGGAAAATGCTCATAAGGAATGAGCTCATCAGTAGTGTCTGAATCATCACTGTCAGATTTTTGTGTTTCTTCCTTTAGTTGAATCGTTGCTAATGGTTGAATCTGTTCTAAGACATGTGGAGAGTTTTTTCTAAGATAGAAAAGTTTCTTCTAATATCCTAGACCTATTGTATTCTTGTTTGTTCAGCCATGATGATCAAGAGGTGATAGAAGACCTTTACCTTGTAGTCCTAGAGGTCCTTTTCCAGTATATCCCATTTTTGTGATCAATTTGTCCCCTGGTCCATATGATTTCTGAGGAATTTTTCTTAAAGTGGAATCACATTTCTAGACTGATTGGGATTGAGACTCATCCTTGTACAACCATGCAAGCATAGATTCTTCTTCCTCAAACTCTTGTCTAGATACTTGCTCTGTGACAAAGCTTCCATTAAATATGACCTGGGATTCTTTAGCTATGGGTTTCACTTTGTCAGAAGGTTGTCCATAAGATTTAGGGGACAATGGGAGAGAGGTGAGAGATAAAACAAGTTCCATTATGTATTCTCCCATACCATTTTCTTTGATTTTGACTTCTTCAGAAAGTTCTTCTATCTTGGAAGTTGATGCAATGTCTAGCTACTTAGTGGAAGATTCTCTATTATTAGGAATAATTTTATCAACACTTTCTTTCAATGCATTGCAAGTTGTAGATAGGTCAACTAGAATCATCACCTCTACTCCTTCATAAGGAAATTTCACACATTGATGGTATGTAGAAGGAATAGCTCACATTTCATGTATCCAGGGTCTCCTTAGGGGGATGTTGTAAGCCAAAGGTAGATCGAGAACTTGACATGTGATATCTCTGATAACCGGACCTGTTCTGATAGCTAAGACAATTGTTCCTTTGGAAGATCTTTCTTGTTCATCATATGCCTTGATAGTTATCTTCTTTTTAGGATCAATGGTAGCTTCTGATAATCTTAGTTGTGTGATCAAGCTATAAGAACAAATGTTGAGACTAGCGCCTCCATCTATCAACACGTGTTTGACATGATGGTTTTGGATTAAGACTTCAATGTGCAAGGGCTAGTTATGCAGATGACTCAAGGAGTTATCATCTTCCTCTGAAAAGGAGATATACTAGGGAGATGTCAGATGAACAACTATAGTCTGGAATCTATCTAAATCAAGGTTGTCAGGAACATTGGATCTAGGCAGAGCTTTGTCTAGAATGGCTCTATGAGATGGAGATATCCGAAGCAACTCAAACATGGAGATTTTTGCATTTATATGCTGGAGTTGTTGGACAATACTGTATGATGTTGGCCTCATGTCTTTAGGATTTGATGATTTAGAGGCAGCCTTCAATTTAGAAGTAGATGAAAGATTGACAGGGATCTTAGGGACATTTGATGAATCTAAATTTTATCCTTGTAGATGCACCTGAGCTTGTGATCGAGTGACTGCATTCGCTGATTGATTATCTCTATCATTTCTTACAATTGTGATGACATTTCAATGCTCAGATAGGCATTACTCAACCATATTTATGAAAACATTATTTCTAGAGTAGGCATAATTGACTTTAGCACCCACATTAGGCTGAGCAGATGAATCTCCTTGACCATGCTTTAGAAATGGTTCTTTGAATGATGTATGATCATTATTGATTTTATGATTTTCAATTACGATTTCTCCATTATCAATTTTTTCTTGGATGATATGTTTCAAGCGTATGTAGTTATTGGTTTTATGACCCTTATTGCAATGGAATTCATAGAAATCATTCTCTCTCCACCATCTTGGTTTAGGTTTAGGATCAAATAATTTTATCTCAGGCAAGGTGATGATGTTGTTGGCCAACAGAGTTTTCATGGCAGATTCCAAGGACTCTCAAATAGGAGTAAACTTGCATTTAGGATCTGTAGCTCAAGATTTACAGTTAGATGGCTTCTTGTTTGATTCTATTGATTTTGCCTCTGAGTCTTTGATAGATTGGGTGCCAACAGTGAGATTGAAAACAAGCACCTTAGATGGGGCATGAATATTATCAACAACACCATATGTGACAATACCTTTATTCTTGTTCCAATTTTTTCCTTTGTCTTTAGAACTAGATCCAAATTCATACTTGTCCATTTGAAGTGATATGTCTCCTTTTTGTACAAGTACTTTCTCAATTTTGATTGCATTTTCTACCATTTTATCAAAGGATGTATGATTTTTCATTTGCAAATGGTAATTTATTTTTGGAACAAGATTGTTGATGAAAATTTCCAGCTTCTCAGTTTCTGGAATGGGTCTAGCATATAGAGAAAACTTCTTCCTCCACCATTTGAGAAAAGTCAAGAATGGTTCTCCTGAGTTCTATTTCAGATTGCAAATTTCAATCATAGTGACTGGATGCTAGATGTTGTAGGAGTATTGTTGATAGAACAGTTTGATTAACTCCTCAAAAAAAATTATTGTAGGAGGAATTTTTGAGAACCAATGAATAGATGACCCTCCTAGAGATCAAGGGAAAAGACACATTAGGTAGGTTGGTTCATGCATGAAATCCATAGATTGAGTATAGAATTCTCTGATATGATCTTGAGGATTATATTTGCCATCGTAATTATCATATTTAGGCATCTCCACTCTTTTTGGGAATGGTGGCATGTACAAGTCTTTATCAAATGGAAAAGGGCATAGGGCCTCCATGGAGAACTCCTTAGGTTCCT
Organism: Chamaecyparis obtusa; assembly: GCA_027943335.1. Taxonomy (NCBI): domain Eukaryota; kingdom Viridiplantae; phylum Streptophyta; class Pinopsida; order Cupressales; family Cupressaceae; genus Chamaecyparis; species Chamaecyparis obtusa. The sequence continues at coordinate 3,262,706 of BSBK01005535.1, forward strand.
TCTCTTTTTCTAGCTTGTTGAGCTTGACTTGCATGGCATACATCTATTTCATCATGGCTATGATAGGAGTTTCCTCCTCATGTGTAATGATATCTTCAACATTAAAGTTTGGAGGAAGATTAGCCCCTTGGCGAGCCAACTCTAGGAAGTATGTCTCTCTATCTTCTTTCAAGAAATACCTCATCATCTTCTTGAAGTTATCATCATTTTGATATTGAGCAATTTCAGTAGGTGTGGGTTCCTGATCTGCACCATGTTGTGATTGATGTCCTTGGGAACCTTGGCTTGCACCTCCCCCTTGAGACATAATGTTGTTAAGGGAACTACCAGGGATTGATTGATGAGGAGTTGTTTGATGACCTGCATGGATTGATGCAGGGGGAGTTACTTGATGACCTGCATGGATTGATGCAAGAGGAGTGACGTAACCACCTATCAAGTAAAGATTGCCAAGAGTGTCTTCTATAAATTTAGTTGTGTCGAAAGGTTGATGAAATGTCTCAGCAATCACAGAAGATGTGGCTGAAGAGAGTTTGGGTTTTTCTCCTTGTTTTTGCTATGATGAAGCTCTAGTTTCCACCATTAACCTTGGGTGAAGCAAAACAAAAAGATGAAGAGAACTGAAGAATGATTTGATTTAAGAAGATCGAATGATGCAACCTTGAAAATATTGGATTGATTGAAGATAGATTGGACGTAAATGAATGATATTGTGCCCTAGTAGTATGGGTAGATGCCCAAAAGATGGCAGACATGAGCTCACAACACTTAGCTATTTTTGTTGAAGATTGAATTGAAGATAATTTTGACAAGGTTTTGAAACAAGATGAAAAGGACTCAAATCGATAGATTAGAAGGCTAGATCAGACTCAAGAGACCAATTTTAGGTGAATAGATTGGATTCTTTCTAGTTTTTGCTTTGTTCCTGACACAACAATTTTTTTGACAGAATCTGGAAGTAGGCTATAAAAATTGGAGTTCTGACAAATTTGGGAGCTTTCTGGAAATTTTTCAAAATTCTCATATGGCTTTCTTCAAGCTCATATGAGTCTGGGTAGGCTCTGGCATGACAATTGACAAGGCTCATATGACAGTTGACACTAGGGTTTGATTTTCTTTGACATTTCTTGAAAAAATTTGTACGACAATATACAAGCTCTTGTACGACAATATAGGGGTTCTAATATGACTTTTGGTGGAAACTCGTATAAGTTTTTGAGACTTTGGTATGAATTTAGACTCCAAAAAGGAATTTTGCATCAAATTTTTCAATTTTTCAATTTTTTGAATTAGTTTTTCTGTAAGATTTTCTCTGTCCAAGTTTGCAGATTTGTGTAATAGTTTAGGATTGTTCATTTCCAAAGGACCAAGTAGACAACAAACACACATAACAAAAAGCAAAGGGAAGTAATGAATCATCTAAAAATAATGAACAAGGGCAAAAGCAACCTTGCACATGAACAAGAAATAGTGACTTATTGTGCTAATCCCTAAGAATGCTACTTGTGTATGTTCTCAAAAGTTTTCCAATAATGCCCATAGTCCTAGTAAGTGAAAATTTGGCCTCGCTAAGGTATTTAGTAATGGTATGACTCTGCAACTTTTGTGATCTCAAGAGGGTGAACTCCAATCTAGGTGCACCGGGGTTTTGACATAGTTCAACAATTTAATCAATTAGGAGTTGCTACGGAGATCTGACAACCCAACAAGAGACCACACTTGTGGAGATTTCTTCCACAAAGACATTTATATAGTGGTTGTTGCTACCACAATGAAAATGGCTATTACCACTTGAGGTTTCATCCATGTGGTTGACCCAATAAAGGGAATGTCCACTATGGTTAACCCTCTCTAAAGGTGACTCACAAAAGATACCACAAGGGGACTTGGTCTAGATCTAAGGATTTGAGTTTCTGATACTACCCAAAAAGGGAGTAGAGCATAATCCTCTAGCCTTATCACTTTTAACCAAACACAACAAATAGATTAATCCAACACAGTAAGACTGAAATTATCTCACCAAGGTTTTTGATGTCAACAACTATGTCTATCAATCTCTCTAGATAGAGAATGTATCGATCAAAAGCTGAGGACCAAACCAAGTAGAACGTGAGATAATCATAGTAACCTCCCTACCTACAAGGGGATCCTTCATCAAGAAGAGCTTCGCATGCATGAACAAGTGAATGAAGCCCACTCTCTCAAGATCATCTGCAAATAGTGTTCATAGGGCCTATTTACTATGTGTAACAGATATGCAAAAAGAAAATCTATGTTCATTTTATAGCCCAAAACCAAAGTATGTGATATGAAAGCAAGAAAAGTCACACAAGCTTGACACGTGAGAGTTCATTTTTATGTCCCAAATTGAAGTGTTATCAGATGCAACAGAATACCTGAGTTCCTTGCGATGCACTTAGTAGATTTTACCTATTTTAGCAATTTTGTTGCGTTTTTCCAATTAGAAAATCAGAAAGTATCAATTAGAAATAGAAACTCTCAATTGTTAGGGTTAGCTGTTAGTCCAAATCCAAAAATCAAATTTGGAAAACTGCCTAAAAATCTGAAACAACAATTGAATTTTGATGGAAAAACTCGTATGACAATCAATTACCTCCCGTATGAAAATCTAGAAACTCGTACAACATTGGGTGTATGCCCACACGACAAAGTAGCTCCCAAATGACAATGTATAAGAACGGTTATGAGTCTTGAAAATGTTGAATGCGTATGACACTAAGAGGGTTCTGGCACAAATTTTTGACAAAACTCATATGAAAATTATACGGACAGAAATCAAATATCATAGTTTTGGCTAGAAAATGACAAAAAATTGATAGAAAATGTTAGAAATGAAATGGGAACCCATTTCAGGGCCCCACGGTGGGTGCTAGAAATGTGTGTGAAAATTGTACCTAGCTAGAGACACAACACTTCAGTAAAACATTAGAGGTTAGCAAAAATCAAAATCTGTAAATAAATGAAACTAAACTAACCAAGCGATACTGCCTTCTAGTAGGTGTGAGTATGGTATTCTTAGATTAGATTGAGATTAGTGACAATGCAACACCTAAATGAAGGATTTAATGCAAAAGATAATGAATGCAGATTAATCTATCTTTTTGTATTTTCTATGTAATTAGGATGAAAAACTTGATATGAATCTAAGCTAGGATGGAATCAGAATGATATGCAGATTTAATCTAAGAATGATATGGATTGAGAAAATCCATAAATCACTCTTGATAAACTCAGGTTGATTTTTGAGTTAACAAGAAATTAGAAATAGATCAACTCACAAAATCATGCAAAATCATGCAAAATCATGCAAAAATAGCTTTTTGACTCAAATCAGAAGTTTAGATCAGCTTTCAACTCAAAATAGATGTTGAGTTTCAAAAAGATAACAACTCGAATTGATATTCTGATTTAAAGTTTAACCGCTCTTTAAATGTGCATAGATAATTATGAATTAAATAAATAAATAAACTAATTTATCTTCAACTTGACTGATTTTTGAATTAAAATAATTGATTTATGGGTTAATCAATTATTAAATCAAACTTTTATTAAAAAACTATATCATTAAATATTGACAATTGACATTAATTAATTAAATAAGAATTTAATCAATTAGTCATAAGATTTTTGATTTATTGTCAAAATTAAATACTATAATTTAAGAATAAATGTAATTAAATCTAATTAAATAATTAAGTGGTAGTATTAAACTTAATCAATTAAATATTTATCATATTCAATTAATTAAATTTAGGATAAATGAGATTTATCACTAAATAATTATTCAATCAAAGATAATTAGGATAAAGTAGGAATATTTCAAGAAATATTCCCCAATGCAGAATTAAGATAATCAATTAGGTTTTTGATAAATTGATGTGCAGATGTGCCTTAGGTGAGGACTTTGATGTCGATTTTGATCAGATTGTTGATGTAAGAGTTTAATGAACCTATAGCCCATTTTTGGGGTATTACACATCCCATGAGGTGATTCTTCGATCCTATAGAGTTGATTCTAACAATGTAGGATGCAGAGGATGTGATAGGTGCCCCTATGGATAGAGGATAGAGATGAAGGGAGGTACATATTCTAATTATGCATCCTACTCCACCGAGGCTGAGAGTTGTTGTTACTCCCTTGAGACCATTGGGATAGATGAGAACTCCACTCATACCATGAGCTATTCCAGTAGGTATAGTGATAATTTTATAGTATTAGTACAATGGGGGTGATGGTGGGACACTAGGTGGAATTGGTAGCATTGTAGGTGCAGAGGAGGTGCTAGGTCTTGGAGATTTACAAGTAGGCTAGTACTAGCTGTATGTTTGTCATTGATGAAAACATATGGAAAGTAGCATGAGTGGAAGTCTTATGTAGTAAGCCTTTAGTATATGATGCATGGACATGATATTAGCATGATATCATGAGCGGAGAGGTTAACTGTAAGTACAGATAGTTATATAGTAGCTTGTGTAAGCAGTGTTCCTGATAGAGTTATAGGCAATGTTCTATGTATGGTTGTCCATACAGTTGTCTTATGGGCATGCACCCTAGGATATATGTTGAAGACATGTTAGTGATGTTTTATTTATGAACGCATAGTCTAATGATGAACACAAGTGAAGTTATGTAGTCATTATTCACCAGTGGCAGTTTCCTGTGATTGTTTAGAAGAGCTGATAGAGATTTTATTGTTTCTTGAGTTGTGCCTATCTTGAGGATATGTGCCCTTGGAGTTAAGCTTGGAGAAGTGTTATTGATGTTTGGTTAAGAGTGCATAAGTTAATTCAGCTTACAGAGAAAGTTCTAGTTGTTTTGGTAGAGCCGACAGTGTGTGGCATGCGTCTACAATTATTTTATTAGACAGGTGCCAGAATGAGTTGCATGCATAATAGAGCTGACAAAATGTTTGTTGGAGTTTATTATGGTTTCTCTAATATGATTTCAATGTGGTTCTAGTAGGCTGACTTGATTATATCATTTGGAAGAAAGATATTTATGGGCAGTCATTTGTGATTGTTGAAGTGTGGTTCATGGTTGATTAAGCAGAGCAGAGTGTGTGAAGTGTTGAACCATCAGAAGAAGGTCTATGTGACCAAGTAGAGTATGTGTGCTATTCATTGCAACTGATCTAGATAGTAGGTCAAAGCACAATTCACCAAGATCCAGATATAGTGTGTATCTGTTATTCAGAAGGTTGTAGCCTTCACCCATTTGAGTAGTGAGCTCTTGGATAGTGCATCCTCTCCCCTAACAGGGACAATTGTAAAAGACTCCTAATAGGGTCTGACCCTTAACCAGGTCTACTATACTTAATATATTGTAAAGATACTCCTAACAGGGTAAAGGATCTTCTAGAAAGGATCATTATCCACTAGTATAGAATATTAGTGGGTATCAAGTCCCACCAGGGTTTTTACCTATTTGAGTTTCCCCATAACCAAAATATTGGTACTGTGTTCAAGTTTTATTTCATTGTATTTATGCTTTATGTTTAAGTATACTTAATTGGATAAAGAATTGAAACTTGTAGATAACTGATTCACCCCATCTCCTCTCAATTATCTATTGGGACTATTCCTAACAATTGGTATTAGAGCCAAGTGCCTCAGAGAAAAAGTTTAACAACTTGAGGTTGATCAGATGGCATACTTGAGGAAAGAAAGTCCTAAGTTTGATGGAGAGAATTATCTTGATTGGAAGAACAAGATGGTGACCCATTTGTAGTGCATTGATTTTGAAGTTTTTAATGTAACCATCCAAGTAGCCAAGATTCCTACATTAGAAGACCTTGCAAAAGATGATGCTACTGATGCTCAAAAGGAATTGTTTCATTAGAATGCTATTGCTAAAGAAGCCCTTATCAGTGCCCTATCTGATGGTGAATTTTCAGAAGTAAAAAAGATAGATACAACCCATAAAATTTGGAAGCACCTTGAAGACATTTTTGAAGGAGACAAACAAGAAAAGGATGCATGCAGAAAGACATGGAAGAAAAGATACAATGCATTAGAGATGCTACCTAAAGAAAATATTAGAGCTTACAATCAGAGGATTAATGAAGCAGTTGCTGGAATCAAGAATAATGGTGGAGAGATTTCTAAGGAAGACATTATGGACAAGTTGATGACTACTCTTACTCCAAAATATGAAAGCAAGATCAACATCCTTGATGAGACCATGCAACTTACATCAAATTTCAAGAAAGAGACCTTGATTAGAAAAATCTCAGCTTTTGAGATTTCAAGATTGAAGATAGAACCAAAGAGTGAGATAGCTTTCAAAGCAATAGTTCATGGTAAGAAATCTGCAAACACTTCTAGTAATTTTGATGATGATGATGAAGATAAAATACTAGATGATTTTATTGTTATGATTTCCAAAAGAGAAAAGAAAGGAAAAGGAAAATATGAAGGTCAATTACCATTTAAGTTCTTTTCATGTAATAAGATTGGTCACTTTGCATCTAAGTGTCCCACTAGAGCTAGAAAGTTCAAAAAGGATTATAAGCCTAAGTATTCTAAGGAATGCTACTATGCTAGAGATGGAGTCTTATATGAAGAATTAGGTGAAGATGAAATTGGATTCATTTCTATTATAGACAAAACAAATATTAAGTCAGTTCCTAAAAATGAGAAAGTGAATCAAGAGCTAGCATTGATTTCCCAAGCAAATATAAGAATAGATTGGATTATAGACAGTGGTTGTTCACATCACATGACAGGTGATGAAGGAAGGTTTGTTCATTTGGACAAATACAATGGAGGTATGGTCAGATTTGGAGACAACACTCCTAAAGCTATAATTGGTGGAGGAGCCATCACTTTGGATGGAAAGAATAGTACTGATGATGTTCTTTATGTTAATGGTTTGAAACATAACATTCTCAGTGTTGGATAGTTACTTAGTAAAGGATATTAGTTGGAGTTCAAAGATGACAAATGCATCCTTAACAAAAAAGATGGTGTTATGATTGCATCAGGCACAAAGACAAGAGGTAATATTTTTCAACTCAATTCAGAAGCAAGTTGTTTTGTTGCTAAAGTTGATGACAGTTGGTTGTGGCATAAAAGACTATTTCATATCAATTTTGATAACATAGTAAAGATAAGAAATGTTAAAGAAATAAGAGATCTACCTAGCATAGCAAAGCCATTCGATACTATATGCAGGGAATGTGTGATGGGGAAGCAATGTGAGAAATTCATTCAGGAGCGAGTAGAATTCAATAGAGAACAAGTTGGATTTGATTCATACAGACCTATGTGGACCAAATCAAACAAGATCATACTATGGTAAAAGGTATTTTATTTTGTTTGTTGATGATTATACTAGGATGATGCGGGTTGTGTTCTTAAAAGATAAGTTAGAAGCTTTTGAGAAGTTCAAAATATTCAAAGCTAAGGTTGAGAATGAATCTAGATTAAAGATAAAATGTTTGAGATTGGATAGAGGAGGAGAATTCACCTTTGATAGATTCTATGAGTACTACGAAGAGCATGGCATAAAGAGATAGTTAAGTGCACCTATAACACCTCAGTAGAATGGAATTGCAAAGAGAAGGAATAGGATCATTCTTGATACAACGCACACCATTATGATAGAAGGAAAAGTTGCACACACCTATTGGAGAGATGTGGTCAATACAGCAGTCTATACAATCAATAGAATCCAGTTAAGGCCTAGCATTGATAAAAAACCTTATGAGCTATGGTTTGGTAATGTTCCCACTATAAAATACTTCAGAATCTTTGGAAGCAAGTGCTACATCAAGAGGGATGAAGTAGTAGGCAAGTTTGATGCAAGAAGTGATGAATGTATTTTTCTTGGTTACTCTACTAAAAGTAAAGCTTATAGATGTTTCAATTTAAGATTGAAAAAGATCATTGAAAGTGCTCATGTAAAGATTGATGAAAATTTTATGATTCAAGAAAGATATCATGATTACTCACCCATGATTGAAGAAGAACCTAGGCCCTCCACTAGTGAGATAGTTATTGAGGAAATGTTTTGTAAGGAAACTCAGGTGTGGAAACAGCTTCCTACGCTAATCTCTATAGGAGAGTGTTGTGAAAATTCTTATAATTTCTTACAATTTCAGATTCATTAACTAATTTAACATAGATATTGCAACCACATACAATGCATACAAAAAAATAGAGAATGACACAATGATATACCCTGGGGAAAACCTTTCGGTAAAAAACCCTAGCACTCCAAAACTTGCACAATGTATTATCTTCAACACAAAGATTACAATACACTTGCAATGCAAGTTCTTTTAGGAAATGAGAGACAAAGCCAACAAGACTTAAATTTTGTTATATCTCTCCCAGAGGAGCAACATCATATATATAGACTCCTCTGGACCCAAAAATAGGCACAACCACCAAGACCCATGCACAAAACCACATGTACATAGTTGTTACATGAAATCCCAAGAATAGGTGTCCATCCCTAGAATAGACTATGACAGCTTGTCATAGAATCTACCAAAAATAATGGTCACAAGAGAAGTGTAAGAGAATCTATCATACCAACCTATTTTTGGCATATTCTCTTACACACACCAACCACTTCTTCTTGGGCACCCAAATAGGCCCTAGTCATAAGATGCTCTTACACCTGTCATAGCACATTCCTTAAATAGTTCTTACGTGTCATAGGAATCCATCATGACCATTTCAGTCATGATCTCCTTACGCACAAGATGCTGACACATCAAGTGGAGTGACACATCAACATGCCAACTAGACATTTACACTCACACTTAATTACATTATTTGCAAAAAATACATTTACAAAACAAATAATAAGAATAGGAATTATCCAAGGTTGAGACACCTTATTCCTAACATTCTCCCACTTGTCGAACACCTTGTAAGAGCAATAGGAACATAACAGGAACTTTAACCACTATAGGCCAAAAGGCCCATAGACTCCGAACACCATCTGAACTTCTCAGTGCCCACTAGTTTCATTAATGCATCTGAAAAATTCTTCACAGTATCTACCTTCTCCAAATTTACCTTTCCATCTTCCACCATATCTCTCACAAATTGAAACTGCACATCAATGTGCTTCGTTTTGGCATGGAAAGTTGGATTCTTTGCAAGGCAAATAGCACTCTGACTATCACACCAAATAGTAATTTTTTCTGCATCAACACCAAGATCAGAGCACAATCTTCTAATCCAAATGGCTTCTTTACAAGCATGAGTAGCAGCCATGTACTCAGCTTCTGTAGTGGACAAAGCAACCACAAGTTGTCGCTTACTGATCCAACTGATGGCACCACCAAACATAGTGAACACATAAGCACTAGTGGATCTCCTACTGTCAATATCACCTGCCCAATCTAAATCCACAAACCCACGAATACAAACTGAATGTGGAGATCTAGAAGAGTTACCATGATAACATATAGAGTAATCTGATGTACCCCTCAAATATCTGAATACTCGCTTAACTACATCCCAATGTACCCATCCAGGATTAGCCATAAACTAACTCAGGACTCCCACTGCTTGGGCAATGTCTGGTCTAGTACAGACCATAGCGTACATAACACTACCAACTGCACTAGCATAAGGTACTCTACTCATGTCCTCCACCTCACTAGGAGATTTTGGACAATCATCTACAGATAACTTTGTTCCCATAGAAATAGGAACACATAGTGGTCTACAATCTGCCATGCTGAACCTGTCCAACACAGACTTCACATACTTACTCTGACTCAACCAAAGTTTTCTGTTAGACCTGTCTCTACTAATTTCCATACCCAAAAAGTACCTAGCTGCCCCAAGATCTTTCATCTCAAACTGTGCTAACAACTGAGATTTAAAATCAGAAATCATACCCTTACCCTTCCCAAACAGCAACATATCATCAACATATAATGCAACAATAAGAAGGCGATCATTTTCAACTCTGAAATAAACACAATGATCTGATTTTGATCTTACAAATCCAATTGACAACACAAAGGCATCAAACTTAAGGTACCACATCTAGGAGATTGCTTCAAACCATATAGAGATTTTTTTAATCTGCAAACTAAGGATTCTTTACCTTTAACAATGTAGTGCTCAGGCTGTGACATATAAATCTCTTCCTCCAAATCACCATGAAGGAAAGTTGTCTTCACATCCATCTGTTCTATCTCTAAATCATATGATGCAGCAAGAGATAATAGAAATCTAATGGATGTCAACTTTGCAATAGGAGAGAATATATCACCATAATCTATTCCCTCTACTTGTGAATACCCCTTTGCAACCAATCTAGCTTTATAACTTTCAACACTGCCATCTACACAGAATTTCTTCTTGAACACCCATTTACAGCTAATAGATTTTCTCCCTTTAGGCAAAGGTACAAGGTCCCAAGTTTTTTTTTTCTCCAATGAAGCCATCTCATCATCCATAGCCTCAATCCAAGAACCTGCATCTTCCATGCCCAAAGCCTCTTTCACAGATCTAGGCTCATCAGTGTTAGTAATCAAAGCAAAGGCACAACTGGAATCTAACATAGAATAGCCAAACCTTTCTGGTTGCTTTCTTTCTCTCATGGATCTCCTCAAGGGATGAGGTTGAGGTTGTTCTTCCTCTTCTTCCAAACTATCAGAGCTGCTAGAGCTCTCCTCATCATTAGACCCAACATGGTCTCTCTGTTCAATCTTCTCAGGGGTAGGAGGCAACTGAACAACATCTTTTCCTTTTCTTTTTCATCTGGTTGTAGCACAATAGGAGAAGATGTTAGCTCTCTGAAAATAACATATCTACAATACAACACCTTACTAGTCATGGGATCCCAAAGCTTGTATCCTTTCACACCAGCACTGTACCTGATGAAAATACATTTAACAACTTTGTTTTCTAACTTAGATCTTTTCTCCTTTGGAACATGTACATAAGCTTCACAACCAAAAACATGAAGATTTCTAATTGAAGGCTTCTTACCAGACCACACCTCCATGGGTGTCTTACCAACAAGGGCTGATGTAGGAGATCTGTTAACCAGATAGCAAGCAGTGGCCACAGCTTCGGCCCAAAACCTTTGTTCTAAACCAGCTCCACTAAGCATACTCATAGCCTTCTCCATCAGTGTCCTGTTCATTCTCTCTACAACTCCATTTTTCTATGGGGTATAAGGAGTTGTCTTATGCCTCTCGATACCTCATTCTTTATAGAACTGTTCAAACTCTACTGAGAAAAACTCACCACCATTGTCAGTTCTCACACACTTAATCTTCTTACTAGTCTGATTCTCTACAAGAGCTTTAAATTCCTTGAACTGACTAAAGACTTGTGTCTTACTTTTAAGGAAATAAATCCACATCCTTCTACTATAATCATCTATAAAAGATACAAAAAATATAGACTTGGAGATTGAAGGAACTTTTACAAGACCAAATACATCAAAATGAATAAGATCCAAAACATCAAAAGATTTGTGAGAACTATAGTAAAACTAAACATGATTTTGTTTACCATAGACACAGTGTTCACAGAAGTCAAACTCAAGATTGCAATCATTTAACCCCTCAACTAGATTTTTATTTTTCAGGGGTCTGAGACCCTTTTCACCAATGTGGCCAAATCTCATATGCCACAACATTGTCTTTTCTACAGGAAGCTTACCTTCCAAAGTATTTGCACTACCATCAGAACCAATAGCCACAGACTTCTTCACTGCTTGTTCAGATGGTGAGGATGAAGAACTATTACACAAAGGAATACATGCATCTAGCTGAAATAAGGTACCTCTCCTAGTACCCCTTGCAAGCACTATCGATCCTCTCATCATCTTGCATCCTTCTTTCGAAAAAACAACTTGCACACCTACATCATTCAACATACTTATAGATAATAGGTTTCGTGCTAAACCCAGAATGTGCATAACTCCATTGATTCCCTTTACTCATCCATCAGGAAATTTGATAGTGACCCTTCCACGTCCAACTATCTTTAGGTGAGAATCATCACCCAAGTACACCTTTCCACCATCGAACTCTTCATATTTTGAGAACCAATTTCGATGAGAGGTCATGTGAAAAGATGCACCCAAGTCAACCAACCACACATCATTAGATGCATGGGCTGCCAAAGCTGCAATGAATGCATCGCCATATTCTTGAGATCTTTCTGAAGCTGAATCTGAACCTTTCTTCTTCTTCTTCAGCTCTTTGCAGTCTTTACGGAAGTGCCCAGATTTATCATAGTTCCAACATTTTGCCTTGGACTTATTGGAATTCTTTGACTTCCCATAGGATTTGGATCTACCCTTATTGTCAGACTTATTGTCATTTTTCTTCCCTCTTTCAGTGGATCTCCCACGAACAACAAGGGCTTCTTTTTCTGAAATGGAAGCCTTTCTCCGCATCTCCTTTGATAGCAATGAAGACACCACATCATCCATTTTGAAGGTGACTAAAGTGCTTTCGAGAGCCATCACAAGATGGTCCCATGGATTTGGTAAAGAACACAAAAGTGTGTAGCAACGATCCTCCTCCTCTAACTTGACACCAGCTGATGTCAATTGTGCAGCTGACAGATTAAATGCATTTAAATGATCTGTTAAGGATCCACCTTCCTCCATTCCCAGAGAGTACAACTTCTTCCTCAGGAACAACTTGTTCAGCAGAGATTTGGCCTGATACATGGCCGCAAGTCTTTCCCACAAACTATTTGTGGTTTTCTCATCTAGAACATTTAGAAGGACTGCATCGGTTAAACAGAGTCTTATGAGACCCTTATCTTTATGGTCTTTGATATCCCAATCTACTTGAGCTATAGTTGCTGGTCTTGTAGCACTTGAAGTCACTTCCCATAGGTCATGATCTTCCAACATGTCTTCCATCTTTAGTTTCCACAACTTGAAATTAGTGCCATTAAATTTCTCCACCTCCATTCTTCCATATGATGAACTTGCCATCTCAATATGCAAATAAGATTCAGAATGCTCTGCAAAAAACTCCCACTCAAACTTGAGATTAGCTCAAAAAACCCTACCTAACAACTAGGATCAAAAGTTGATCAAGCTCTGATACCACTTGTAAGGAAACTCAGGTGCGGAAATAGCTTCCTACGCTAATCTCAATAGGAGAGTATTGTGCAAATTCTTATAAATCCTTACAATTTCAGATTCGTTAACTACTTTAACAAAGATATTGGAACCACATACAATGCATACAAAAAAATAGAGAATGACACAATGATATACCCTGGGGAAATCCTTTCGGTAAAAAACCCTAGCACTCCAAAACCTGCACAATGTATTATCTTTAACACAAAGATTACAATACACTTGCAATGCAAGTTCTTTTAGGAAATGAGAGACAAAGCCAACAAGACTTAAATTTTGTTATATCTCTCCCATAGGAGTAGCATCATATATATAGACTCCTCTGGACCCAAAAATAGGCACAACCACCAAGACCCATGCACAAAACCACATGTACACAATTGTTACATGCAATCCCAAGAATAGGCATCCATCCCTAGAATAGACTATGACAGCTTGTCATAGAATCTACCAAAAATAATGGTCACAAGAGAAGTGTAAGAGAATCTATCATACCAACCTATTTTTGGCATATTCTCTTACACACACCAACCACTTCTTCTTGGGCACCCAAATAGGCCCTAGTCATAAGATGCTCTTACACCTATCATAGCACATTCCTTAAATAGTTCTTACGCATCATAGGAATCTGTCATGACTGTTTCAATCATGATCTCCTTATGCACAAGATGCCGACACATCAAGTGGAGTGACACATCAACATGCCAACTAGACATGCACACTCACACTTAATTACATTATTTGCAAAAAATACATTTACAAAACAAATAATAAGAATAGGAATTATCCCAGGTTGAGACACCTTATTCCTAACATGTTTGACAGAATTGATGTGTTGTTCAATGACCCTGAGACAAGTGAAGAAGGTAATCCTAATTCTGATGAGTCAGCATCACCTAAAGTTCCAAAGTTTACATCAAGAAATCATTCCAAGAAAGACATCATTAGAGATCAGAGCGGCAAAGTCTTAACAAGATCACAAGCAAAGAACTCAGCTAGCAATGATGTGGTATATTTACTATCTTAGATTGAACCTTTAAGTGTTGAAGATGCTTCTAAGGATTTAGATTGGCATGATGCTATAAAAGAAGAACTTGATCAGATCATTAAAAATGACACTTGGGAACTGGTCCCAAGACCTAGTAATAAGAATGTGATTGGAACAATATGGATATTCAGAAACAAGATGAATGAAGATGGTACAATAGTAAGAAATAAAGAAAGATTAGTATGAAAGGGATATGCGCAAAGAAAAGGCATTTATTATTCAAACACATTTGCACCTATGAGTAGATTAGAAGCTATTAAGTTGTTTTTAGCTTATGCTACAATTAAAAACTTCAAATTTTATCAGATGGATCTCAAATCAACATTCTTGAATGGAGACTTCAAAGAAGAAGTATACATTGAGCAGCCTGAATGATTCACCTTATCAGACAGATCTAATATGGTATGAAAATTGAAAAAGGCCCTCTATGGACTTAAGCAAGCCCCTAGAGAATGGTATGAGAGACTATATGGATACTTGACAAAGATTGGATTCAAGAAAGGAGCAATAGATTGTAATCTATTCATTAGAGAGACATCTGAAGGTTTATTACTTGTAGCTATATTTTTTGATGACATTATCTTTGGAGGTAATTAAAAAATCAGTGCTAAATTTGCCAAAGAAATGCAGAATGAGTCTGAGATGAGTATGATTGGTCCTATCAAGTACTTTTTGGGATTAAATGTGCAATAGACAAAAAAAGGGATTTTCATTAATCAATCAAAGTATGTGAAAGAGATACTGAAGAAATTCAAGATGGATTATTGCAAGCTAGTAGGAACCCCTATGATTACTAGATGCAAGCTTACAAAGGAAGATGACTCACCAATAATTGATATAACATTGTATAAGTCTATGATTGGTAAAATCATTTATCTTACTTAGACTAGACCTAATATTTCCAATGCAGTTGGTATAGTTGGAAGATTTGCAGTAGAGCCTAAACAAAGTCACCTCATGGCAGTAAAGAGAATATTCAGATACTTGCAAGGCACTATAGATTATGGTCTATGGTATCCTAATTCAAAAAATGTTGAGCTTCATGTGTACACAGATGCAGATTGGGTAGGATGTGTTGATGAGAGAAAAAGTACTTCAGGTGGAGCAATGTTTCTTGGTGATAGACTTGTCACTTGGACATGAAAGAAACAAAACTATATTTCTTATTCAATAGCAGAAGTAGAGTATGTTGCAGTAGCCTTGAATTGTTCTACAATTGTTTGGATCAAGAAGATGATAAAAGAGTTTGGAATTTAGATTGATTATCCTATTGTTATTCACTATGATAACACTAGCACTATCAATATGTCAAAGAACCCTGTGATGCATGCAAAGACAAAACACATTGAGATCAAGTATCACTTCCTAAGAGAGAAAGTGGTAGAGAAAGAAGTCAAGTTGGACTATGTGAGTACTAAAGAACAGTTGGCATATATATTCACAAATCCCTTGCCTAAGGATACTTTTGAGTATCTCAGGGGGAAGTTGTGAGTAATTACCTTCCCTGATTCTGCTTTGAAGGAAGTAGGAATGGCATCAGTCCTTAGGGACTGATGGAAGGTTGACTACTCTACCTCAGGAGTAGTACCAGTGCTTAAAATGAGTGGCACCCTTTTCCATTGATGTCAACGGGGGAGTATATATATAGAGTCATGAAAAACAAAAGTAAAAAGAGGAGTAATATACTAAGGGGGAGCAACATTTAGTTATGATAGTAGTACAGTTGAGGAAATAGAGAATATTAGAAAATATTGCAGAAGATGGAGGATTCATCTTTGGGGAAGTTTTGAAGAGGAAATGGAGAATGTTATAAAAGAAATGATCATTTGGGTTGATGGTGGTTTTTCATTCCACATGTTGCCATCAATGCCAAAGGGGGAGATTGTTGGAGATTTGCCAGCAGGCCAGTACTAATTGTATGTTTGTCATTGATGAAAACATATGGAAAGTAGCATGTGTGGAAGTCTTATATAGTAAGTCTTTATTATATGATGCATGGACATGATATCAGCATGATATCATGGGTGTAGAGGTTAATTGTAAGTACAGATAGTTATATAGTAGCTTGTGTCAGCAGTGTTCCTGACAGAGTTGCAGGTAGTGTTCTATGTATGGTTGTTCGTACAGTTGTCTTATGGGCATGCACCATAGGATATATGTTGAAGACATGTTATTGATTTTTTAGTTATGAACACATAGTCTAATGATGAATGCAAGTGAAGTTATGCAGTCACTATTCACCAGTAGCAGTTTCTTGTGTTTGTTTAGAAGAACCAATAGAGATTTTATTGTTTCTTGAGGATATGTGCCCTTGGATTTAAGCTTGGAGAAGTGTTATTGATGTTTTGTTAAGAGTGCATAAGTTAATTCAGCTTACAAAGAAAGTTCCAGTTGTTTTGGTAGAGCTGACATTGTGTGGTGTGCGTCTACAATTATTTTATTAGACAGGTCCCAGAATGAGTTGCGTGCATAATAGAGCCAATAGAATGTTTATTGGAGTTTATTATGGTTTCTCTAATATGATTTCAAGGTGTTTATAATAGGTTGAATTGATTATATCATTTGGAGGAAAGATATTTATAGGCAGTCATTTGTGATTGTTGAAGTGTGGTTCATGGTTGATTAAGTAGAGCAGAGATGAGTGTGCGAAGTGTTGAACCATCAGAAGAAGGTATATGTGACCAAGTAGAGTATGTGTGCTATTCATTGGAACTGATCTAGATTGTAGGTCAAATAATAGTTCACCAAGATCTAGATATAGTGTGTATCTATTATTTAGAAGGTTGTAGCCTTCGCCCATTTGAGTAGTGAGCTCTCAAATAGTGTGTCCTCTCCGCTAATAGGGACAATTGTAAAAGAATATTAATAGGGTCCAACCCTTAACCAGGTCTACTGTACTTAATATATTGTAAAGCTACTCCTAATAGGGTAAAGGATCTTCTAGCAAGGATCATTATACACTAGTATAGAATATTAGTGGGTATCAAGTCCCACCAGGGTTTTTACCTATTTGGGTTTCCCCGTAACCAAAATATTGGTGTTGTGTTCAAGTGTTCTTTCATTGTGTTTATGCTTTAAGTTTAGGTATACTTAATTGGATAAAGAATTAAAACTTGTAGATAACTGATTCACCCCCCCCCCTCTCAGTTATCTCTTGGAACTATTCCTAACACTAGGTTCACATCAGGATGCACCTATGGAGGAGGCATAGGATGCCCCATATTTTGATCTAGGAGTGGAGGTTCAATGTTGTAAGGCATAGATAGATACAGGTACTAGAGGTGATGAGGTGATGGAGAATGCAGAGGTGGTGGCAGAGGAAGATCCTGGACTAAGGTAGACACCTCAGGACATTACCAGATGAGTATGTCACCAGCTCTAAGATCAAAGAGTGCACAACCTATCACTAGAGGTACAACTACATGAGTAGGATAGACATCCGAGAGAGAGGGATGCTGAGGTCAGGTGGTTGCAGGCTGCGGTGATCCACTAGATGGGTCATGCTACTTACTATGTGTCAGCATACTTTTTAGTTGTGCCTTCTAGGTAGAGGGTTACCTCATATTCAAAGTATATGCTAGCATCTAAGGGAGCTAAAATGCCACATGAAGAGCCACCACCTAATGCACCAGCAGGAGGAGGAGCAGTGCCTAATGTCGAGGACCAGGCAGATAGTTGATACCTTGTGTTCCTTATTTTTGACATTTTGATCTTTTGTATTAGATAGCTTATTGAAGCTCATTATTCTTTTTTTATCATGTGTCCTTAGTGCACCCCTTGTACTATGTCAATATTTATATATATATGAGATCAGATTTAGTGGTTTTGACTTCATAGCACTTGTCATTTCTATTTATGATGTTTTTGTCATGTGATGCAAATGTATGAAATATTTCCCTTTTACTATTGAATGTAGGAATATGCAATTAATGTTTACTTTGAATGTATGAACATGTAATGTACAATGCAATGATAGATGGTAGATGAATAAATGCAATTTATAATTCCCTTTATACTTTTGATGGATGTGCATGTATGTATGCAATGAATATGTGAAATGTTTATGAAAATGGGATGTTATGCAGTGATTCAAATTATATTTGTTTTTGCAGGTACATGAAGAGTTCAAGTGCTCAGTTAGTATCAAAATGAATGTTTAACCCAGGATGATGACTTCTTGTGGATTAGTTTGAGGGACCTTCACATGGCACTCAATCCTTGAGATGTGTTTTTAGTGCAATTTTGGAGAATATCAAACATCATGCTATATTCAGATCATGTGAAAGTTACAACCATGCAAAAATGCAAAATGCCAATGAAATGAAAGCCCTAGGACTTAGTCATTGATCATATGTCAATTTTTATCATCACTAAATATTTTTAGGTAACACCGAATAGTCGATACTGTAATACCCCAAAATTGGCACCTATTTAATTTCATCAATTTTGGTGCATTATCTCGATTTTACATCACCAAAGTCCTAGTTCCCTAGGCAATTTTCTCCCTCATATCTGACTTAATTTGACTTGATGTCAATTGCAAAGACCATAAATTGCAATAATCAAACACTAAAATTAATTCCTAAGTCTCTTTGACTTTATTAGCTAAATTACCTCTATGATAATTTAATTTAGTTCTAAAGTCCTAAGCACTTTGAATTAAATTACAATCTACCCCTTTGGCTAATTACACATCAAAAAGGAATTAGTAATTACTTGATATTCGAATGGACACACTTTTTTGAATTGATAATTCAAGATATTCGAAAGGTCACCTGTGTGGCATTTTCCATTCTTTTTATTAAGTAATTCTTGCATTTTTGTCTCAATGTGGGAATGAAGAGTCCACCGTTTTGAATCAAGAAACTCTTCATTCCTCTTCTGGCTTGGTCTATTTAATGAACCTCTTTTTCTCATTCAAGGGAGAGCAATTTTTGAGAGCATCCTTACTATAGCATTTTTTAGTCTCATATCTCATTATTTTCAAAGCTTTTATTGCATTTATTAGATTAATATATCATTATTAGTATAATCTTTGCATCACATTTTAGACTAAATTTGCTTATTTGTTCTTAGTTTAATATCATATTTCTTTCAAGTTCTTAGATTAAGTTGCATCTCATCTTTATTTTCAAGCTCTTAGATTAATTGCATCCTCATTCTTAGATTAAGTTGCATTCATTCTTAGCTTAGTTTCATCTTGCTCATCTTTATTTGCTTTCAAATCCTCCATTGTTGAATTGGTCTCCCAGCTGTTGGCTCTCGTTCTGAGAGTATTCAAACACCCCATTCACATAGGAGGCAAAAGGTCGCCTCACCATAGAATTTGGATTGAGTTCTTCATACTCTCTCCCGAATTCTATCAAGTGAATAATGACCATGTTGTGTTGTGCCTGATTTAGAGGTCACATTCAGTCACATACATTTTGGCGCCCACCATGGGGCAGAAAAGATCAATTTCTGACCTCATTCTTGATTGGTTTTTCAGCTTTAGTGTTGGTTTTATGCCTTGTACGGCCATTTACAGTCTAAAAACCTTTTAATATAGTAATGGATGGATATAATGATGAATCATCTTTCTAATGCTTTTGGTTTGGTTCATTTTTATAAAGAAATGAATAAGTTATGATCATTTTGGTGAAAGTGGGTATTTGCAGATTTGAGATTCTCTGAATACAGTCCGATTGAAATGTTTGGTACAGACAAATTATGAAGAATCAGGATTTATAATAATATTAATTGGAAAGATAAGTGAATTAGATTTCATTTCCTTTTTGTTTGAGTCATTTTCATGCAGATTTGTGAAAGTTATGGGCGTTTTAGTAAAAACTAGTTTTTAACAATCTGCATTGGAGTTGCAGGCAATGATTTATTCTTAGAAAATCATTTATGAATGAGAAAAATAAATGGCTTACATATTTGGAAACTAGATTCATTAATAGTTACTTTTAAATTAGTTTGGTTTTATTTGAATTGTTTTTGAGAAAGATATGTGATTCCCTAGGCAGGGTTTGATGTTTTAAATCTGATTTATGACAGAAAAATTGCAGTCTGAAAAGGTTATTGGTTGAGGTACCAAATGAAATCATAAGACCTTGTAACTTTGGAAAATGGTAGTTCTTGATGTTGGATAAAAAATTCATTCTTTCCAGAAATTTTTTGTGATTTTATGGGTCAAATAAATCAATCTTTAAAGACTGTCTTGAAGACAGCAATGTTACATATCTTACGGTTTGCCATTGATTTGTCTTGATTCTATACTTTCGAATGTGTGCTAAATGCTGGATTGCAGATCTTTGGACCTAAGGTGAGTTCTTAAAATCTCTATAACACTTGGTTTGGGCATAAAATTAATCTCTCATGTGTTTGGCTTGAGTGTTTACATGCTTTCATAGAACACATTTTAATTGATGCTCTTAATGGGAAATGAATGAACATAGATTTTCTTTCATACAAGTTTATGTAAGTGAATGCTTGTCTTTTAAACCTTAAGTAATTCTTGGTTCCAATATCAAATATCTCATTGAGTGATTAAGGGCATGGATTCATTCCTTGTTTACATGAAGAGTTAAATGCACCACTTTTTGGACTCACTTCATGTTTACTTGGAAAGTTAAATATTCCATGATTCAAACCCTCTTGCACTTATGAGTAGTATTGATTAGCAGTCTTAGATTACTTGTGATTGATCTAGATTGCTATCTTGGGTTATTGGACTCGCTAATCCACCGGCCCCTCATTTCCGCCCTGTGGTTGCAATCCCAGCGCCACATTAAAGGGGAGGGGTCTATAGGAAAGAAGCGTTAATTGTTCCACTTGGCAACCCTTTTGTGCTTTTTGGAACTCACTTGTTTTCTAGGGTGTGGACTCACTTTGAGTTTGTGTGAGGAGTTAAATGCACCACTTTGTGGACTCACCTCACATTTACTTGAAGGGTTAAATGCACCACCTTTAGTGCTTTTCAATACTTTTTGATAGAGAATTACTTACTTTTCATTTTTTTAGAAGGCCTGCTTGGGGATTTCATCACCTCAAGGGACGACCTTAACTCCCATGTTCCGGTGGAGTATAAATATCGGGAGGTGAATCCAAAGACACCTCTCTTGGGAATGAGTTAGATTTCACTCTTGGCTAAGCCTCAAAGAACTTTATACCTTTGAGAAGTGAAGGAGGAGATTTGGGTTACCGTCTCCCCCCGGCTGTGTGATTTCAGATTCTTCTCATCTACGGATTTGGGCCTCACGTACCTTGCGTATATCGAGGACTCCCTTTAGAAAAGCCATGTATATCCTTGTAGACAACTTGCTAGGATGTTTTTGTGTTTTAAGTGTCTGCTAAAACATTCTCAAGAACATACACAAGTAGAGTCCTTAGGGAGTAGAAATACTAAGTCACTATTCATGTTCATGCGCAAGGTTGCTTTGTCCCTTGCCCATTGCTTGAAGACTGTTTGCTTGAACTCCTTGATTGCTGTCTTATGTGCTTGATCAATGACATAAATCTGATCTGCCTTCTGTCTGTGATCTATTTTTCTATTTTCCTGTCGTTCACCGTCAAAAACTGGTTGTCCTGAGTTAGGAATCGACCGATCTTTTCTTTGACTCACGTTGTCTCTCATCTATTCATCTTATCTCTTTATGCCTCTTGTACCTTGCATTGCAATTGTCTTATCTCGGCTATTCTAGCCATCTCTTTTTGACAATTCATACCAGGTTCATCTTGCATCTTGGCTGTTCTAGCCATTTATCTCCTTTCATTATCTTTGAGACAGAGTCTAGCTTTATCCCGAATCTTTGCTCGTTACATCTTCATTTATGACTGTCACGACTCGAAGTGGCAAGACTTATCCCATTCAGAATGCTGATCAAGATCAAAGTAAACCTTGTAATCAAGACATAGGTCATCCTAAATTTTTTATGAAATCTGAACTTCGTGAGGAATCCTCACATTCTTTGTCATTCCAAGAGTATTATAATCCATTGTTTCAGATACAGTTTGACTTACTATTTCAAGAATATTATAACCCATTGTTTGAAGACCAGCAAGACTCTGAAGGGTCACTTTCTAAAATTAAACCTATTGATCCTTTTGAACCTATCAACTCTTTCATGATCTCTCATAATACTACCAATAAGATGGGAGATCCAAAACCTTCAAAGTTGGTTTTCAATCTCAGCTCTAACATGCCAAAACCTTCAAAGTTGGTTTTCAATCTTAGCTCTAACATACAAACGATCAAAGCCACTGAGAAGGCTACGACAGAAGCTCAACCGCCTTCTAGATTTGCTAGAAACAAACCTTGGATCCCTCATTGTGACATGATCATTGCTCCAAGGAGCGAGGATACTCCTAAACCCAAAACTCCCTTTGTCTTGCGAGGCCCTGCATCTCCCTCTTATAACTCCACAAAATCTGTAGCTTGTGCAAACGCTATCCCTCGATCTCATGCAAAGATTGTTCTCAAAGGTCCCGAACCTTTGACATCCAGACCAAAACTATCTATGGATAAAGCCCTCACTAAGGAAAATGTCCCCAAAGATCTTGATCTCGACCAGTTTCAATCTATGGTGGGTCATTTGACCTCACCTCATTATTTATCCTTCCCTGAAGAAGATGATCACATGTTGAGCCACCCGCATAATGCTCTCTTGCACACTGAAGTTATGATAGGCCCCAAGAGTATCCCTTGTGTCCTCATTGAAAATAGTGCTAGCCTAAATACTTGCTCTGCTAAGATGCTTACCCAAACAACAGATAGCTTTGTTCCTGCCAATAGAGAGTCCATTGAGTTCTATGATGCTAAGCTCAAAGAAATAGAAAAGACCTTGAAGATCAAAGATATTGGCATGGGGGAATATCAGATTGAGTCCATCTTGTCACTGACAGCTCTCCCCATATCTCCACATTCCTATGAAGAACCCTCTGAAGATAGATTTGGTATTGGCTATCAGAGCGATGAGCTTGACCAACCTAGCTATAGCTTTCACTCATGCAAGGATTCAGATAATGAAGAAACACAGATTCAGCCTATGACACATGAAAGATCTTTGAATGATCAAAATTATGATTCAAACTACCAGAAAGAGTCTTATCTACCTTCTCAAGTGCTTCAAGAACATGATCTTGGTCCTCACCAGGAGGATTTTATACACTCTACTGAACAGATTTCTACTATTGCAGCTACTACTAAATATGTCACTACCTCTAATGGCACACATACTGATTGGGAGAAACTATTGGATGCTTCCCTTATCTTTGGTATGCCTCAAGGTATGCCTATTCTAGATTGTGCTACCACTTCTACTATTGAACAAAATCCTACTATTGCCGATTCCAATGATACACATACTGATTGGGAGCAACTGCTGGAAGCTTCCCTTATCTTGGGTATGCCCTGGGGTATGCCTACTCTAGATTGTTCAACCACTTCTGCTATTGAACAGACTCCTACTATTGCCAACTCCAATGGCACACATACTGATTGGGAGAAACTGTTGGATGCTTCCCTCCTCTTGGGTATGCCTCAAGGTATGCCTATTCCAGATTATTCTGCTGCTTCTACTACTGAACAAGATCTTGCTGTTGAAGAAACATTTCCTTTGATAGATGATAGTGATGAAGAAAGTCTACCTCTGACTATGTCTCTAGCTGAATGGGACTCTATATCAGATGCTACTACAAAAATACCAGTTGATGTTACACACTTATATGCTAGTCTTAACAACTCAGAAAGAGGAGAAAGTTATGATCCTCCAGATCAAGCTATTGATGATGATCCTTTCCACCCTCCTGTGGATATCATTCCTATGGCTCCTAGGCCATCTACTCCAAGCTATACTCCTACTGCTCCAGCAAATCATGGGTATGTAAGACCCCATTCTGTTACAACTTCATGGAATATTGGAAGATCCAAAATTGAAATGGTTCCTATTCATGCACTCTTACCACCTGAAAGGGGACCTAACTCTTGGAATAGACCATCTTGGTTAGGCTCACATAATATTCCTCCAAACTTATCTGACTCTTCTAGGATGACTCACAATCGACAATGCTCTATGGAAGATTACTTTCCTGATCTATCTAATGCATTCATGAATGATGAGGATGATACTGATATATTTGCACTTGAGCCCATCCCATCGATTTCTCTTCCCTCTTCATCTCCTAGAAAATTGGCCCGTCCACTTCCATTTCCACCTCTCCACCTGAACTAGTCATATAAGCCTCTTTCATCCCTCATTCTTGAGTCTTTTGGAAGTAACTTGGATGTACAACATAAAAGAAAAAATAATGATAATCCACTTATATCTCAAGGTCACCATGTCCCATCTAATCAACATGTGACTACAAAGAAAGAAAAGCAACAGAGGTGTTCAAAAGACCGCAAAGGTCCTCAAAAAGAAGAAGACAATCAAAAGCCAGAAAATAAAATAAAAAATACATCTCGAAATCCATTCTATAGGCATTGTCATCAAAAGCACCTCAAAGCAAAGAAGAAAAAATTCAAAAGCTATGTGGATTCCAAAGAAAGAAAAAATCAAAGTTGTCATTCGAGCTTCCAAAATTCTCATACTTCCCTCCATTCCATCACCCTTGCCTCTCATACTTTACCCTCTTCACTCCATCTTGCCTTTTCCCAAAGTGCATATCAGTATCTCCTTATTGCTAATGACATGACTAAGAGAAATCTAGAATGTACTCTCCCTAAGCATTTAGAGCGTGGGAAATCTAATAAAGAGTTAAGGTGTGTCTATGAGGATATTTGTGGGTCTCACTTAAGTGATCTTTCCTTGACTATGGATCTCTTGACTGTTGGACACTACTGGTTGGCTCTCCTGTTACTGCTACAGCATCTGGTTCTGATTCTGCAACTTCTCAGTTGGCTACTGCTACAAATGACTGTGTTCTCAGAGATTCCCACTTAAGGAGAGAAACTCAAAGAGCCTATCAACGCTCTTCATTTGAAAAAGTTCTACAGCTGACATTCTCAGTATGCTCATGTACATACTTATTGATCCTGAAAAAATCCTAAAAATTGATATATTGCAAAAAATCCTAAAAATTGAAAAATGTCCTGAAAAAATGATCATCTTAGTGAAAACCTGGCAAACAGGCGCTTTGATGTATCTATTATCCTGGTGAAAACCTGGTAAACAGGCACCTTGATAATACAAAAAAAATAGAAAATTTCAAAAATACAAAAAAAATGAAATATTCAAAAAAATACAAAAAAAGCAAAAAAAGAGAAAAATACAAAAAAATCAAAAAAAGAGAAAAGTACAAAAAAATTGAAAAAGAGAAAAATGTGCCATTGATGAAAACCTGGTAAACAGGCGTCATGGTAGCAAAAATAGAATCTCTGCCAAGATGGTGAAAACCTGGTAAATAGGCGCCTCTTGTTTTCCTGAAGTAACATCTCATCTCAGTGTCTCATCTCAGCGTCGCTTGGCTCTTCGTTTCCTGCTTTAGTTTCTTTCCTTTCCTGCTTTAGTTTTCCAGCTCATGCTCTTGCCTTCAGTAGTCTTTGAGATTTCCCTTGACTCTTCATGGATTGGAACTGGTTCACACTTGGGGGCACCTGCCTGGGCTAGGAGGCATTGTCCTATTGCTTTCAAAAACTCTTTTGAGCATTGGTCGCCAGTGGTTCCCACTATGCCTTCCTACGGATACCTAGCTTTTGTTCGATCTCTCTTCTTTGGGATTTCTCCCTTCTATCAATCACCAGTGATTCTCATTGTGTTTGCCTGCTGTCATTATCTCATTGAGACTTCAAACGTTATCTTTCTGAATTGTCTTCAATCCGCTTGAACACGAACTTGAACTGAAACTCAAACTAAATGTGTGTTCCTTTGAGACATGTTGAGCTTTGTTTTCTTTGAGTGCTTGTTTGTTTGCTTTGCTTTTTTGCTTTCTGTTTGTTGGTTTAGTTCCAATGATCCAAAGAATTCATTTAAGAGGGGTGTCCGTCTATAAGAGCCTCTATCTCATATTGGATGACCATGCGTACCTCAACTCCTTTCATATGGATGCTTTGGTGAGGTTGGTTCTTCTCCTTGTCTTTTGAGTGACTTCTTTCTGCTACTGATGAAATTGTAAATGCTCATCCTGTTAAGTGAACGTAAGGGTCACTGCGAGCAATCTTTGGCAAAAGAAAGATCTCCTGCGTGCTTGGTGTTTTTGTTCGCAAGAGACATTCAGGTCATTCTAGCATTTATTCTCTAATGCTTATGTTAACTTGCTAAATTAAAAGGAATAGGTGTTCAGGTCATTCTAGCTTCTTGTGCCTTAATGCTTACACCTCATTCCGACAAATTTAAGACTTATGTCATATTCATATTCTCATGTTGGGGAGAATTGTATGGCATCTTGCGATTGTCCCGTGCTTAAACGAACTCAATGATGATAAATACGATGAGTCCAACAGCCGAGTCTGGAGGATTGCATTTGTTCATCCTAGGCCTGCATTTAGACTTGCATCTTTCATTCTAGGCTTGCATTTGGAGTGCTTTCTTGTTGCTCTCTTGATTGCTTTCTTTTGAATCTTCTCATCAAAGGTTCTCATCTTCTGTCCCAATCTCATCTTGGCTGCATCCTTTTTCGGGATCGAAATTGAAATCTGACATCTCTAAGTGGCTCAAAATCATGTTTTAAATATTGGACTCCTTCTGGATCAGATGCCTGTGTAGTCAGCCTTCTGGAGTCATCTTCCTGCCAGATCCTCATCTTTGCATCATGTTCTCAAATCTTTGCTTCTTTTCATCAAGACAACTCAAGTCAAATTTAGTCAACCATGGTCAACTATGCTCAAACTTGGTCAACATGACCTATGCTTTGCTCTGATTCACTTCTGCAGCTTTGTGAATCTAGTCTAATTGCTTTTGCTCTGCAATCTCTTGTTGTTTATCATCCTTCTGACATGTCATATTTTGATTTCGCTCCCAAGGGGGCAGGATGATTACATCATTTGAATCTTGTCGAATCTATTCTTGAATCAGTCTGATTTGAATCATCAGTTCTCATCGCTAGGGGCATCTTGGTGCCTCGCATCTTGTTATCTTATCATCCATCTTTTAGGTATCTGAGCAATCTAACTCGGATCCTCAAGGGCCAAACTTCATTCTGGAGATGGTTCTTGAAATCTTTTGGGTATTGGGGCAATCTAACCCTAATTCCTAGGAGTCAAGCTTCGTTCTGGAGATGACTCTTGAAATCTCTTTTAGACCGTTATCTGGGCAATCTAACCTGGGTCTCGGAGGACTAAGCTTCGTATTGGGGCAATCTAACCCTGATTCGGAGATAGTCCTAAATCTGCATCTTCATCAATTGGTATTGGGGCAATCTAACCCCAATTCTGATTCTGTTCTAAGACCGTTGTCTTCGCAATCTAACTTAGACTTCGGAAAATTCATGCTTTGATCTGCTTTCATCTGTCACTTCAGACTATCCTTTGAATCAACGCGCTGTTCGCACATCAATTCAAAGAGGGGCAAATGTAATACCCCAAAATTGGCACCTATTTAATTTCATCAATTTTGGTGCATTATCTCGATTTTACATCACCAAAGTCCTAGTTCCCTAGGCAATTTTCTCCCTCATATCTGACTTAATTTGACTTGATGTCAATTGCAAAGACCATAAATTGCAATAATCAAACACTAAAATTAATTCCTAAGTCTCTTTGACTTTATTAGCTAAATTACCTCTATGATAATTTAATTTAGTTCTAAAGTCCTAAGCACTTTGAATTAAATTACAATCTACCCCTTTGGCTAATTACACATCAAAAAGGAATTAGTAATTACTTGATATTCGAATGGACACACTTTTTTGAATTGATAATTCAAGATATTCGAAAGGTCACCTGTGTGGCATTTTCCATTCTTTTTATTAAGTAATTCTTGCATTTTTGTCTCAATGTGGGAATGAAGAGTCCACCGTTTTGAATCAAGAAACTCTTCATTCCTCTTCTGGCTTGGTCTATTTAATGAACCTCTTTTTCTCATTCAAGGGAGAGCAATTTTTGAGAGCATCCTTACTATAGCATTTTTTAGTCTCATATCTCATTATTTTCAAAGCTTTTATTGCATTTATTAGATTAATATCTCATTATTAGTATAATCTTTGCATCACATTTTAGACTAAATTTGCTTATTTGTTCTTAGTTTAATATCATATTTCTTTCAAGTTCTTAGATTAAGTTGCATCTCATCTTTATTTTCAAGCTCTTAGATTAATTGCATCCTCATTCTTAGATTAAGTTGCATTCATTCTTAGCTTAGTTTCATCTTGCTCATCTTTATTTGCTTTCAAATCCTCCATTGTTGAATTGGTCTCCCAGCTGTTGGCTCTCGTTCTGAGAGTATTCAAACACCCCATTCACATAGGAGGCAACAGGTCGCCTCACCATAGAATTTGGATTGAGTTCTTCATACTCTCTCCCGAATTCTATCAAGTGAATAATGACCATGTTGTGTTGTGCCTGATTTAGAGGTCACATTCAGTCACATACAGATACAATGTCCATTAGTTAGGAAACCAGCAACATATGAATATTGACTTTTAGTTTGAAATGTTGGATTTAGATATAAGCACCAAGGCACGAAAGCTAGGATGACCTGAATATCATGTCTATTTTGATTTAGCAATTTGTATAAGTATTAGAACATAAATGTTGTGATGAATTGAATACACCTTGCATACAAACATGCCAAGCAGTTGGGAGATCATCCTTGTTCCAATGTGAATTACCTACAGTGACCCTTTATTATTCACATCCTTGGGTAATGTTGTGTATCATAATAGAAACAAGAAATCAATCAAAAAGACAAAATTAGATCTGAATTCCCTGAAACATCTAGGTATCAATGGTTGAGGTACACATGGCCATCCAATCATGATGGAGGCACTTATAGTGGACACCAATTCAATCTAGAATTTCCAAATTTATTAGATTTTCACTTACAAATAAAAGACCAAGAAAAGATTATGCCCCCAATCATCACTCTCTAAATCCTATGAAAGGACATCATCGATGAGCTCGAGAGAACATATTATGAAAAATCTCAATGTGAATCAGTTAGCATACAAAAAGATTAAAGCATCTGTGCAAAGATTATTTTTGTTTCTTTTTGTAGTTTTTTTGGTGTTGTCATCCGTTACAAAATCCTTTTCTGGTAGGGAGATAGACAAAATGACTCAAATATAGCTTTGAAGGACTTTGACTACATATGACTCATTTGAGGTATACTGAGGGCTTTAGGATAAGACATTGGTTGCCCCCAATTTTGAATCATTGATAGGATATAGATGCTTTTGTTGCCTGGTGCATAGACCGACTTTATTGAAAATAGGAAGTAAAAGCAAGCAAGGAGATATGTAAAAACTAAACTAGTACTGAAAGCAAGGAAATACCAAGATTGCACTGATAGATGGAGCATTGTGATACAAGTGGCATCCATTCTAGGTTTTCACCATCTTGGTAGAGATTCTATTTTTTCTTCCAAGGCACCTGTTTACTAGGTTTTCACCAAGGTACTTTTTCTTTTTCTTCTTTTTTTATATTTTTCATCTTTTAAAATTTTTTTGTGAACCATCAAGATGCCTATTCCTAGGTTTTCACCAAGATGCTTATTTTTTTAGGACTTTTTCCAATTTTTATACTTTTTTTAAGGACATTTTCGAAGACTGGATGTCTTTAGGCATATAATTTCTTCATATGGAGAATGTTTATTGGTTCTCAGAGCTGTTCTCCTTCAGTCATTGAGATTTGATAGGCTCTAGAGCCAAAAGTAGTAGTGATAACAAAGAGACCCAACGAGTTGGATTCAAACTTCCCCTTGCATTCTTGATGGGATTTATTTTTAGTATTTTCTCTCAAGAATAGATGGCCAACCTGAAATTCTCTTTGTCTGACTTTCTTGTTATAGCCTCTAGACATTTGTTTATGATATACTCTAAGATAATCATAAGAACCTTGCATGTGCTCATCTAGTAGTTCAAGCTCTTTTAACCTAGACACTCTGTAATCATCATCATTTACCAGACCATGCATTTTAATTCTTAGTGATGGGATTGCAACCTCAATAGGTAGTACTGCTTCAGCCCCATATACTAAAGCAAAAGGAGTAAAACCAATGGGCATTCTGATACTTGTTCTGTAGGCTCAAAGAGCTATATTTATCATTAGGTTCTAGTCTCTTCTTGTCTTGCTAACTATTCGGTGTATAATTTTCAATAAGTTCTTATTGGATACTTTAGCTTGTCTATTCCCTTATGGATAGTAAATGGATGACCAATGTTGAGTGATTTTGAATTTAGAGAATAAGGAATCTAGGTCATTGTTCTTGAATTGGCCTCCATTATATGTGATGATAGAGTGTGGTATACCATACCTACAAATGATGTAATTCAGTATGAACATAGAGATTTGTTTGCTAGTGGCATGTGTCAAAGGAACTGCTTCAACCCATTTTGTGAAGTAATTTTTTGCTATGAGTATATGGGTGTGACCATTTGATGAATGTGGATAGATAGCTCCTATGAGATCAAATTCCCATTGTTGAAAAGGCCATTGTATTGTAAAGAGAATCAAATCTCTCCCTGGCGCATGAATCAATTTTCCATGAACCTGACATTTCTGGCAATTCTTAGCATATTTTACAGCCTCTTTTTCCATGTCTACCCAATAGTACCCTTCCCTAATGAGTTTTTGAGCTAGTGTCAAATCATTGGAATGTCATCCATAAATACCTTCGTGGACTTCCTCTAATGCATGTTGTGACTCTTCACATTCTAAACACCTAAGAAGTGTACCATCCAGACTTATTTTGTATAAATCATCACCAATGATGACATACCATGATGTATTTAAGATAAGGTAGCATTTTTCATGATGGTTAAAGGTATTGGGAATTATTTGGTCTCGAAGGTAGGAGCATATATTTTTTAGCGAGAGGAATCATGACCAACAACTTTGCAGATCATGTGGTTTTATAGACAATCATAGGTGGAGAATGATAGTGCTTCCTCCAGGAACTCATAGTGTAGCTTATGTTCAGGCTGTTGTAGTAAAGATGATATCATTACCATAGCATCAACAACCTTGTTCTCCATTCTAGGAATCTATTCAAATGTGACTGTAATGAAGTATTTCTTGAGATCATTTACCATGCATTTATATGGAATGATTTTCTCATCTTTTGTTTGATACACATCATTGACTTGGTGTATGACTAGCTGCGAGTCTCCATGAATGTGTAATTTTGTCACTTGCCATTCGATTGTTATTTTCATACCATTTAGTAAAGATTCATATTCCTCTATGTTGTTGGTACAAGGGTACTTGATCCTGAATGCCTTTGGAATGGAGTACCCCTGTGGTGTTATGAACAATATGCCAGCTCCAAATCTGTTATGTGTGTAAGATCCATCAAAGAATAAGCACCATGTTCTAGAAGATATGTGCATGATAGAGGAATCTGGGAATTCCATTTGCATTGGTTGGTCATCAAACATTGGTGCTTTAGCTAACTGATATGCAATGACTTGTCCTTTGATAGCTTTTCTTTCAACATACTCGATGTCAAATTCACTCAGTAGCATTACCCATTTGGATAGTTTACCTGTGAGGGAATCTTTTCTCAATAAGTACTTCAATTGATCAATATTTTCTATTAATTGTGTATTATGAGCTAACATGTAGTGTCTTAGCTTCTGTGATGAAAAGATAATATCTAGACACACTTTTTCTATCATGGAACAGTTTTTCTCATAGGCTACCAATGTTCTACTGATGTAGTAGATAGCTCTTTCCTTCTTATTCTCGTCATGTTGTGCTAGTAATGCCCCTAGTGAAGTATCTATAGCAGAGACATACAATATTAATGGATTCCCTTGAATAGGAGGCATGGGAATTGGTGGATTTTCCAAATATTGTTTGATATGATTGAAGTTCTTTTCACATTCCTCATTCTATGTGAAGGTCATGCCTTTATGTAATGTCTTTGTGAAAGGTTGCGATATGTTAGCTAATTAAGATATAAAGCATTTGATCGATTCTACCCTTCCTTGTAAGGTCCTCATTTGACTAATGTTCTTAGGAGGTTGCATCTCCATGATTGCTTTGACTTTTGTTGGATCCACTTCAATACCTTTCTTTGAAATAATGTACTCTAGAAGTTTTCCTAAAGTGACACCAAAGGCACATTTCTTAGGATTTAGTCTGAGACTAAACTTCTCCATTCTATCAAGTATTGTACCCAAGTCAGCTAGGTGTTCAGATCTTTTCATTGATTTAGCCAAAGTGTCATCAACATAATCTTCCATGTTTTTATGCATCATATCCTGAAAGATAGATGTCATAGCTCTCTAATATGTAGCACCAGTATTCTTAAGACCAAATGGCATGAAGTTCCAACAGAAAGTACCCCATGAACAAATAAAATCCATCTTCTCTTGATCTTCTAGAGCTATCTTGATTTGGTTGTATCCAAAGAAACCATCCATTAAAGAGTACATTTCAAAGCCCACAGTCATGTCCACTATCATATCGATGTTTGGTAGTGGAAAATCATCCTTAGGGAACACTTCTTTTACATCTCTAAAGTTTTTGCATACTCTAATTGATTTATCTAGTTTTGATACTAGACTTATGTTTGAGATCCATTCTACATAATCAATAACTCAGATAAATCCATCTTTTAGTAGTTTCTCTAACTCAACGAATGCCACATGAAGATTCATTTTATGCAACATTTTGTTGATTGGTTTAACTCTTGGAGTGATAGAGAGATGATGCATGATGAGATTGGGATCTAATCCAGGAATATCTGAGTATTTTCATGCAAATTTGATTTTCTTCTCTATTAAGAGTTTTGTGAATGCCTATTTTTCTTCTTTTGACAAAGATTGTGCTACATGAATCAATTGAGGTTCCTCTATTATGCCCAAATTGATAGACCAAGTTGGTTCTATCAATACTGGAGATTTGTCCTATAAATGACTCAGAAGGACATCAAATATCTCATCCTTAGGCACCTCAAAGAGGTTTTCACCTTCATATATATCTTTTGTTTTTACTATTGTAGGTTCTGAGACTACCACATAGTGGTTTTTGTGTGTGTGAAAATTGTACCTGATCTGTAGACACAACACTTCAGTAAAACATTAGAGGTTAGCAAAATCAAAATCGTGCAAAATTGAAATCTAATTTAACCAAGCGATTTATTGCCTTCTAGTAGGTGTGAAATTAATGTTCTCGGATTGTAATCAAGATCAGTGACCTAGACAACACCTAAATGAAGGATTTGGATGCAAAACTGATATGAAATATGAATGCAATTAATCTATATTTTTGGTATTTTCTATGCAATAATAATGAAAAACTGATATGAATCTATGCTAATATGGAAATTGATCTAACAATGATATGAATCTATGCTAAATGATATGAAATATGAATCTAAATGAATGCAAAACAAGATTGATCTCACAAAGGTGTCAATTTGCAAGAGCTTTGATTTTCCCAATTCCAATTCTCCAACGTGATTGTGCAAATTTTTGGATGAATTATGAAGAGCTGAGCCTTGGTTTTATAGAAATCCAAGGCTTTGGAGGTGCATGGATAAAAGCCATAAATCACTCAAATAACTCAAGTTGATTTTTGAGTTATTTTTAAATAACAGATAATTAAGTCACAAAAATCATGCAAAAGCACAGTTCAACTCGAATTAGAAGTTTAGATCAACTTTAAAACTCAAAAAGATGTTGAGTTTCAAAAAGCTAACAACTTGCATTGATTTTCTGATTTGGAGTTTAACTGCTCTTTGATTGTGCACATGGATAATTATGATTTAATAAATAAATAAAGTGATTTATTCTCAACTTAACTGATTTTTGAAATAAAATAATTAATTGATGGGTTAATTAACTATTTTATCAAACTTTTATTAAAAACTATATTATTAAATAATGGCAACCTGCTTTAATCAATTAAATAAGAATTTAATCAATTATTCATAGGATATTGGATTTATTGTCAAAATTAAATAATACAATTAATAATAGATAGAATTAAATTTAATTAAACAATTAAGTGGCAAGATATTAAATCTAATTAATTAAATATGAAAATATTCAATTAATAAAACTTAGGATAAATGTGGTTTATCACCAAATAATCATTAAATTAAAGATAATTATGATGATTAGGAATATTGCTAGGAATATTCCCCGATGCAAAATTTAAGATAATCAATTAGGATTCGATGATGTTCAGATGTGCCTTAGGTTAGGACTTTGATGTCGATTTCATTTGATTTGTAGATGTAGGAGGTTAATGAGCTTATAGCCCATTTTTGGGGTATTACATTTTGCCCCTCTTTGAATTACTGTGTGAAGCGCAGTGGTTCAAAGAAAGTCTGTGTTTGATAGAGATATGAAACTGATTCAAAATTGATAATTGATATGAGACAGAAGCTGATTGATATTGATTTGATATGGAGATAATAGGTCTTGAATGACCATAGATAATGTTCACTATAACAGAAAATGAACCTATGATTGTGAAAAAGTGTCAAAACGCCTGATTCCAAACCTTAGGATTGCTAAGAAGTGAGTGACTGGTTCTAGACTCAATTGTCTTAGCAGAACTAGCAGGTATCACATCCGAATCTTTCAGTTGCTGAAGAACCAAGGAAAGAACACTATGATCCGGTGGTTGCAAAAACTAATACAGTTTACAAGATTAGGAGAATACCAGATTGATATGGATCTTGATGAATCTGATATGCCCCAAGTGATGATAAATTTGCCCCGAGTGATGAGGACTTTCTTGATGAATCAGTAACTAGACGAGGTTGTTGTCTTGATTACTGATGAAAGATTGATAGAATTTGATTTACAGACTTTGAATGATGTGCAATACCATGCCCCCTTCGGGATTAAAATTGAAATCTGACAAGAGAAGTCAGTGTTAAATGGTTTAGAAGCATGTTAATTGATTGGAAAAGTGGTTATACACGTTCAAGAACGCATTCTGCAGCATTTGGAGGTCCCAAAAGACCAAGTTTGACTAGGTTTGACCATGAGTTGACCATAGTTGACCATAGTTGAAATTTCAATAGTTTGATGTTAGATAATCAGTTAAGTTGAATATTGGATTTCTGTGATGATCGAAGGTCAAATATGCAAGCAGTAGACCGTCCTAGGCCCAAAAATTTTAAATTGCGATTTTGACATATTAAATGATCTCAGATTTGAATTTTGATCCCAAAAATGGATTCAAAACGTCGAAATAAGCCAGGGGTGCAATTTTCATGAAAAATGGAGCACTTTTGCAAATTAGGTCAAATGCTATATAAAGGCCTGAAGGGTCATTTTCAATTCATTTCAACCATTTGACTTTGGAAATTGTGCGGAGCCCTCTGAGTGAGAAAATGGTAGAACAATGAGATCTGAAGGTTGTTGTGAGTTTGCATTGATTTGAGTGCAACTGAAGATACCAGAGACCCCGACAGTATGGACATCTAGTAGGTGGACCTCTGTGCCCCTCTGAAAATGCAAATTTTTCATGTTCCTAGCATTTTTAAATTTTTTTCATATGCGTTTTGCTTTTTTAATTTTTGCATGTTTGAAAACTTGTACCAGTCTCAACCCAGACTCATACGACACTTCATTTGAATTTCCTTTGTTGTTTCAAGTCCACCCAAGTGTTGTATGACAGAGACCCTTGTGTCGTATGACATTTCATCGGGTCCCTCGAAACTCGTATGATCCCGTGCACAGTGTCGTATGACCATGGAGTGTTGTTTGGTCTACTGTGGAGTGTGGTATGACATTTGATGCTAGTCTGGACTGTTGTATGAAAAATAGAGTGTTGAAAATTGACTTTTAGGGCCAAATTTTGACTTTTCTGATGCCTGATGCTAATATCTGACTGGTTGACCTACCTTCTGAAGTACCTAATTGTCCAATTTCTATACTATTAGCCTGTTATTTAACCAATTTCTGATAGAATGCCATATTTTCATATGATATAGGTGACATATCCAGATGTACATGTCCGACATTCATACCCGGCTACCCAGAGATTATGTGTTGCGCTTCCGGACCCGATGAGGGTTCATCTTGTTGCCTGTGGATTCGAGTATTTGATTCATTTACCCAACATTAGGGTAAATCATGGACTTTTGACTACCTTGATTGAGAGATTCCATTCAGAGACATAAACATTTCATTTACCTACTGGAGAGATGACCGTGACTCCAGAGGACGTCTATAGGATACTGCGCATTCCATTTCATAGCAGTCGGCATCCTCAATATGTGAGTTCTGGTCAGGGTGGTCTTCATGCCTTTAGGTGTCTATTTGGAGATGATACTTAGTTGATGGGGTCCATTTCTTGGGAGACCCTTGTACAGTGATATGGTCAAAGACACCATTTAGAGTGCAATATTGCTGATATGATTGGGGAGCTTATCATGACAGGTCATCAGTAGAATGACTTTTTGATGGGATGGGCTTCGATGGTAGCACTTCTTATGGCTACGCCCACTGAGCTTGCCTGGGGTCAGTGCCTCTTGGCACATATGTTTTCAGAGATGCATGAGATCATTTATCAGGATTGCAAGAGCTTTGCTTCAGGAGCTCTTGTATTACAGATATGGGCCTGGGAGCATATCCCGGTATTGAGACCAGTTTTTTAGACATAGCGGTAGCCACAGGAGCCGATGATATATGCATATGCTAGTTATGTCACACAGGTCTAGATGGGTCATACTGAGTACTTCCGGCGATGTCTAGATGACATGAATTTTGTTCATTGGAGGCCATATTTGCAGATAGAGGTCTGGCCCACTATGAGGGAGTAGTATAGTTTTCTTTTTTAGAGTCGAGTACTTATTGGCCGCTCTCCCACTATTTTGGAGAGATTTTTGATTAGAAAAGTGTGGCATCAGTATGGATGCAAATAGGATACCCCACAAGAGTACACTACATATGCTCACATTGTGTGTGAGATCAGGCTCGGATGGACACCGAGGCTCTCCTATTCCTTATGTGCAGAGGAGTACAATGCCATTATAGGCAGAGATTGGAACTACCGGCCATAGGTTGTTGATGCAGGAGTGATAGATGGATACATTGCATGGCTTGCAGATCATCCCATCCATAGATTCTCAGAACCTACAGAGTTGATACCCTCCATGGAGGAGGCAATGGATGTTACAGGTGCTCCTATGGTACAGGACCTGAGACCACAGGCAGTGCATCCTACACTGCCCAAACAGAGAGTGATAGCTCCATTGCAAAGATCATTTGGGCATATGAGGCCTCCTCATCCTTCTACTTCTCCCATAGGTACATCCACAGGGTCACATAGATGATCCAGGGGTGAGAGGGGTACTTTCAGTAGTATCAGTGTGACAGATGAGGTGTTGGCAAGTGAGTAGTTTGTAGGTGGTGATGCAGATCCCACACAGGTAGACACCACTTTTGACTTGGGTGCAGAGGTTAGACATCATAAGGCACATAGATTAGAGACTACTAGATAGTAGCTAGAGCAGCTAGCATAGGATACAGAGATGCCAGCAGCTGCAGCAGAGCCTATTGCTCCTCTGACTTCATTAGAGATGATTAGACAGCTTAGAGCTCAGGTTCGGGACGTGAAGGTATAGAGTGCCAGATGGGAGGAGAGGTTTTAGGAGGTAGATAGGTAGTGCACTAAGCTTTTTGTAGAGCTTCACTCAAAGGTTCAGAGACTATAGACAGAGGTGACCTCAGACCTCACGGACCTCCTATTATGTATCTACATACTATGCTATTATTCTTGCTGAGCAGAGAGTACCTACATACTCTGAGTACATGGCAGCCTCAGAGGGAGCTAGGGCACCGAGGGTAGAGGTCATACCAGATGCACCACCACCTCCTCCACCAGATACCAAGGAGCATGCTAAGAGTTGATTCTTGTGGTCATGTTTTGATATACCCTTCTGATTCTGAGAGCTTTTCAGAGCTCATTCTTTTGTACATTGTGCCAGTAGTGCACCCCTGACACATTTCAAGATTTTTGATATATATGAGATCGATATTTTGATTGTGACTTCATTTGTACTTGTCATGATGTGGATTTATGATGATATCATGCTATGCTTATGCTACGATTAGTGTAGAATGTATGTATGGATCGATGCAATGCAATGATTTCTTTCATATGTATGGATGTTATACAAATTTAACTGATTATGAAAAGATGTATGTATGGTTTATGCTTATGCAATGAATGTAATGTAATGGTAACAAATGATAATGATATAAGATGTAAATGCAGTGATACACATGATATTTTTTTTGCAGGTTGATGAAGACAAGTACTCAGTCTTATGTCAAAAGGATGTTTAACCTTGGAGGGGTACTGCATGCGGTTTGATGAAGAGACCTTCGAGTGAGACTCAACTCTCGTTAGATGTGAAGAATTGTTATGAAGAATTGTTTAAGCTTTGAAGTATTTCCAAACAGTTGTGAGATATGCAAACATGCAAAATGCAAAGTGACATGCAAAATGAAATGCAACCTAAGACCTAGGACCTAGTCACTGATCATATGTTGATTTGTTATCATCATTGAACTTTTAGGTAACCGAATAAATCAATACAATGCCCACTAGCTATGAAACCATAGACATATGAATATTGATTTGTATGTGCAAGAATCAATACAACACCCACTGGTCAACAACCATGGATATACGAATATTGATTTTGTTTTCGGAATGTAGGATTAGATATAAGCACCAAGGCACAAATGCCAGGATGACCTAAATATCATGTCCATTTTGATATAGCAATTTGTATAAGCATCAAAACATGAATGTTGTGATGACCTGAATACGCATTTCATGATAGACACATTAAACAACCAAGAGATTATTCTAAATCCAATGTGAATTACCCGTAGTGACCCTTTATCATTCACAACCTTAGGTAAGATCATGTTTCATAGTAAGAGAAAGAACTTACTCAAAAAGACAATAGTTAGATCAAACTTCCTTGAATTTTTTGAGTATCAATGGTTGAGGTACACATGGCCATCCAATTCAAGATAGAGGCTCTTATACTCGGACACCATTTCAATCTAGAATTTCCAAAGTTGTTAGATTTTCACATACAAGAAGAAAACAAAGAAAAGATTATGCCCCCAGTCATCACTCTCTAAATCCTATAAAGGACATCATTGAAGAGCTTGAAGGGGCACAATATGCAAAAATCTCAATGCGAATCAGGAAGCATACAAGGAGATAAAAGCATGAAGCATAGATCATTTTCAGTTTGATGTTTGATTGTGTTGTTGTAGATGCAAAATCCTTTCTAGAGACAAGACAGACTTGACTGACTCAAATGAAGCTTCAAAGGACTCTGACTGGATATGAGACATCTAAGATATACTGGAGGCCATAGGATATGACATTGATTGCCCCCAAGTTTGA
This sequence comes from Chamaecyparis obtusa, assembly GCA_027943335.1. Classification (NCBI taxonomy): domain Eukaryota; kingdom Viridiplantae; phylum Streptophyta; class Pinopsida; order Cupressales; family Cupressaceae; genus Chamaecyparis; species Chamaecyparis obtusa. The sequence continues at coordinate 3,302,345 of BSBK01005535.1, forward strand.
ACATTGATAAGATACAGATGCTTGAGCAGATTGGTGTACAGACTGACTTATTGAAAATTGGAAATGGAGAAACAAACCGGGAGATATGTACAAACTAAAGCAAAACTGAAAGCTAGGAAAGACCAAGATTGCGCTGATAGATGGAGCATTTTAAAACAAGTGGCACCCATTTGCTAGGTTTTCACCATCTTGGTAGAGATTCTATTTTTGCTACCAAGGCGCCTGTTTCCAGGTTTTCACCACAACACTTTTTTTTTCTTTTTTTCTTTTTTTCATTTTTTTAAATTTTTTTGATATTTTTCATTTTTTCAATTTTTTTGTACTTTTGATATTTTTTGATTTTTTTGTGAATCATCAAGGTGCCTATTGCTAGGTTTTCACCAAGATGTTCATTTTTTGAGGACATTTTCCAATTTTTAAGATTTTTTTAGGACATTTTACCATAGACTGAATGCCTTAGGCATAGAATTTCTTCAGATGGAGAACATTGATTGGTTCTCGGAGCTGTTCTCCTTTAGTCATTGAGAGTTTATAGGCACTAGAGCCAAAAGTAGCAGTGATGACAAAGGGACCTAGCCAGTTGGGTTTGAACTTCTCGATGGGATTGATTTTTAGGATTTTCTCTCAAGACTAGATCACCAACCTAAAATTCTCTGTGTCTGACTTTCTTGTTGTAGCCTCTAGACATTCTCTTCTGATATACTCTGAGATGATCATATGTTGCTTGTCTGCGCTCATCTAGTAGTTTAAGTTCTTGCAACCTAGACACTCTATAGTCATCGTCAGTTACTAGACCATGCATTCTGATTCTTAGTGATGGGATTTCAACCTCAATAGGTAGTTCCACTTCAGACCCATAAACTAAAGTGAAAGGTGTAGCCCCAGTAGGTCTTCTAATACTTGTTCTGTAGGCCCATAAAGCTGGATTAATCATGAGATGCTAGTCTCTACCAGTTTTGTTTACTGTTCTGTGCAAGATCTTTAATAGATTTTTGTTAGAAGCCTCTGCTTGGCCATTCCCTTGTGGATAGTAGATAGAAGACCAATGTTGGGTGATTTTGAACTTGGCACATAGATCATCTAGGTATTTATTCCTAAATTGCCCACCGTTATCTAAGATTATGGAATGAGGTATCCCATATCTGCATATGATATAGTTCAATATGAACATAGATATCTGTTTCCCTATTGCTTGTGTCAAAGGGACCGCCTCTACCCATTTTGTAAAATAATCTATGGCTATGATTATATGGGTATGTCTATTAGAAGAATGAGGATGAATCATCCTGATAAGATCAAATGCCCATTGATGGAAAGGTCATTGTGTTGTAAAAGGGATTAGATCCCTCCCTGGAGCATGAATTAGGTTGCCATGTACTTGACAATTTTGACAATTCTTAGCAAATTTGATAGCTTCTTTCTCCATTTCAGGCCAATAGTACCCAGCCCTAATAAGTTTTTGAGCTAGTGTTAAACTATTCGAGTGTGACCCACAAATACCATCATGGACTTCCTCTAATGCACGTTGAGACTCTTCCCATTCTAAACATCTAAGTAGCGTACCATCTAGACCTCGTTTGTATAGATCATGACCAATGATGACATACCAGGAGGCATTACGGATAAGGTATCTCTTTTCATGGTGGTTGAAGGTATCAGGAATGATTTGGTCTTGGAGATAGGAAAATAGGTTTTTATATCGGGATGAATCATGACCTACAACAGTGTAGATCATGCGGGTTTCGGGGGAGTCATATGCAGGATAAGATAGTGCTTCCACCAAAAACTCGTAGCATAGCTCATGTTCAGGCTGCTGTAATAAAGTAGATAATGTTGCCATTGCATCGGCAACCTTGTTCTCCATTCTAGGAATTTGCTCAAATGTGATAGATATGAAATATTTCTTAAGATCATCTACCATTCTCTTGTAAGGAATGATCTTTTCATCTTTAGTTTGGTACACATCATTGACTTGATGAATAACAAGTTGAGAGTCTCCATGAATGTGTAGCTCTGTTACTCTCCATTCAATGTGCTAGTTTCATACCATTCAAGAGGGCTTCATATTCCACAATATTGTTTGTGCAGGGGAACTTTAGTCTGAATGCTTTTGGGATGGAGTATCCTTGAGGAGTTATGAACAATATGCCTACTCCAGATCCATTTTATGTATAGGAGCCATCAAAGAACAATTGTCATTCTCTAGAAGATAGGTGCATAATAGAGGAGTCTGAAAATTCCATTTGCATTGGTGTGTCATCAAACATGGGTGCATCCGCTAGTTGATCAGCAATAACTTGACCTTTTATAGCTTTTCTTTCAACATATTCAATGTCAAATTCACTTAGAAACATGACCCATTTAGCCAGTCTACCTGTGAGGGCAGCCTTGCTTAGTAGGTATTTTAGTGGATCAATTTTTGCTACTAGATGCGTGGTATGAGCTAACATATAGTGTCTCAGTTTCTATGATGCAAAGGTCATAGCGAGACAAGCTTTCTCAATCATAGAATAGTTCTTTTCATATGCCACCAATGTTCTGCTTATATAATAAATGGCTCTTTCCTTTTTCTCTTCATCATGTTGCACTAGCAATGCCCCCGTGATGTGGTTGTTGTAGAGACATATAAGATCAATGGCTTCCCATGAATAGGAGGCATCAAGATAGGTGGATTTGATAGATACTTCTTGATATGGTTAAAGTTGTTCTCACATTCTCCATTCCATGCAAAGGTCACACCTTTATGTAATGTTTTTGTAAAAGGTTGTGATATGTCCGCTAGCTGTGATATGAATCTTCTGATAGATTGAACTCTTCAGTAAAACATTAGAGGTTACCAAAATCAAAATCGTGCAAAATTGAAATCTAATTTAACCAAGTGATTTACTACCTTCTAGTAGGTGCGAGATTAATGTTCTCAGATTGTAATCGAGATCAGTGACCTAGACGACACCTAAATGAAGGATTTGGATGCAAAATTGATATGAAATATGAATGCAATTAATCTATATTTTTGGTATTTTCTATGCAATAATAATGAAAAACTGATATGAATCTATGCTAATATGGAAATTGATCTAACAATGATATGAATCTATGCTAAATGATATGAAATATGAATCTAAATGAATGCAAAACAAGATTGATCTCACAAAGGTGTCAATTTGCAAGAGCTTTGATTTTCCCAATTCCAATTCTCCAGCGTGATTGTGCAAATTTTTGGATGAATTATGAAGAGCTGAGCCTTGGTTTTATAGAAATCCAGGGCTTTGGAGGTGCATGGATAAAAGCCATAAATCACTCAAATAACTCAGGTTGATTTTTGAGTTACTTTTAAATAACAGATAATTAAGTCACAAAAATCATGCAAAAGCACAGTTCAACTCGAATTAGAAGTTTAGATCAACTTTAAAACTCAAAAATATGTTGAGTTTCAAAAAGCTAACAACTTGCATTGATTTTCTGATTTGGAGTTTAACTGCTCTTTGATTGTGCACATGGATAATTATGATTTAATAAATAAATAAAGTGATTTATTCTCAACTTAACTAATTTTTGAAATAAAATAATTAATTGATGGGTTAATTAACTATTTTATCAAACATTTATTAAAAACTATATTATTAAATAATGAAAACCTACTTTAATCAATTAAATAAGAATTTAATCAATTATTCATAGGATATTGGATTTATTGTCAAAATTAAATAATACAATTAATAATAGATAGAATTAAATTTAATTAAACAATTAAGTGGCAAGATATTAAATCTAATTAATTAAATATGAAAATATTCAATTAATAAAACTTAGGATAAATATGGTTTATCGCCAAATAATCATTAAATTAAAGATAATTATGATGATTAGGAATATTGCTAGGAATATTCCCCGATGTAGAATTTAAGATAATCAATTAGGATTCGATGATGTTCAGATGTGCCTTAGGTTATGACTTTGATGTCGATTTCATTCGATTTGTAGATGTAGGAGGTTAATGAGCTTATAGCCCATTTTTGGGGTATTACAGTTTTCACCCTCAGAACTTTTTTTCTTTTTTCTTTTATTCTTTTGACTGAGATATTTGATATTCGACTCTATCATGTTGATGCTATGCTCACTGATTGAAGTCATCAAGGGTTCTATTGCATTTAGGTATCATGCGAGAGCATAGTCTATTCGAAAAGTATGGATGTCTTGGCTTGGATCATCAGATGTTTGGTCAATAAGCTCAGGATGTTGGATAGTAGGCATGAGGAAGGATTGGGTAATAATGTTTACACATATAGTGTTGTCATCATTGGCTTTGATTTGACTCTCAAATTCAAGGATGATATTACTACTGATAATTTTAAGTTCCTTAAGCATCTCAATGTCATCATTGGATCCCGTGTTAGTTATAAGTGAATTAGACTCACGAGGTTTGTCATTGTATTCTAGACTCATTTTGGATGTAGGTGCATATCAATGAATGACATCTATATGTTTTTCTATTATAAGCTCATCTTCTTCTAGAACAATTCCCTAGTCATAGTCATTTGATTCTTCATCTGGATCCCTAGGAAAATCAAGAATATGTGTGAAATCAGGATGGATTCCCCAAGCAGGATTACCTTTAGAGTTTGAATGGAATTCATATTCATGGGAGTCTATCTCAGAATCATTGTTGTGTCCCAAATGTTTAGCTTTTATGATAGGTTCACCTTCTTCTTCTTGTTTATTTTGAGGATCATTTGGTTCTCATGTTGCGACTATCTTTTGTTTAGTAGTAGGTTCTTGTGTGTCTACTACATTGATTCTTTTAGGTTCCTTTTCATTTTCAAAAAGATCTAAGATATGTTGAGGTATATGTTCATAAAGAAAAACATCAGTTGTATCTGAATCATCACTGTCAGAGTGTTGTGTTTCTTTCTATTGTTGAATATCTATTTTTTGGTTCTATCTGTTCTAGGACATGTGTACAGCTTCCAATGAGATGGAAAGGTTTCTTTTGATAATCTATGCTTGTAGTATCCTCGGTTGTCCTCCCATAGTGTTCAATGGGTCTAATGATGCCTTTGCCTCTTGTTCCTAGAGGTCCTTTTCTTGTGTATCCCATTTTAGACATTAGCTGGTGACCTGGTCCATATGATTTTGTAGGAATAGGTATTTTAGAGTCACATTTTTTAATTGTCTGTGATGGAGACTCATCTTTGTATAGCCAAGATAATATAGCCTCTTCTTCATCTAATTCTTGTTTGGAAACCTTTACTATGATGAAACTCCCATCGAAGATAACCCGAGGTTCCTTGGTTGTAGGTCTTACTTTCTCTAAAGGCTATCCATAAGACTTAAGTGAAAGTGGGAGGGATGTGAGAGATAGGACTGGTTCTATTATGTATTCACCCATGCCCGTGTCTTTGATCTTGACTCCTTCTGATAGGTCTTCCATTTTAGATGTAGATGCTATGTCTATTTGTTTGGTAGAAGACTCTCTATTATGTGGAACAATTTTATCTGCACTTTCTTTCAAAGTGTTGGAAGATGCTGATGTGTCTGTAGGTATAATGACCTCTACTCCATCATAGGGAAATTTGAGACATTGGTGGTATGTTGTTGGAATAGCTTGCTTCTCATGAATCCAGGGCCTTCCTAAAAGAATGTTATAGGCCAAGGGGAGATCTAGTACTTGACAGGTGATATCTCTGATGACCGGTCCTACTCTGATAGGCAGCATAATGACTCCTTTGGAATTCATTTCTTTTTCTTCATATACTTTATGGTTATCTTACTTTTAGGATCAATAGAATCTTCTGAAAATCTTAGTTGTGTAACCAATTTGTAGGAACAAATATTTAGACCAGTGCCTCCATCTATCAACACATGTTTGACAAGACAGTTTGGATTAGGACTTCAATGTGCAAGGGCTTCTTATGTGGGTGACTTGATGAGTTGTCATCTTCTTCTGAAAAGGATATGTACTGAGGGGGCATCAAGTGACCCACCATAGTTTGGAATCTATCAAGATCAAGATCTTTAGTAACATTAGAGCCAATTAGAGCTTTGTTCAGAATTGCACGATGAGCAGGAGAGATTCAAAGTAACTCAAATATAGAGATTTTGGCATTAGTGTGTTGTAGTTGTTTGATGATGTTGTATGATACTTCTTTGGAATCTTTAGAATTTGAATATTTGGAAGTAGTCCTTTGTTTAGATGTAGATGCAAGATTAAATGGTACCTTCGGGGTGTTTGATGAAACTAAGTTTTGTCCTTGGAGAGTTACCTGAGCTTGAGATTGAGTAACTGAATTAGCTATCTTCTTATCTCTATCCTTTTTAACAATGGTTATGACATTATAGTGTCTAGACAGGCATGGTTCTACCATATTGATGACATCATTATTGCCAGAGTAAGTGTAATTGACTTTAGCACCCAACTTCTATTTAGAAGATGAATCTCCTTGATTATGCTTTGGAAAAGGTTTTGTGAATGTTGTATGATTATTATTGGATTTATGGTTGTTAATCAAAATTTCTCCTGTGTCAATTTTATCTTGAATGAGGTGTTTCAGATGGATGAAGTTATTGGTTTTATGACCCTTGTTTTGATAGAAATCACAGAAATCAGTATCTTTCAACCATTTAGGTTTGACTTTCGGGTCATATGGTTTGATCTTAGGTAATGTGATGATATTATTTTTCAATAAATTTTTCATGGTAGATTCCAAGGACTCACCCAAAGGAGTGAACTCATGCTTTGGCTGTGTAACCCAAGGTTTATAGTCAGTTGAATTTTTAGTAGGTTCAGTTGCCTTCATTTCTAAATATTTTATGGCTTGGGTGACAATAGTGACATTAAATGCTGGTGCTTTAGGTGGAGCACTAATATGATCAACAACACCATTTGTGACAATGTTTTTGTTTTTATTCCATATTTTTCTCTTATCTTTTTTGGAACTAGAACTTGAATCATACTTTCTTTCTTTATGAAGCGATATGTCTCCCTTGTGAACAAGCATGTTTTTTATCTTTATGGCATTTTCCACCATTTTATCAAAAGAGGTATGATTTTGCATTTGATAATTGATTTTTGGAACTAGATTATTGATAAATATTTCTAGTTTCTCATTCTCTAAAATTGGTTGGGCATAGAGTTAAAAATTCTTCCTCTAGCATTTGAGGAAGGTCAGGAAGGGTTCTCCTGAATTTTGTTTCAAATTATAGATGCCGATCATGGTGATTGGATGTTGGATATTGTAGGAGTATTACTGATAGAACAATTTGATTAACTCCTCAAATGTCTTGATAGTTGGAGGCATCTTAGAGAACCAGTTGATGGCTGCCCCTCCCAAAGATCGTGGGAAGAGACAAATTAAGAATGTTGGTTCATGCATAAACTCCATGGATACAATACAAAATTCTCTGACATGATCTTGAGGATCATAATTTCCATCATATTTATCATATTTGGGTAGTTCCACTCTTTTTGGTAATAGTGGCATGTACAAGCTTTGACCAAATGGAATGGACATAGGGCTTCCATAGAGAATTCTTTGCATTCTTTCTCCTTTTCCAACTTGTTAAGTTTGAATTGCATGGCATGCATTTGTTTCATCATAGCGGTGATGGGAGTTTCTTCCTCTTGTGTTATGATGTTTTTGACATTAAAGTCTCAAGGAATTTTTCCTCCTTCTTGAGCCAGTTATAGGAAATATTCCTCTTTCTCTTCTTGTAAGAAGTGTTTCATCATTCTTTTAAAGAGGTCATCATTATGAAATCATTCAACTTCTAACGGTGTTGGTTCTTGACCTCCACCATGATTATATTGGTGACCTTGTGATCCCTGATTACCCCCACCTTGAGACATAGTGGCATTTTGATTATCTCATTGGATTGATTGAGGAGGATTAGTGTAAACTTATTTCAAATGTAGATTACCTAGGGTGTCTTCTTCGTAATGATTTATGTCGTAGGGTTGATGAAAGGTATGAACAATGAAAGATGATGAAGGTAAGGCCTTTGGTTCTTCTCTGGGTTTTCTATGTGAGGAAGCTCTAGTTTCCACCATTAACCTTGGATGAACACTTAGAACTAGATATGACAACTAAGAGATAGTCTTATTTAGAAAAGATTAGGTGACACAACCTTGTAAAGATTAGTTTTCAAAAAGATAGATTGGACGTAAATGAGGGATATTGTATCTGAGATGTATGGGTAGATGCCCAAAAGATGGTGGACACAAATTCACAACACTTAGCCATTTGAAGATACTGGATCGGGATTTGTTTTGACAAGATTTTGACACAAGATGAGATGGAATTTAGACTGATCAATGAGATGATGAATTGAGCTCAATTGGTTACTTTAGGAAAATAAGATGAATTTTCTATTTCTCTGCTTTGTTTCTAACACAGTGAGAATTTTGACAAAATCTAGATAATAATTGCTAGTTGTCTAAATTTATGACAAGGTTTTGACTTTCTAGCAATTTTTGGTAAACTATCGTATGATAGTATCCAGGCTCATACGACATAAAATGGGCTCTGGGATGAGTTTTTCAAAAACTTGTATGACACTTGACATCAAGGTTTACTATTGCTGTAATTTTTGGACAATTCTTGTACAACATAGTAAGGCTCCCTATATGACTCTTCGGGGGTTTTGATATGACAGTTGATAGATTGGAGCAATTGTCGTACGACAATTGCAAGCTTAGGATGATAATTTTCACCAAAAAAGGATTATGCTTAGGATTTTTCAAGTTTTTCAAATTTTTCTAGATTTTGGTCTCAGTTGTTTTACAAAATTTTATGTCCAGGTTTCAGAAGATTTGTGTATTGAATTGTCAAAGGTTGTTTATCATATAAATAGGCTCACAATCATAGAAAATAGAAGGGAACTAACTCAATGAATCAATCACACCTATCTTACCCTAGCTAGGAGAAGAGATGTATTACTTTCTTGTTGACTTAGGAACACACTCAGAGACTCCTTAGAATATGTAGGTCCAACAAAACACAATGGATGTTGAAGCCCATATTAGACAAGTTCAAGCATCAAAGTGGGCTTGATGTGATGAGTGTCTTGGGGTGATTACTATTCACCTCACACAAGCACTACAAATCCTTCAGGGGAAGATCAGTAGTGAACTAGCTTAGGCTCTTAATCAAGGCATCTATTCACAACTTTCTCCCATAGACCTGCAAGTAGGATTGAGGCTGTTTACCCTATGAGTACTCTGATCAGTGTAGTCTCACAACAAAGATTTAGGTGGCTCTTCTCTACACAAAATCAAAGCATTTTCATGGAATGAATCCAAGGAACAAGCGCAACTATGTCTTTCGAGGCTTTAATCTCAAGGAAGCCTCAAATTTTATAGTGGGGTGGAAGAGTCATCTTAAGACTTGTCCCCACTTGGGTCATTCCCAGGAGCTTTTTACCTCTCCAACAGGCCCTCTAAAGGATTAAAGTAAATGTGAGGTTGGGGACCACATGATCTAGGTTTTAGATTCTCTGAAAGATAAGAGAATAATCCCCTAACCTTTTCCTTTTCCCTATCCAAAACATGTCAAGAAGAGTTACTCTAGAGATAGTATGAAAACTAGTAGTAGGGAAGATACCTTCTGGGTTTCTGATTCTCCTAAGGAAAATAGCATAATCCCCTCAATATCTGCCTCAATGGAAATAAGCGCACGTACCTAATTTGCAAGATGCATATGAAAAATGAGATTTAATTAAACAAAATATTTGCTCGTAGAAGATTCGGCAACCTGCAAAACCAGTTGTCATAAATTTTGTTTCATCAAGCATCTTTGACAAGCGATTGCCTATAAGGGTTTCTTGCAAACAAGGGTTTGGAAGTCAAGACAAGAAGAGGCTAAAGAATGTGGTTTTTATGCTCGGTCTTTGTCTTTCATCTTGCAAAGATGTGTTAGGCTATGAAAATAATCAATCAACAATGAGCAACAAATGTCAGAGTTAGTTGTTAGTCAAAATCTTAAATCAAATATCTTGAAAATGATCAAAAATTCTGATACGACAATTGAAAACTAGAATCAAAACTCGTATGAAAATATACTAGTTCACATATGACACTCTGGGCATGATACAATTTTGGGTTCCTGTACACACGACAATCAAAATCTCATACGAAAATACCTAACAACTAGTATGACAATACAAAATGTTAGTTATCGTACGACAAACATAATATTCTGATACGATAGTGTGCAAGTGTCGTATGAGATTGTATAGAAGAAAAATTAAAAATCAAAGCTTGAATTCTATGTTTAAGTTTTAAAATACCACCCCAACTTAGGCATTAGGGCTTAATGGTATCCTATCCTAACAATGGAAACCTTCTCGAGTTGTGGGTGGACTTTGATTAAGAAGGAGTCTCCAAATTCTAGGTCGGTTCCTATTTGATCTAAAAATATCACCTTTTGATTGAAAACTTAGTGGGAAAAGGGAAAAGGAACTTTAAAACTGAAAGGGAAAAATGAGGTGATACACTAAAATGAATTCAGAATTTTCTTGGAAACTAAAACAGTAACCCCAATTCATATATCAAAAGCTTGACACCTTGAATCATTGATCAACATATAGGTTAATTAGACCTTACTACTAGGGTATAAACCAAAAATAGCTCAATCTATCAACAAATGCACATATTCTGCATAAGGCTTGAATTTTTCTCACATAGAGGAGGAATAAGAAACATTCACTTCTCCTAGATACCAAAAAGGAATAAACACTTATGAAGAATGATGAAAATAGGATTTAAATCAATACTCAAAATACATGGAGAAATAGATCATTTTCTTTATTATCCTCCAAAAATATGACAAGTAGGTTACAAAACAAGAGCTCAAAGCATCAAGGAACAATATGCTCACTTTCAGCCTCTTCTCCAAAATTTGCAACCCCCTAAACCGATTATCTAAATCAGTTTTATATCTCTCCTAAGCCTTCAATTCAAAAATCCAAGCCTTCATTATTTTCCTTAATTCATGCCAAAACCTAAGCCTAAAATAATGCCATAACCAATGCCCTAAATGTTGGTTTTAAAAATAAGGATATAAATCCTTTTTACAATATTTAACCAACATTTAAATTTATTTAAATTGAATAAGAATTCAATAAAACTCAGCCTACCTAAGATCTAAACTTAGACAAATTAAAGAAAAATGCCTAAGTCTATCAAATGCAAAGTGCTAAAGGGTCAACATGACCACTTCAACCACTTGCAAGATAGGAGGAAACTAAGGTTATGAGTGTGACACGAGCCTTGAGCTTGACTTTGAGTTGCAACTGGTCTTCACTCTCATATTCAAGCTTGAGCACATCTTCTCAGTAAGCACAATCCCTTCTATCTAGTATAACTTCATGAAGTTTATTTTCCCTCTTTACATCTAGGCTTTTCTCCTTGATAGTACTAAAACTCCTCCATGATTTTTTGGGCTTGAATCAGGACCAGACTTTTGCAGTCTTGGCTTAGTCTGAGCTATGGTTGAAATATGTAGAACTAAGATAGGATGTGAACTTGGTCTAAAGCTTGGCATATTTCAACCACAGCTTCGGACCAAGCCACCATAGTTGCAATTTGATCTTAACTCAGACTGGAAGACATGAATTTTTCTCTGATACTTGCAGATAAGTTTTTTCCTCTTGTTCCCTTCATTTTCTTTGAAGTAGGGCTTTGTTGTTCATATGTAATATCTTGGTCTTTAAAAACACCTAGCTATAGCTTGTAGTTATGTCTTTGTGTACACCAGTCATTTCTTTGTCTTTTTTTCTTTTTCTATACATTTGATAATGATAATGAATTCTTTAGCTCAGCCATTGTTTGTACTCAATATGCACACTATAGAAACTACCATGCTCAATGTTTTATTTATTTAAGCTCCTTCGATGCAATTATCTCTAGTTTTGAAAATTGACCCCTTGCAAGAAATTTGTTCACTGTAATATTTCACACTAGCACACACTAGTCATTGGCCTGTAGAGTTTCACTATCACAAAATAGTGACTATGCCACAAATCTTTATTCACCAGTATAGATGCATTACTGATTAATGATAGTAATTTGAGCCTAAGGAATACCACTATTTTAGTGCACCAATCATCTTTTGATTGTGCTTAGCTGAAAAAAATAAATTGTGATCCATGAGATCAAAGGATAACTATTTTTAAAATTATCTTGCAATGCAACACTGTACCATGTTTTTTGATCTTTATCAATCATTTTGTTTAATCATTACTTCTAGCTGCACTGATAATAGTGAACATTCCCTTAGCTTACTTGTATAAACCACCATGCTTGATCATAGTTCGTTCCTCTTTTCATGCTAAAAATGAATCTCTGATGCTGAACATGGATCTTTATCATAAGAAATGCAATAAGATGAAAAATGTTTATTTATTTATCTAAGAAGTTCAAACATGGGCTCATGATATCAAAGACATCAGAATGAAATTTTATGAAGTTCGAGCACGGGCTCATGACATCCATCAAATACATACTGTAAACATTTTATGACACTTTTAAACACAATTCTTTAGCAGTCCTTCTTTTGTTAATCAAAAACATTATAGCATATGATCACTTCTTGAAAACATTTTGAATTCAGCAATATCAAGGAATATGGAACTTCAAAATTATGTAATACTAGTGTCTATGTTGTTGGATCTTGGCACTTGAACTTGATTATTTTGAAGCAATATGGTAGTTTTGTTGTAGCAACTTGTAAGGAACTTTATACTACATCATTTTTTCCTAACTGTGATGTGAAAACCAGTCATTTTTTAGCACTGTAATTCATTCTGTTAAGCTTTTCAAACAATATTAGTGTAATCTTGTTAGGTCAGTGAACATAATAAATAATTCAGTTTATGATAATGCCAAAAATAATGATGACACTTATGAATCAATATTCAGGTTATTGTGTTCACTAATCTAACAAGGTCTTGTTGATTCTAAAAAAGGGTTCTCAGTTACAAACACTAAGTCCCTTTCTCTTTTTTAGATTTTTGGTTTTAAATATAAGATCAACATACATCAGAATGACCATTAATAGTAAAAGGTTTCATGTTTAAAAACAAGTCCCTTTAATACTATCTTTCATTTAGCGTGGATGCACATTTCCTTATTGCATTGAATTACCAGATAGATATGCAGCTTTTAAAAATTGATTGTTGTATGATTTTTCTATTTCATGCATTGCTTAGATCCAATTGGATCTAACACCATTTTCTCTCTCATGATCCAAGTGAAACCCTAAAGACCTAAAAGATGAAGACTTGAGCCTGAAGACCTAGGACCTGATAGACAACTAGCTGACAACATACACACAACAAGGCAATGCATGGGACCCCTAATCCATACTTCTATCATGCTTTCTATTCTACAAATGTATTCTTTGATTGACATGAAATAAAAAATATGAAAGAACATTTTTATATTACATTCAGTTTGAATGCACAATGTAATGATCTGTTATGAATTTTGAAAATTTGAAATGTGATCAATACTTAGAGTACAATAATGAAATCTGATATTGAATGCAATAATGAAATGTTAATTAACAATACCTGGAAGACAATATTAATTGGCCCCTAAAATTGTAATCTTTTCCTATTTGAGTTTATTCTTCTATATGCTTTAATTTTGGGTAACATTTTTGGCGACTTCTGCTGGATGTCTTCCTGCTAGATATGACCTACAGACCTTATAATTGGGAAATGGGGTTAGAAATCTAGAACTCATGAATGCAACCTTTATTGGAATTAAAATGCATCTAATCTAGACCCATGTAACTTAAAGACCTAGTTCTTGGACATCACTTATTGAAAAAGAAACTAAACCAAACCTATCCCTCAAAGAAAAGCTGGAGGTGGATTCCATTAACTCGAATCTGTAGAACTTCTCCATCAGTTGTAGACAACTTGAAAGCATTATTTTCTTTACAAGTTGTGATGATAAAAGGCCCTGACCAAAAATTTTCAAATTTGTCATGTTGGTCTAGTCTACTCTTCAGCACATCCGACTTTAGTACTAAATCACCTTCCTTGAAATCTCTGGGTGTAGCTCTTTTGTCAAAAGACCTTTTGGTCTGCTCTTGCCTTAACTCCATGTTTTTCAATGCTCTTCTCCTTTCTTCTTCAAGTTGTAGCAATTTAGCATATCTTATCTTAAGATGATCTTTCTCCTCAAACAACAACATTTGATCAGCTAGATGTAAAGTTGGAAACTCAATAGAAATTGGCAATATTGCCTCCTTACCATAAACTAGAACATAGGGTGAATTCCCAATAATCTATTTTGGTATGATTCTATCCAGCCATAAGGTTGCCTTTAGTTTTGAGTGCCAATCCCTCTTGTTCTCCTGCAAAGTCTTTTTGATAATCCTAATCAGGTTTTTGTTAGTAGACTCTGCAAGACCATTACCCTAAGGTTAATAGTTGGAAGAAGTATTTAAATAAATGTCATTTTTAATAGCCCACTCTGTTATAGATGAACCAACAAAAGCTAAAGCATTATCTAAAATTATTGATTGGGGATCACCAAACCTAGTTATGATATCATCATAGAATTTTAAAACGTTAGATACAGTAGACTCCTTCAATGCAATGGCCTTAGTCCATCTGGTAAAATAGTCTGTAGTAGTCAAAAGCCATTTATAACTTACACTTGAATTAGGGTTTATTGGACCTATAAAGTCCACTCCCCACATGTTAAATGATTGATCCACAATCATTGGCTTCAATGGAAATGTTGTCAACTTTTGATTTCCTGCAAAAAGAGCACACTTTTGACATTTTCTTGCCCAAGAATGAGCATCTTTAAACAAATCTAGCTAGTAATAGCCAGCTCTTAGAATTTTCCATGATGTAGTTTTAGGACTGAAATTCCCTCCACAAGATCCATCATGGAACTCAGATAAAATATTTTTTTGATCAACATAATCAATGCACTTAAGAAGCATACCATAAAAATATTTCCTATAAATAATACCATCAATAAGAACATAAGTAATGGACTGTAATCTGAAGTACCTTCTTTTAGCTTTATCAAGATCTGTTGGACACTATCTAGTTTGTAGAAATCTGGTTGTATCTGATAACTAGGATACCGAATCATTAATCAACACAAAATTACCTTGGAATGAGGAAGCCTCTTCAGTGGGTTCAACTTTATCTTCCTATTTTTCCATTTGAGCACACAAGCCTTTACCTCTAACTAGCTTGGTCACATGGATATGCACATCATATTCCATAACCTTTGTTATCCATCCTGCTCTTTTTTCATTGACATCTTTGTTCAAGAAGAACTCCTTAATACTAGGATGTGCAACCATCAAATGTATTTTATTTCTAGAAACCATGTGTTTAAACTTTTTTAAGGCTTTAATAATAGCTAGTACATGCTTCTCAACAAAACTGTACCTTTTCTCATAATCATTCATACCTTTGCTAAAAAAGGAAACTGGTTGCTTTTGTTTATCTTCATTCTTTTGCACCAACATATTTGAAAGAGTGTCAAAACCACCATAAGCATATAAAATAAAATCCTTAGAGAAATCAGGATTAGTCAAAGTAGGGGCTAATGATAGGGCTTTCTTAATTTGTTCAAAAATCCTCTTTCCCCCATCACTCCAGCTAAAAGGCACATCTTTCTTCAGCATAGAAGTCAAAGGCTTCAATAGATTTTCAATGTCAGGGATAAAGCATCTAACAAAATTTATCCTCCCAATAAAACTTTGCAATCCTTTCTTATGTTTTGGCAATGATAGTTCCAGAATTGCATGAATCCTTTTAGGATCAATAGTTCTGCCTTCTTTAGACACTTGGTATCCTAAAATTTTACCTTTGTGAACTACAAAAATAGCCTTCTTTGGGTTAAGAGAGATTCCAAACTCTCTGCATCTTTGTAGCACTTGTCTCAGATGATCTATATGCTAGTTTGCAATCTTGCTGTAAATTGTGATATCATCTAGTATACTAGAAAAAATTTATACATTAGATTCTTGAAGCCATGTCCATTGCTTTATGGAATGTGTCTCTTGTATTTAATAATCCAAATGGCATTCTCTTGTAAGCCATTGTACCCATTTGGTTGTTAAGGTTGTTTTGAATTGGTCTGATTCTTTGACTAAAATCTGGTTGTAACTAGAATACCCATCTAGGAGGGAAAATCTCTTTGAACCTGAGACATATTGAAAAATTTGTTCCATGGAAGGAAGATGGTGTCTATCCTTCAGAGATGCCCTATTAAGGTCTCTAAAGTCTACATAGAGTCTGATCTCCCCATTCTTTTTTCTTACTAGAACTAAATTGGAAACTGAGGATGTGTGTTTGATAGGAAATATAATACCACCATCCAAAAGTGTATTCAACTCTTTCAACATTAAGGGCTCTAACTTGGGATTTATGGGCCTTTTTCTTTGTTTGATTGGCCTAACATTTGGCTCTAATTCTATGGTATGCTAAGTTAATTGGGGATCAAATCCTTTCAAATCAGCATAATCCCAAGAAAACACATCATTAAATTCTCTAAAAAAATCAACAAGCAATTCTTTTTCTTTAGGAGAGTTAATTTTACCAACCTTTAAGTACTTGTCCCTAAATATTTCCACTTCTTCACAGTGATCTTCCTTGATGAGAAAGATGGTTTTATTTCTCTTGACCTGATCATTAGAGTTAAAATCTGACTCTAGGATGACCAATCCTTTAGGAAGCTTATTATTGTTCAGCTGAATGATTTGATCTTCCATTTGCTGATTGAGTTTGTCATTTTTAGGAGCCGAAAAGTCTTTTATTTCAATCATAAAACTCAAAATATATTCATTAGTGTTAAAAACCTACCAATTTATGTCATTATCTGGGATAGAAGGCCTAACACCAATCTTGACATGTGACTGATCTAAGATTTGTCCTTTATTTTCAGTAATTGAGACATGTGCACCAATTCTAGCTAGTCTATCAGCATGCCAATTTTTCCTTCTAGGTATAGAAATGAGGTTAAATGCATCAAAATCATCCAGAATATTAGATACTCTAGATTTATACAACTTTAAAAGATCAGTTTTTAATAGAATTAATACCTCTCACCTAGTTTACTATCAATTCACTATCCCCAAATGCCCTCAAGCATTTGATTCTCCTTTTTCTTGCCCACTCTAAACCCTGAATTAGATTTTCATATTCAGCCACATTGTTAGAACATGGAAAAGATAACTTGAATGCAGCATAAAATTTATCACCATTAGGTGACACCAACATAACCCCTTTACCAACACCATCTTTATTCCTAGATCCATCAAAATATAAATCCCATAGTTGGTTAGACAATTTAGATTCAGAATCTTGATCTTTTATCAGATTAGGCTTAACTATATCAGATTCCAAAATCATATAGTTACCAAAACCTATATCAAACATATCATCATTTTGATCATTTCTAGTTTCCCATTCATCCTAGACAATATTAGGATATTCCTCAGTTTGTGTATTGTAAGCTGAATAATCCTTAATCTTGTTTGAATCCATAATTACACAACTTGCATTCATAGGGCTCAAATTATAAGGCTCTATGTGATCTTTGGCCAATAACTCTAATTTTATGGTTACCTTAGTGCCATATCTAGTTCTAAAATATAGGTGAGACCAATCTGATGAGAAATAACCATCTACTTTGGTTGTAAAGTCTCTTGATGGACATAGGGAAAAATAAGGTGGTAGATCTATGACATAACATCTTGAGGAATTGAGAAATTTGGACATGAGTGTAAGGTCAAACTTGCATTTTTAACAACCCCTAAGGTCTTGACTAAGGTACCATCAAGCTGTACAACTCCTCTCTCAAGATGTTCATACTTTAAATTCAATAGATCAACAATTTTCTTAGGCATGGCAGTGCTAGTTGCACCACTATCTACCTTACAATTATTAACTAATTTGTTTCCAATGATCAAAGAAACATAAAAAGTAGGAGGCTTATTATTTGCAGCTTTCTTACCTTCCTTTTCTATTGTCTTTTGCACATTTTTTGGGTTTTTATCATCTGTCACTGCTGATTGCTTCAAATTTGTAGCCTTTTTACCTTCTTGTACTACTGGTTGTTGAAGTTTAGCAGGTTTCTTTTCATCTTTAGCTATTGTTTCATGAACTTTAGAGGGCTCTGAGGTAGCCATAACAACTCTAGGAGGTTGCTGAACAACTTGTTGTGAGCTGGCTGTCAAAATGGATAGCCCTTCCTTTAAAATTTTAGTTTGTCCTGGTATAGCTAAGGTTTCCCACATAGAAAAAGTTACATTCATCTTCTTCATGCTATCAACAATATTATAAGGAACAACAAAATGTACCGTATGAGGAGATCTAGGAGAACTTTGATTAGCATACCTCTAATTTTTATCTTTGTTTGATGAAGAAGAGGGATTCTTTAGAATTGAAACTAGTGTAGGAGGAACATTACCAGCTGATTGCTCTAATTCTAAAGCTCTCTTCTTGGCTCTAGTATTTTCTGAAATAGGTGAATCATCATTTAGGCCACAAAACTCTTCCTCTTGCCAATTTAAGAAATGAGTATCTGGAATACTCTGATCTAATTTCTATTGGACCTCTTCAATAGGCACATTCTATTGTGAATTCATTGAATTTTGAACCATAAAAGCCTACTTAAGCACTCCATTGGAACATGTTGATTGATCATGAGCTTGATTACATGGAAAACACCAATCAGTAGCAATGTTATTTTGGCTAGGCACTATATCCCTAACAATATTAAGAGGTGCAGGATTATATTCCTTATTAGGCCCCTAATTCCAATTTTTCCTATTTTCATTGTTATTCCCTTGAAATTACTATCTATTAGCTTGATAATTAGGCTAATTAGGGTATTGGGATGAGGAACCAACAAACTGATTTTGAGCTACAGGGTTTTCTTGTACTTGATTTCTCTTTAGGGCTACTAATTCATTACCAAAGGACTGTAACAAACTCTCTATCTTTTTTTGGATGACTTTAATGTTTTACAATTCATTCAGAGTGGCAACATGGACTACCTCTAGGGTTTTAAATGATGGGACAATAGATAGAGGTGGGAGAATCAATGGAATATTGGATTGAATGCTAGGAAAGAAAGGGACGGGTGGCCTAGGAGCTATCTTCCCCACCTAAATGGGACTATTCTTTTCCCTAATAGTAGTATCAAAAGCTTGAGGAAATAAATTATCCCCCATAGACTGAATCATAATAGAGATATCACTACTCAAACTCTTCAGATAATACAAAAATGCATATTCATCTGAGGGTGTTACCATAGCAGGAATCCTATTCCAAGTCTTTTGGAAATGGAGATTGAAATCACTCATTTCCTCTTGTGGAACCCTCTTGATAGTAGTTAATTTCTCCACCAAGGATAAGTTGTTGGACTTGTCTTCAAATAATTTGGACAATCTCTCTCCCAATGCATCCCAAGTGGCAATAGAATCCACTAGAAGAATCCTGAACCAATCAAGGGCTTTAGCCTTCAATGATGCCACCAATAGCTTCAAAGCTACATCCTCCTCTATAACATGATGAACATTGCAAAGAGATGCAACATCTCTGATGTGTTCAATGGCAATTACTTGTCCTTCTCTAGTGAATGATGATAAGCCTTTCAAAGTAGCCAATAAAATGTTGTTATGATTTGCAATCCTTAGGGGATTGCCCTGATCAAATGGCATAAATGGAAGATTTCTCACCATTTCTTGATGTGATGTACTAGAAATGGATGGTACAAACTAATTTATCAATGGTGTCTATTGAGAAACAACTTTTCTTTTAGATGCTCCAAGATCTTCCAAAACTTCTTGTTCTAAATCTAGAAATTCAGTGCGGTAAGAGGGAGGAGCTGAACTTCTTTTAGATCTTGATTTCCTTGGTCTCCTGGGTCTCCTACCTCTTTGAATAGGCTAAACAAAAAGCTCTCTAGGACCTCTAGGCTCTCTTTGGACAGTTCTACCTCTCGTAGTGAAAGACAACTATAAAAACTCAAATTCTTTAACACTCCTTGTTTGGATTTGATTCATGTATCACAAGGTCCCACCGAGCGTGCCAAAAATTGTTTAGGTTTTAAAATACCAGCCTAACTTAGGCATTAGAGCTTAATGGTATCCTATCCTAACAATGGAAACCTTCTCGAGTTGTGGGTGGACTCTGATTAAGAAGGAGTCTCTAGATTCTAGTTTGGTTCCTATTTGATCTGGAAATATCACCTCCTGATTAAAAAGTTAGTGGGAAAAGGGAAAAGGAACTTTAAAAATGAAAGGGAAAAATGGGGTGATACACCAAAATGAATTCAAACTTTTCTTGGAAACTAAAACAGTAACCCCAATTCATATATCAAAAGCTTGAAACCTTGAATCACTAATCAACATATAGGTTAATTAGACCTTACTACTAGGGTATAGACCACAAATAGCTCAATCTATCAACAAACATACATATTTTTCATAAGGCTTGAATTTTGCTCACATAGAGGAGGAATAAGAAACATTCACTTCTCCTAGCTACCAAAAATGAATAAACACTTATGAAGAATGATGAAAATAGGATTTGAATCAATACTCAAAATATATGCAGAAATAGATCATCTTCTTTATTATCCTCCAAAAATATGACAAGTAGGTTACAAAACAAGAGCTCAAAGCATCAAGGAACAATATGCTTACTTTCAGCCTCTTCTCCAAAATTTACAACCCCCTAAATGAATTATCCAAATGAGTTTTATATCTCTCCTAAGCCTTCAATTCAAAAATCCAAGCCTTCATTATTTTCCTTAATTTGGCCTTAATTCATGCCAAAACCTAAGCCTAAAATAATGCCATAACCAATGCCCTAAATGTTGGTTTTAAAAATAAGGATATAAATCCTTTTTACAATATTTAAGCAACATTTAAATTTATTTAAATTAAATAAGAATTCAATAAAACTAAGCCTACCTAAGATCTAAACTTAGAAAAATTAAAGAAAAATGCCTAAGTCTATCAAATGCAAAGTGCTAAAGGGTCGACATGACCACTTCAACCACTTGCAAGATAGGAGGAAATCAAGGCTATCAGTGTGACACAAGCCTTGAGATCAGCTTTGAGTTGCAATTGGTCTTCACTCTTGGCTTCAAGCTTGAGCACATCTTCTTGGTAAGCATGACCCCTTCTACCTAGTATAACTTCATGAAGTTTATTTTCCCTCTTTTGATCTAGGCTTTTCTCCTTGACAATGCTAAAACTTCTCCATGATTTTTTGGGCTTGAATCAAGGCCACACTTCTACAGTCTTGGCTTTGTATGGGATGTGTTTGAAAGATGTAGAACTAAGATAGGATGTGAACTTGGTCTGAAGCTTGGCATATTTCAACCACAACTTCAGACCAAGCCACAATAGCTTCAACTTGATCTTAACTTAGACTAAAAGACATGAATTATTCTCTGATACTTGTAGATAAGTTTTTTCCTCTTGTTCCCTTCATTTCTTTGAAGTAGGGCTTTGTTGTTCATATGTAACAGCTCGGTCTTTAAAAACACCTAGTTGTAGCTTGTAGTTATGTCTTTGTGTACACCAACCGTTTCTCTGTCTTTTTTTCTTTTTCTATACATTTGATAATGATAATGAATTCTTCAGCTCGGCCACTATTTGTACTCAATATGCACACTATAGAAACTGCCATGCTCAATGTTTTATTTATTTAAGCTCCTTCAATGCAATTATCTCTCATTTTGAAAACCGATCCCTTGCAAGAAATTTGTTCACTGTAATATTTCACACTAGCACACACCAGTCATTGGCCTGTAGAGTTTCACTATCACAAAATAGTGACTATGCCATAGCTCTTTATTCACCAATATAGATGCATTACTGATTAATGATATTAATCTAAGCCTAAGGAATACCACTATTTTAGTGCACCATTCATCTTTTGATTGTGCTTAGCTGAAAAAAATAAACTATGATCCATGAGATCAAAGGATAACTATTTTTAAATTATATTGTAATGCAACAGTGTACCATGTTTTTTGATCTTTATCAGTCATTTTTGTTAATCATTACTTTCGGCTACATTGATAATAGTGAACATTCCCTTAGCTTACTTTTATAAACCACCTTGCTTGATCATAGTCCCTTCCTATTTTCATGCTGAAAATGAATCTCTGATGTTGAATATGGATCTTTATCAGAAGAAATACAACATGATGAAATTTTTTTATTTATTTATCTAAGAAGTTAAAGCATGGGCTCTTGACATTCAAATACATCAGAATGAAATTTTATGAAGTTTGAGCATGGGCTTGTGACATCCATCAAATACATACTGTAGACATTTTATGACACTTTTAAACACAATTCTCTAGCATTCCTTCTTTTGTTAATCAACAACATTATAGCATATGATCACTTCTTGAAAACATTTTGAATTCAAAAATATCAAAGAATATGGAACTTCAAAATTATGTAATACCAGTGTCTATGTTGTTGGATCTTGGCACTTGAACTTGAATATTTTGAAGCAATATGGAACTTTTGTTGTAGCAACTTGTAAGGCACTTTATACTACATCATTTTTTCCTAATTGTGATGTGAAAACCAATCATCTTTGAGCACTGCAATTCATTCTATTAAGATTTTTAAACAACATCAGTGTAATCTTGTTAGGTCAGTGAACATAGTAAATAATTCAGTTTATGATAATGCCAAAAATAATGATGAAACTTATGAATCAATATTTAGGTTATTGTGTTCACTAATCTAACAAGGTCCTACTGATTCTAAAAAAGGGTTATCAGTTACAAACACTAAGTCCCTTTCTCTTTTTTAGATTTCTAGTTTTAAATATAAGATCAACATACATCAGAATGACCATTAATAGTAAAAGGTTTCATGTTTAAAAACAAGTCCAAATAATACTATCTTTCATTTAGTGTGGATACACATTTCCTTATTGCATTGAATTACCAGATAGATATGCATCTTTGAAAAATTGATTGTTGTATGATATTTCTATTTCATGCATTACTTAGATCCAATTGGATCTAACACCATTTTCTCTCTCATGATGCAAGTAAAACCCTAAAGACCTAAAAGATGAAGACCTAAACTTGAAGACCTAGGACCTGACAGACAACCAGTTGACAACATACAGACAACAAGGCAATGCATGGGACCCCTACTCCATACTTCTATCATGCTTTCTATTCTACAAATGTACTATTTAATTGACATGAAATACAAAATATGAAAGAACACTTGTATATTACATTCAGTTTGAATGCACAATGTACTGATCAGTTATGAATTTTGAAAATTTGAAATGTGATCAATACTTAGAGTAATGATGCAGGAGCATCTTGGGTCCTTGGCAATCCTGTGTCACCAAAAAAAAATTGGAGTTTGTCTGTGTTTCTCAATTCCTTCTTTGACCGAGTTGGTTGCTTTCCTTTGGTTACTGAGTGTGGTCAGTTATGTCCTGGGCGGTCAGTTTTTTCACTGATGCTCAGCATTGCCTATTTGTTGCTCGGTTATGTCGCTCATCGACAGGTTTAGTTTTAATTTATGTTGTGGACAACTTGTGCATTTATATTGGATCATAGATTTAATGTTGGAATCCATCATTGGGAAGCATGTGGTCCCAGATCTGACCATTCCTTCCTGATTATGGATTTGAAGGCCGACTCAGTTCAGTAGCTTCTTGTATAAATGTAGTTGTTGGTTTCGAGTTTAGGGGCAGTTTTTGGGAAAGGAGTTTGATAGAAGATAGAAGTAAAGATTTTGACAGATCCTCGCATGTTAGAGGACTTTTGTATTTCATTGTAATATCAGGCCCTAACTAGGAAGGCCTTATAGCCCAACATGCATGGTTCTATTTGATGATAATATATGAAAGACTATGCATTCTCTCTCTTATTGTTGTGTTTGTTTTCTTCTGCATGTGTTGGGCAAGCTTGGATGATTAGAGTGTGCCATTGTTTGGCCCATCTTTCTCCCTACCTTGCGTCAGGTGGTATCAGAGTGAGGTGAGATCTTGATCTAGGTATGTGGATCTAGGTCTGTAGGTTCCTTTTGAAGCCCTAGTTGATTGTTGTGGGGTAGCAGATTTTGATCTGACCTGCAATTGTAGAGGGTTGTCAAGATGGTTCATGGGAGGCGAGATGTAGATCCATGATTGGTAGATATTCTAAGGTAGATTTTTTCTAGGTTAGAAGCTATTGAAACAACCCAAAGAAGAGGTAGACATCTTGAAGATGTTAGTGATGATGAAGTTGAGGAAGAATAGGAGAATGCAGAACCTGCACCTGTTATGGATCAAGGTGAAGAAATATTTTTTAAGGCTTTGACAAGTCTAAAGTCAACACCACATTTCAATCCTCCTAAGTATCATGGAAAGCTAGATTCTAATGAATTGGTGGACTGGATCACCGAGATGGCAAAGTAATTTGAATATGAAAACATTCCTGAGGATAAGAAGGTGAAGATTGCAAGCACAAAGTTGAAAAGTCATGCATCCTTATGGTGAGAACATCTGCAGCTGGATAGGAAGAGGAAAGGCAAAGAAAAAATCAAGGTATGGAATAAAATGGTGAACAAATTGAAAGGAAAGTTCTTACCTTGTGATTATCAAATTAACCTAGTTTGGCGAATGCAAAGTTTGAGACAGAAAGATAGCTCGGTAAAGGAGTATACTGAGGAATTCTATAGATTAGATATCAGATCTAGATATGATGAAGATGATGTGGAAAGAATCAGTAGATACTTGAATGCTTTGAGAGTTTCCATCAAAGAGGAAATTAGCATGGTCAAGTTGGAGAACATTGAAGAGGCTTATCAATTTTCTTTGAAGGTCGAGGAGAAATTGAACAAAAGACATGAGCAAAGACAAAGAGGTCAAGGTGGTAGATTCCCTACAGGAAGAGGTAGATCTAATGATGAAAATGGTAGATCTGAACTAGAAAAGATAAATCTGGACAAAGGCAAGACCGAGTGGAAAGGTGAAAGTTCATCTAGAGGTAGAGGCAGTAACTACTGAGGTGGTTATGGTAGAGGAAGTTTCTGAGGAACTTTTTACAATTATGGAGAAAAAGGACATAGATATTTTGAATGTACACATGCTAGTAAGAAGGCTGGTAGCAGTAGAAATGCTTTGGTGCAAGAAGAGTCACCGAATGAACCTGATAAAGAAAATAACTTGATGGTAAGGAGAGCACTGTGGAATGAAAGCAAGAAGGAAGATCTGGTAAGGAAAAGTTTGTTCAAAACCAAATGTAGAGTTTCTAATAAATTTTGGAAGGTAATCATTGATAGTGGTAGCTTAGAGAATCTGGCATCTGAAGAGATGGTCACAAAATTATAGTTGGAAAGGTTAGTACATCTGAAGCCCTATCAGATTTCATGGATCAAAGATTAGCATACACTCCTGGTAATTGAACAATGTTATGTGAATTTGAAGATTGGAAAGTACTATGATAAGGTGTTATGTGATATCATGCCTATGGATTGTTGTCATATTTTGTAGGGTAGACCTTGGAAATATGATAGACATGCTATATATGATAGGAGATTGCATAAGTATACTATTATGGCTGATGGAAAGAAACAAATCTTGTTACCATTGATGGAAGAACCTGTTACTAATGTCTGCACATGTGTGAAAGTTTGTTTGATGGAGGGAAGAAAGTTTGTTAACTCTTTGAAGAAGAATGATGTATGTTTTGCTATGATCCCTAACAAACCAAGTAAGAAAATAGAGGATAATGTCCCTGAGGAGATTGATAAGTTACTCACCGAGTATAGTGATATAATTTCTAATAATGTACCTGATGGTTTTCCATTGAAAAGAAGCATTGATCATTGTATGGATCTAATCCCTGGAGCTATTTTACTGAATAAGGCACCTCATCAATTGACACCTATCGAGAATCAGGAATTGAACCAACAGATTCAAGAGTTGCTGGAGAAAGGTTTGATCAGAGAAAGTTTGAGCCCTTGTGTAGTACCTATCGTATTGGCACCTAAGAAGAATGGAGAATGGAGAATGTGTACTGATTCTAGAGGAATCAATAAGATAACAGTGAAGTATAGGTTTCCTATACTGAGAATGGATGATATAATGGACAGTTTGATTGGAGCAAAGTATTTTACAAAGATTGATTTGAAAAGTGGGTATCATTAGATCAGAATCAGAGAAGGTGATGAATGGAAGACTACTTTTAAGACAAAAGAAGGTTTGTATGAGTGGTTAGTTATGCCCTTTGGTTTAACTAATGCACCGAGTACCTTTATGAGGTTGATGAATGAAGTTTTGAAGAAATTCTTGGGTAAGTTTGTGATTATATATCTTGATGATATTATGATATTTAGTAAGACCATAGAAGAACATTCGTTGTATGTTAGACAAGTTTTGCAGAGATTCAAAGAGGAAAATTTGTTGATAAATCTGAAAAAGTGTTCGTTCATGAAAGAGGAGATTGTGTATTTGGGATTTGTTATTTTAGCTGATGGTTTGAAGATGGATCCTAAAAAGGTTGAAGCTATTTTGAATTGGCCTACACCTGTGAATGCTAGTGAGTTAAGATCATTTCATGGATTGGAAAGTTTTTACCAAAAGTTCATAAGGAATTTCAGTTCAATTTGTAATGCTATGACTCAAACTATGAGAGGAGACAAAAGAGAATTCAAGTGGACACATGGAGCTGACAAAATTTTTGAGACTCTAAAGCAAAAGGTTGCTAAATTACCTATTTTGGCATTACCTGATTTCAATAAAGTATTTCAAGTGGAATGTGATACAAGTGGAAGTGCAATTGGAGCTGTGTTGAGTCAAGAAGGTAAACCTGTTTATTTCTTGAGTGAAAATTTGAATGATGCTAGAAGGAAATATTATGTGTATGATCAAGAATTTTATGCTATTGTTCAAGCATTGAAGAAATGGAGACATTATTTGATACCGAGTGAATTTGTGTTATATATTGATCATAAGGCTTTACAATATTTGGGTAGTTAGAATAAGTTGAATCAGAGACATATGAAATGGGTTGAGTATTTGCAGAGTTACACATTTTTGATAAAGCATAAGAGTGGAGTCACTAACCAAGTTGTTGATGCATTAAGTAGAAGAAGATCTTTGATGATGGAGATGAAAATTGAAGTTCTTGGTTTTTATGAGATGAGAGATTCTTATGAGTTTGACCCTAATTTTTCAGAGCCATGGAGAAAGTGTAGAGCACCTATTCAAGATCAACAAGATACTAAATGGGATGAATATTTTATTCAGGAAGGTATGTTGTTTAAAGGTATTCAGTTGTGTATATCAAGAGGAGTAATGAGATCTAATCTGATAAAGGAGAAACATAGTAGTGGTTTGGTTGGACATTTTGGTATTGATAAAACATGGAATTTGCTTTAGGATAAGTACTATTGGCCACAATTGAATAAAGATTTTCAGAAATTTGTGAAAAGTTGTGGAATTTGTCAAGTTGCAAAAGGAGTAAGTTAGAACACTGGATTGTATACATCGATTGCTATTCCTGAGAAACCTTGGATTGACATCAGTATGGACTTTGTTCTTGGCTTACCAAAGATAGTAAGAGGTAATGATTCTATATTTGTTGTTGTGGATAGATTTTCTAAAATGGCACATTTTATACCATGTAGAAAGACATCAGATGTAGTACATGTAGTAGATATTTTATTTAAGGAAATTGTTAGATTGCATGGATTACTAAGGAGTATTATCTTTGACTAAGACAGTAAATTTGTTGGATACTTTTGGAAAACCCTTTGGAAGAAATTTGGCACTGAGTTGAAATATAGTTCTACATTTCACCCACAAACTGATGGATAGATTGAGGTGGTGAATAGAAGTTTGGGAAATATTTTGAGATGTTTAGTTGGAGACACACCAAGTAATTGGGATTCTGTGTTGGCACAAGAAGAGTTTGCATACAATAATTCAATGAATAGGAGTATTGGAAAGACACCATTTGAGATTGTGAATGGCACACGACCAAGAGGAATATCTGATTTGAGAGACATTGCTGATGAGAATAAGAAAAGTGCTAAAGGAGTAAAATTTGCTGAGTACATGAAGACATTGCATGAAGATGTGAAGCTGAAGCTAGAAGACAATAATCAGAAATACAAAGACAGAGCTAATAGATCAAGAAGATATAAAATTTTTGATGTTGATGATGAAGTGATGGTTCATTTGAAGAAAGGTTGACTTCCTATTGGAACATATGGGAAGTTGAAGATGAAGTTTGGACCTTGTAAAATTATGAAGAAATTTGACAGTGGAAATGCATATGAGAGTGAGTTACCTGATGACATGGACATATCACCTATTTTCAACATTGCTGATTTGTATGAATATCATGAACCTGATGAAGTGACAGTTTTGACAGAATATCTTAAGAAGCAGAATGATGAAGTTGAACAGATTTTGAAGGAAAGAGTTGGCAGGAGTACAAGAGGAAAACAATATATGAAATATCTAGTAAAGTGGAAGAATAGGCCAATGGAAGAAAGTTCATGGATTTCACAATCTGAGTTGGATATAGCTCAGACCAGACCTTCCAGATGATTCAAAGAATCATTTCAAAATAACCCCAAGTGTCTGATGCAGGAGCATCTCGGGTCCTTGGCAATCCTATGTCACCAAAAACAATTTGGAGTTTGTATGTTTTGCTTGGTTCCTGCTTTGACCAAGTTAGTCGGTAGTTGGTTAGTTTCCTTTGGTTACCAAGTGTGGTTAGTTATCTCCTAGGTGGTCGGTTGTTTCACTAACGCTTGACATTGCCTATTTGCTGCTCAGTTATCTCGCTCACCGATGGGTTTAGTTTTAATTTCTGTTGTGGCCGACTTGTGCATTTATATTAGATCACAAATTTAATGTTGGAATCCATCACTAGGAAGCGTGTGGTGCTAGATCTGACCATTCCTTCTTTTGATTATGGATCTGAAGGCCAACTCAGTTTGGTAGCTTCTTGTATAAATGTAGTTGTTGGTTAGAGTTTAGGGGCAATTTTTGGGATAGGAGTTTGATAGAAGATAGAAGTAGAGATTTTGACAGATCCTCACATGTTAGAGGACTTTTTTATTTCATTGTAATATCAGGCCCTAATTGGGAAGGCCTTACAGCTTGGCATGTATGGTTCTATTTGATGATAATATATGAAAGACTCGGCATTCTCTCTCTCACTGTTGTGTTTGTTTGCTTCCTCATGTGTTGGGTAGGCTTGGATCATTAAGGTGCACCATTGTTTGGCCCCTCTTACTCCCTGCCTTGTGTCAAGTACAATAATGAAATATGATAATGAGTGCAATAATGAAATGTTAATTAACAATACTTGAAAGATAGTGTTAATTGGACCCTAAAAATGCAATCTTTTCCTATTTGTGTTAATTCTTTTGTATGCTGTAATTTTGGGTAACATTGTAAAAGTCATAAAAATGATAAAATAAGAATGGAAACCGCTATCGGGCCCCATGGTGGGTGCCATAAATGTGCATGTGAAATTGTACCTACCTGTAGACACAACACTTCAGTAAAACATTATTGGTTAATAAATCAGAAAATCTAAAATGAAAACAAATATAATTAACTAGGTGATTTACTACCTTCTAGTAGATGCGAGTATGGTATGCTTAGAAATAACTGAGATCAGTGATGATGCAACACCTAAATGAAGGATTTAAATGGTGAAAGCTATGAAAATGTATTCAGGTTTAAGCTATGTTTTTGAATTTTCTATGTAATATGGATGAAAAATAATGTAAAATGATCTAGAACTAAATGAAATATGGATTGAAATCTAAACTAGCAATGAAAATGAATGCTATGAAAATGAAGAAAATAATGTTAGCAAGAATTTCAAAAATTACAATCTCTCAATTTGCCAGATCACACATGTAAGATTCTCCAAATTTGTGATCATTTGCAAATGACTGAGACCTATTTATATAGAAATCCAAGGTTTTTGAGAACTCATGGAAAGCCAAAAATCTCTCCTTGATCAACTCAAATTGATTGTTGAGTTATTAGGAAATTAGAAATAGTTAACTCACACAATCATGCAAAATCATATTTTTAACTCTTTTTAGAAGTTCAGATCACTCAAATCTTCTTTTCAACTCACAATCACATGTTGAGTTCAAAAACTTAACAAATTGAGTTTAATAGTTTATTTAGAGTTTAACTGCTTTTCTGATTGTGCATGAATAATTATGAATTAGTTAATTTTCCATGTGTTTTATTCTCAACTTAACTGATTTTTGAATAAAAATAACTGATTTATGGGTTAATTAATTATTTAATCAAACTTTTTCCCAAAACTATCATTAAATTTGACAATTTGATTTAATCAATTAAATAAATATTTAATCAATTATTTTTAGAAATTTGATTTATTATCAAATAAAAATAATATTAATTAGGAATAAATGTAATTAAATCCAATTAAATTAGTTAAGTGGCAGAATTAAGTTTAATTAATTAAATATTCAACATATTCAATTAATTGACTTTAGGATAAATAAAATAATATCATTTATCACCAAATAATATTTAATTTGAGATAATTAGGATAAATTAGGAATATTCCCCAATATAGAATTATGATAGGATCAATTAGGGTTTTGATGACTTGATGTGCAAATGTGTCGTAAATTAGGACTTTTAGAGTTGATTTCGATTGATTTTTCAATGTAGGAGGTCAATGGTACTCAAGCCCATTTTTGGGGTATTACACTTTTGAATCGACATCCGTTTCCTTTTGTGGTATACAGAGCAGTAGAGGAGTTTGCACCAATTCTAGATTCATCTAGTAGTAGTCACAGATTCTAACCTCATAGTCATTAGTGTAATTAATATAATGGTCGTCAATGTGAGGCTCATGTACATAGTGCCTTCCCATTATATGGTTGTAGGTACCAATGGGATCAAACCTGGTCCTAATGAGATTGAAGTTCTACAATGGGTATTCATCCCATTCAAAGGATGGCGACTTGCAAATCTTCATGTCTTGTAGACAATGGGGGCCTATTGAGATGGGGAAATCCCAATAGTGTTTCTTCTTATGCCTGATGTGCTCATGGGCATCTGATAACTATCTAGCCATTTCCAACAAGACTATTCTATTTGATGGATATCTTGGCAGCTGCTTTGGAGTAAGGGTGATCCCTTCCACCCTGACATACGTAAAGGTTTAAAATAGATATAGAATGCCCCAAGGGCCTTTAATTTAGTAGTTTCTTCTTCAGACATCATCTTGGCATAATCACCCTCTATGGAGCAGATGATGGAAAAAACAAAGGCATCATTGATGATGAGATATTCTAGGTTGTCTTGTGTGAAGAATTCTTTTCAAACCAATTGTGGATAAACTGTGAATGGCCACACATTTGGGTCTCCCATGGCACCAACTTTTACTAACCCTAGGTACACTACCCTTGCTTCTAGAAGATACACAACATAAGATGTCATGTAGAAATGAGGGTCATTTTTCATTGTGATCAATTGCCGATCTATGTTATCACTGAGGATGGTTGCCCAGTCGAACCTTGCCTATCTTTCTTTTATCCTCTCAATGAGAAGGATCATCCACGACTCCAATTGTATTGATTTCTATAGTCCATACACCCAACTGATCATAGTGATGGCTTCTTGAATGTCTTCCTTCATATAACCCCTCCTCATGTCTATTTTATCAAGTTTGTTCTTTGGAAAAGGTTGCATGAGGTATTCCCTGTTAACAATGTCATGGGCTAACTGGATGTTGTTATTATAAAAGGTCATTCCCTTCCCTATTGAGAACCCATAGAATTTGTTTATCCCCTTTGGTAGATGGAAGATGTCCTCAATGTTATCTGGTCAAAGGTCCAACACCACTTCTCCCATATTATTCTTTACTAGCCTCTCATCTGGTATGTAGTGGTTTGCTAGTGTCATTATCAAGTTTAAAGAGAGGATGGACATAGGGTGTGCCACTACGTTCACTAGTGAATAATACACTAATGAAGTACAGTCCTTAGATCTTTTCATCGGTTGGACACATTTCACCAAGTAGTCATTCTAGCTGACATTTCTTATATCTGTATCCTTGATCTCTGAATGCAGGTTTCCCACCTCGGAAGGTGCGTGGTAACCCTTGAACTGGCACTTCGTAGTTGGGGAGTTCACCTTTTTTGACATTTTGCAAAAATAAGTGAGATATGAATCAGTAACCAACATATGATATTTAGGAAGAAGCACTGATGAAAAGCATGGAAAAAATAAGATATCCCAGAAAAAACCAAGCCTAAATACTTAAGAAACAAATTTTCAGCATTTCAGACCTTCGAAGGTCTAAGATCCTCAAAAGGCCAAAACACCAACATGGTGAAAAAGGGGATTATGTAGGACAGGCTTCAGCCTTTCAGGATCCAAAAAATCCAAGATAATTTGGTGTGCGCAATGCTGAAATTGAGAAATGTTGAGTTGGCTTTGGGCTAGCTTTTTCATTTTTGGAATTTTAGAGGGTGACATGTTTTAGTGTGTGAAAACCAAAAATGTGGGACTTAGCCAAAAAAATTGGATTGGACTCCTCTCTGTACTTTTGAACTATGAAAGTCTGAAATTTCTAGGGTGGAACAGCCAAAAAGAAGAAACGACAAGGGTTAGAGCTCAAAAAAGATCTCTAATCGAGTTTGTCCATGAACTCGATGCTAAGGGGTTTGAGGGGACAACCCTGTGACCCTAAAGCAACACAAAATAGAACCTAGGACTAAAACCCTAATGTGACAAAACCCTAAAACTAACAAAAGGAATGCAAGGAACAAAGGGGAGGTGAAAAAAACCCTACCTTGAAACAAGCAGAGGGCAAGAAAAATGAAAACACGAGCAGGTCGATCAAGATAGAAGCACTACAAGAAAAGTGTGCACAAGGAGCTCTGAGAATCAACATCATGAAATAAAGGCAAAGTGATAAAAAAGGATGGCTCTCTGCCTTATATAGGCCTCTAGTGGGGATGATGTCAGCCACCCCACTAATAGGCCTTTCAAACATTCAGGGTTTCAGACCTCTGAAAGGCTAAAAGGATGATTCTCGACTCAGGAATTGGACTTTTGGTCTTTCAGACCTCCAAAAGTTTGAAACACTAAAAAGGCAAAGACTACATTTTGAAAGGTGCGACTCTCTCAGACTGTCAAAATTTTGTATCTAGGTAAAGTTTGAATGTCCGAAAGTCTGAAACTAGACAAAAGACCCTAGAGTCAGTCTCGACAAGGACTTAATCTAACAAACATAACTAAAAACAATCCAAAAGAAGGGGGGGCCTTGGCCAAGTGGCCTAAAAATGGGAGCATTGTTGTGGAACCACAACGAGTTTATATTGTTTATGTTCTTGGCCGACTTGGTGTTGTAACATGTTGCGGGTGTTTGAGGTGTGATTTTTGGATGCGTGTTTGAGGATGGATTTAATCATCCAAGATATGTCTTATCTGACATTATTTGGTTCACATTAAACATTTTTAATTGATTTATTATACTTATAATGTTGAGGTGGTGAGAGTTTGGCCGACATTTTTTTTTTAATGGTTGATAATTATATAAATGTAATTGTATCCCTTTGTGGATCATTTGTGCATGTGTATGGTGTGAACAGGTATGAGTAGAATCTATAATTGAGGTAGAGATCAAGTGTGGAAAATAAATTTGTATCTATACTTAAATGGAACTAATTCATCCCCCTCTTTATTGTGTGTTTCCATATTTATATCAATTGGTATCAAAGCCTAGTTCCTCTTTGGGAAGCTTACTCACTTGAGTTGATTTGGGATGACATATTTTAAGAAGGATATCCTAAGATTTGATGGCACTAACCACTCTCTATGGAAATGTCACATGAAAACACATTTGAGATGCATTGGAGAAGAATATTGGGAGATTACTAAGAATGCATATGTCCCTCCTACAAGTATTTCTAATACTCCTCCTAATGAGAAGAACAAGGATAAATATAACATTTGAGTACACAAGTGTTATGGAATTGAAGACTCAATATGAGATATGGAAGAAGTTGGAAATTTTACATGAAGGTGATTACTTTATGAAGAAATCTAAGTTTTAGAGTTTGAAAGGAAAGCATTAGACATTGAAGATGAGAACATTGTTTCTTAGATAAAGAAGGTGAATGAGCTTTTTTGTGGTATTAGATGTGTTGGTGGAATGTTGGATGAAATAGAGATTATTTCTAACATGTTTATATCCTTACCTCCTTATAGACACAAGGTTGTTTCTATTGAAGAGATTAGTACTATGACAAATGTGACAAGAGATATGTTGGTTGGTAAGTTATCTACTTTTCAGATGAATTAATTTGGTAATAATCTTCCTAAAGTTGAATTTGCATTCAAAGTCACTATTTCTGAGGAAAAGAAGAGATATGATTTGAGAGAAATCTCTTCTAGGAGTACATCAAGAAATGAAAAGGAGATGGAAGAGATTGAGGAAGAAGAGAGAAATATTGAATAGCTTGAAGCCCTTATTGTCAAGAGATTTCCTAAAGGTACTAGTAAGTATGAAGGAAAGTTACCTCTTAAATGCTTTTCTTGCAATAATATTGGTCATTTTTATTCAAGGTGTCCGGAAAGAGTTCCAAAGCATAAGTCTAGGAAATCCAAACCTAGATATTAGAATAAATGTTACTTTTCCACTGATGAAGGTGTGATAGATGATGAATCTAAGAAAGATGGTAGAAGTGATGATGAATGGGTATTTATTGCTATCAAGGAAGAAGATCCAAATCCTAATGAGACTACTAGTTGTATGATTGTGGAAAGAGCTCTAGCTACACACGTTAAGGAGAAAGATGAATGGGAAATCGATAGTAGATGTTTACATCATATGACTAGAGACCAAAGTAGGTATGTGAAGATGGAAAGGTATGATGGTGGTGTTTTTAGATTTGGTGATAACACTCCTTGCATGATCTGTGGAAAAGGATCTATTACTCTTGATGGAAAGAATAATACTAATGATTTTTTATATGTTTAAGGTCTAAGACATAATCTTTTGAGTGTTGGACAACTAGTTGACAAAGGTTATGATCTACAATTCAATAGTGGAAAATGTTGAATCTTGGGAAGTTTAGGTGCTAAGATTGCATTAGGTAGAAAGACCAAAGGTAATGTCTTTTATTTAAATAGTATTGAGAATAGATGTTTGATTTCTCAAATTGATGATATTTGGTAATGGAAAAAGAGGTTTTGTCATGTGAATTTTGATAACATTTTGAAGATAAATTCTACTAAAGCAATGAGAGATATACCTAAATTATTGAAGCTCACTAATGCTATGCATAAGAAATTTTATAATGCCTCACCAGGGAACCCTTGGGACCAAAGGTTAAAAAATGAACTTAACAATTTTTTTAAAAACATAAGAAGATATAACATAAACATTTTATATTCAAGAGCATCCCATAACCATAAAATACACATAAAAATGTACAACAAGATAACATCATGAAAATCATATGTTTGGACACCAGCATAAGTCTTTACAATCACTTCTAAAGGTTCCCAAGCACTAACACGTAGGTGTCATTAGAATAAGCACATTCATGGCACCACATGAGAGTTTGGATCACAACCATGAACACAATAGTCATGAGCATACCATCATCAATGGTCACCCATCTAGGGAACAACAACACCCTCATGATAGTATGGTGAGAAAAGATGAAAATGAGAAAGAAAATGGAAAACATAACCAGAAAATACAAATCCAATTTGTTTTGACTAAAAGGGCCCTAAGAGGATAAAGGGTATCCAAAAATATAAATATTTTTCTAATAGGACCTCGGGAAGTACTCACTATTTTGAAAGTGCTAGTTCATATGTGTTGGAAGATTGATTGCATGCACTAAAAGAGTAATCAAAGGCACTAATATGATGGTAAACTAAGAAACTAATTAGTGTTAAAAGAATTATCAAAAGAACTAAAATAATTATCAAAAGCACTAAAATAATTATCAAAATCATAAAAAGAATTATCAAAAGTGCTAATCTAAAGGTCAGGGGCACTAAATTGAAGGCATACCTTTTGTAGGCCATAACTTTTGCATCTGGCATCTGATTGACTCCGTTTGATTTTATTTAGAAAGATCTTGACAAGTTATATAATATTAAGGACTTAAAAAAAACCAAGCACATCATAATTTTTGTCACTATACATTTAAATAAAAATTGTTCCAATATCAAGTAGTCATTGTTGCCTAAAGCATGCAATAAACAATATTTTTTAGTCCAATGACTAGGTAGGCTTGTTGACATCAATGTAAGACATAAAATGCAAGATTTCTCCACACTAAGAAGTACCAGATATATTCATATCAAGGTATAATCCACTTGATTGCAATCAATAACATAAGCAGTAAACTACAGAAAGATCAAATAGATACATGTGCACAAAAGATCAAGTGCATATACATCAATGAAACTTCTCTATGTAAATAACTGAAGGGAATATAAATACATACAACATGATCCAAGTGAGGTATAATATTGAGAACTCAATTCTCAAATACTCTAAGTTTGGAGGAAGCCACAACATGTACACTAGTCCCCAACAATGGTATAGTAATGCAACTCCACCTTACCATGTGGAACCCTCAAATACACCCCACCGTGCTTGCGGAGATAGAAATCTGACCATAACCACAAAGTATACATGCAAGAAGGGAGTGACCAACACACATGCCGAGAAGATGCATAGTCTCATAACTTAGATATAGTAATCAAATGCAAGTACATAATGCATGATACAAATTAACATGGAGATCAATCAACATGTACACCAACATCCAATCTCAATCACAAACACACATATAAAAAATCATCAAATTTCTACTCAACACTACTCAACCTAGACATGAGAGTACTAACCATTGGGAGTATTATTCCCACAAAATGGTCAATCTTAACATCTGGGGCTCAAGTACCATATACTACCCACACAAGGGTCAATCTAGACATGTGGGGAATACCAATTAATATTATTTAATGTTTTAACCTAATTATTTATTGTACTTTCACTTTTTAAGAGAACTCCTAAATTATTCCACTACGACAACTTCTAGGGCAGGGTCACCATACAGAGCTTCTCCCTATGACTACTCCACATACCTAGTCCAAGGTTCAACATCCCAAGATGGAGACCAATAAAATAATTTCAATTTGATCTACACAAGGAAATAAGAATATTTTCATCTACTTGGCTACCCAAGGATGGTAATAATGTCTTTATCCACTCATCTACATGATAATGACATAATCCAAGGTTTTACACACATCTAGATGAGGAAAAACATGAAATGTATCATCATCATGGTCTAAACCAATGATCAAAATCAAGAATGCATACACAAGAAAGGAAGCAAGAAAACACTCTCAAGTAAAAATCCAAAAGGAACAAGATAAACTCAATTGGACTAAATCCAAGAGTAGGGGTTGTTGATCCCTAAGTTTTGTTGTCTATTAGTGTCTCACACTTAATCATTTTCTAGGAAATGTTGGTCGGTCATCACTATGAGCTAGTCATCATGTATAGGCCAAGTCATTTATATTGTAAAGTTACCGAGCAGTAGTCACTGTCAAGTAAGATAGTGGTCACCAAGTACTTCAGGATTAGCCAAGTCATCTTATGCTGAGCTATGTAAAGATGTCAATGTCAAGCACCAAGGTATAAAGAATAGTGAATGCTGAGTACCAGAGATATCAAATGTTGACTAAGCTAGAATTGACATATGTGTTTTTTATGGCACAAACACTTAGGTAAACCATTTTGGCCAACATCCATATTACATTTATTGTTTGTTGAGGTGATCAAAGAGGTGATCATGATTTAGTATTGTAATCATTAATCCCTATGTAATTCATGAAACCAATCAAAATTAGGAAAGGTTAAGCGGAAAAAGTAAACAATCCAGATCATAGATCTTAAATCTTGGAGATGATTGATTGTCTATATAAGATGTGACCTGAACCCTAAAATGTATTATGAGAGGAATAGAGTAGGAAGGAGATCTCATACTTTCAGAGGTAAACAAAGTTCAGTGTTTGAGTAGAATAGAGTAGAGCAATGAAGGACAGAACAGAGACATATTTGATAAAGGATATCAAATCTATAGTTTAAGGAGAAGATCTATAATTAGCATCATAGTGCAAATTGAAGGATCAGGTACTGAGACATTCTAATAGGTGTATCAGGGTAAATTTATTAAAAGAGTGGTTTTGATAGACCTTAGTAAATCTCTTAACTGAGTGTTTACTTAGTTGTACATTTTTAAATCCTTTTGTAAGGTAGATTGTATAAGTCTCAAAGCTCTTAACAGGGCAGACCCCTCATAGGGTAGATCATATTTTGTGATCAAACTTGTAACCCTAATAGGAAAACTTTAATACTGTAGTAGTGAGGATTTGTGGGTGTCATCCCCACCCTAGTTTTACCTTTCAAGGGTTTCTGTGTAACCAAAATCATTATGTTATGTTTATTTTTTTGGATGATGATTAGGATATTAGATCTATTACAATGTTGTGTTTTATGCTTATACTTTGCAAGTTTATTTATGTCAAATATGATAAATTGGTTGATATCTGATTCAGTCCCCCCTCTCAGTTTCACACTTTCCCGATAGATTTCCAAAAATTGGTATCAAAGCTTAGTCTCTTAAATAATTCTAACCACTTGTGAGTCAGATCTTGAGATGGAGGTTTACAAGATGGGAAAGATCATAGAGAATTAGAAGATTGATATTCAGCTTGTATTATAACAACTTGAAGTGGCCAGAGGTGAACTAAATAAATCCCTGAGCAAAAGAAGAGAAATAGAAATTCAACAAAATGAAACACAATATCAAGAAGAGGATACTACATGACTATTTGATGGTGGAAACTCTACTGAAAGTTACAAAGACATAAAAGAACAGCTGAAGAAAAACAACATGCTGAATGAGGACATCATAAATCTGAAGAGAGAATAAGAAATACAATTTGTAAGACTCTATGAAGTTGTAGAATAGAAAAATAAAGTTGAAGAAGATAATACAATGGTTGAAGAAGACAAAAGAAAAATATCAATGAGACTTGATGAGAGGACAAGTGATGTGTAAAGACTAACAAACAATCAACTAGACATGTTAAATCAATTACTACTTGTTAATCAAGAATTGGGTAGGAAAGATGTGGAAATCACAAATCTATGATCAGAAAACAATCAACTGAGGAATGAAATAATATCTGAAAAGGAGATTAATGAAAGAATGAACAAGCCTAATGAATCTATGAGATATTTCAAAGAGTTGTTGAGGTCACCTAGAAGATCTAGTGATACATCTGGACTTGGACATGATGAGCACTTATCATCCACTAAGGAAGGAGAATCATCAAAGAGTCGAGAAAAGAGGAATGCAAAGCCAAAGAAAAACAAGCCCACATGCCATCATTGTGGAAGCTAGGACATAAAGACAACATCTACAGAAGAAAACATGGTAAGTTTGATTCTAAACCAAAATTCAATTGAAATTATTTTAACTATAAGAAACATGGACATCAGGCACATGAATTCAATACAAAGGTCAGTAATCCACCTACCTCACCTAGATTTCAAGGATATTGTTTCAATTGTCATAAATATGGACATAGAGCATATGAGTGTAGATTTAAAGCCAAGTGGTCATCCAATCAATAGACTAAGGAACCTAAGAAGGGTAATACATACAATTGAGACTATAACACTTGGTACAATTTTCATTACTGTGGAAAATATGGTCACATTGGAGAAAATTGTCTGAAGACACATTTCGGAGGTAAATCGAAGAGTTGGATGAATGGAAGTATGGTATGCTATAAATGCAATAAGATTGGTCACCTAAAGAAAGACTACAAAACACATATATTGAGTAATGATCAAAGAAGGAATGAAGAAACTATTGAGAAAATGAGAAATCAGATGAACAAGACATGGAAGAAGAAAGAGGAAGCAAGCAATAGTGAAGCCAGTGTACCTAAGGTCACCCAATCTGATGGATCAGGTGATCACACTACTTCAAACTAAGCAAAGAAGGTATGTGTTGAACTGAATCTTATAATGCTTTATCTTACATTAGTTCCTGACATTTGATAAGAAAAGGTCCATATCTGCATAGATTAATATGCATTAGGATAGATTTGAGTAAAGGGCTACATTGTATATTTGATGTCAAGCATTAGTATTTTAGCCTATAGCGATCGAGTCACTATTATTTGCC
The DNA here is from genome assembly GCA_027943335.1 of Chamaecyparis obtusa. Classification (NCBI taxonomy): domain Eukaryota; kingdom Viridiplantae; phylum Streptophyta; class Pinopsida; order Cupressales; family Cupressaceae; genus Chamaecyparis; species Chamaecyparis obtusa. The sequence continues at coordinate 3,342,640 of BSBK01005535.1, forward strand.
AAGCTCCTATGATAGCTGAGATGTGATGTACACCACACTACAACTAAATGGTTGTATCGACTGAGCTTATGTTGACCGAGTTAACATGAGATTGCTGAGACAGATGTATCTCACCTAGAAAGTGTATGGATCATTAATGAATCCCTAATCTGACTGTTTGAAGTCTATAAAGTGGGAAGTTACCATTTATTTTCATTTCAACAATGATTTGAGAAATTTTTAGTGATTCAAGAGAGATTAACAAAGGTGATTAGTGCTAAGTGTGATTTGTAGAAATCTTCACAGTGTGCCATCGAAAAATATCTGAGAAACACTTGTGCAAGGTATTTTACAAAGTAACTCTTTTTAGAATTTAAACCCTTAATTTTCAAGAAATGGCATCTTCATCATTAGTTATAGTAAAGAAACAAGGGAAGGAGGTTTTTAATTTTCAATTAGTGAGGAATGATGCATGCAAGCCACAAAAGTTTCAAGTCATTCCAAAAAGTGCAATTATGGGAGATTTTACTAGAGCCATATCGTCAATCCCTCAAAAGGTTTTAATGATCAATGATATTCATTCATGTTACATGTGTAAGATCGAGGAGATTGGAGACTATGAACTCAAAGAAGCATATGATAAACTTTGTAGCAATGGGGTGTTGAAGTTGGAACAAGAGAAGGTTTCTGAGCAAGGGTTAGTGCATTCTCTTGATTTCCCACAAAATTTCAAAGTTGAGTGTATCAAGATTGTACTGAGCAGAATACACGATATGAAGATTTGGCTAGAGGATGGACTAGTCCAAATTACCAAAGATATGATTCACCAAGTAACTGGATACCCTAAGCTCACTAGAAATAATATAATGAGATGTCAAAGTAAAGAGGAAATACAAGAAAACACCCAGGCAGTATGGAACAAATGAGGTATGACTATTTCAACTATCACAAACAGGGAAATTGAATTTGTAGTAAGGGTGAGAAAACACAAGTTTTATCAGTCTAGTTAGCTAGATAGTGTCCCATGTATGGCATTTGACCAAGCTTGGAAGATAATAAAGAAGGATCGTACATATGACCTTGTTGAACTCCAACTGACACAGCTGGTCGAGAATCTTACATCAATCTGGGAAGCAAAAAACTCTATGTGTAAGTTCAGTTCCTTGTTTGTTTATTTTTCTACATTCAAAAAATTTTTCCTACTATTGGAGGAGTAGAATGGGATAAGAATAGACTAGTGACAGTTCATATTAGTGATTTTATTGGCCAAATGGGTGAAAATTTTGAGATTGTAATGGAGATTTATTTTGTTCAATTCAAGAAGAAAATGAGGAAAAGAAGCAGAATCCTTGTATCATTAGTGGATAAATACTATAAAGACATATGTTTTCTAGTTTATAGAGACTATACATATGCATAAGAAGTTATAACGAGGGTATCATGGTTAATGCCATTACCTTATGAGGTAAACATTGATGAGACAACAACAATAATTAAAACCCTATTAGCTGAGAAAGTTGACAAAAAGGTCACACATTTTGGAACTTAGGAGGAAGCTAAGGCCAATATAACCATGGTATTAAATTCTTCTACCATGGAGAGAAAAATAAATAAGATAGTGAAAAACATAGAGAAGATGATAGGAGATGAAGAGGTAGATACACCTCTTGAATTGACTCAAGGATTAGGAGAGGAAAATTCTAGTGAGTCAGAGAAAAGTGAAGAAGAGGAGAATGTGGTAGTAAAGAAAGGAAAGAAGGCATCATTTTATGAGCCTATAAAGAAGCCAATACAAAAAAATAATCCCATATCCTCACCAGTACTTAGGCTGAGAACTAGAGTAGCTTCTATTGTAGTAGATGTTGAGCCACAAAAGAAAACCCCTGCATCTCAAAAAAGAAAATTAGTTTAGCCTAAGGCACTGTTGAGTGAGTTAAAGAAGAAACCAAGGAGAAAGATCATCTTGGAGAAGGATGATGAGGAACTTGATAGTGATGAGGAAATAAAGAAGAAGGTACCATCACAGAAGAAAATAATGACTGAGGATGAAATATGCCACAACATCAAGAGCACTATTGGCCTAGTTGGTTTTAAACAAATAAGATTTGATAAGATGAGTATTGAAGACAAGAAGAGAGTAGAACAAGGAATTATTGAGATTCGCTGTATATTCAAGATGACACCACTTCAATTGGGGAACTTGATTCCTGATGAACTATACCAGAGGATAGCTCAAAAGTGGGAATATACCTTAATGACCAAGAAAAAAATCAGGGAGAGCTCACTCTTGCTCAAGTTATGCATGACTTATCCCCTGAATAAATTCAAAAGTATATGGAGTAGTATAGAAATAGATTTGTTCCCAAGCTCTGGGAATAATCCATTCTTCAACACAAGATTGAATATATTTTACAACAAAGTTTAAGGTTGTGGAAGATAATTTTTGGTCTTATAATTGATAAGAGTGCACAATAGGATGCAAGCACATCCAAGGGAGTTGAATTAGATAATAAAGAGGATGTTAGTGAACATCAAATTTAAAAGGAATCAGCTCAAAAGGCTAAAGAGAGTGTGAAGAAGGATGAAATAACCATTGTTGATATCACCAAGGACACTCCAGTGAAAACAAACATATTGACCGAGGAAGAAATTTAGCTACATATACAAGCCGAGGTAGCAAAGGATAATTTTTTGTTGAGCATCAATCCAGTTTTGTTACAAGTCCAAGAATATCCATGGATTGAGGACTCATCAACTATTGAGATTCCATTAGTGAGCCCCCATATAGTCACAGTTGATCAACTAGTTTCACTTAGTGCCATTACCAAGGAAAAGGATAAGTCATCAATCACACCACAACCTATATCTACCGAGGAGATAGAAAAAGAAAAAGGAGAACAATCTGCATTGGTGGTAGTAAGTCCTCATGTGGAGAAAAAGGAGAAGGAAAAGGAAAAGACGGAGAAAGAGAAAGAGTAGGACATTCAAGAGCCTAAGGAGCAAGAGGCAATAAAATCTCTTATATAGATGTCGAGTGGTACTACACCTAGGAAGAAGTCACAAAAGAAGAAGGAGAAATCTCTTGCTATACTGATAACTTAAACCTATGAATAGATGCAAATGTTGCAAGATCTACTAAAGAAGAAGATAAAATAGGAAGATGTGAAAAGGGAACATCAGCAAAAGAAGGTACTTCATGAGATAAAATGTATTTTCATAGATTCTTTTGACATGACTGATGTAAATGAATCTGAACCTATTCTAGAGAAACTTGTTCACATTGTCAAGAAAGTGACTAATGATAATAGCGAGGCTAATGAAAAGTTTTTGCAATGGTCAGAAAAGAAATTTGAGACCAGGGTACTCAATAAGGTCTCTATAGACATTGCAGTGAAATAGGTAGAACTCTCTACCTTAGTATCAAATTTAGAAGAAGTTGTAAAAAATGAAGATTCTTTGTACAAGAAGTTATGCAATGTAGAAGTTTTTACAAAGGACAACCAGGATATGCTAGACAAATTACAGTTAGATATAAAGTCTATAGGTGACTCACTGAGCATGGATGCAAGTTCTAGATCTATGCATTTTACCAGATTATTACATGCCCAAGGAAGATTAACCGAGTTGGTGGCTAATGATGGTAAAATAAGGGCTAGAATAATATCTATCCAAATAATGTTAACACCTCACCTTGAGGCTATGCAAATGGATTTAGTCAAGACAAAGGATTTAGTTCAGAAAGACCCTCATCTTTCTATTGTCAAGAGCCTAGTCGAGCTAGTTACCAAGATAGAAATGAAGTCCAGGGTTTTGAAGTCTGTAAGGTCCAGTTGGGACAATGCATTAGGTATGGTCATGTAGCCTCACAAACCATTCCTAGACAAATATTTTAAGACCCCTACACCCAAAGAATTTCAAGTGACAAAAACAAGGGGGAAAAGTAAATAACATGACATAAGGGGAAATAACATGTAATGGATATGAATATACAATATCAAATATATGGCAGATATCAGAATACAAAAGGAAGGAAGAACAATGAATAAATGGTGTGACATACAAGTTTTTCAAATGTATATATATATATATATATATATATATATATATATATATATATATATATATATATATATATATATATATATATATATATATATATATATATATATATATATATATATATATATATATATTTGAGCATATGTCAAATAAGAAGTCTTATGTATAAATGTCAAAAAAAAAATTGAAGACCGAGTCAAGTTTTAGGGGGAGTATTCTATAGAAATTATTGTTAGTACTAAGTACTCTTGTAAATGTAATGAAAATGTCATGACAAAGTGTTTTTTCCACTAATGTCAAAGGGGGAGATTGTCAAGATCCCTAAGTTCTGTTGTCTATTAGTGTCTTATACTTAGTCATTTTCTACGCAGTGTTGGTCGGTCATCACTGTGACCGAGTCATCATGTATAGGCCGATTCATGTATATTGTAAAGTTACCGAGCAGTAGTCACTACCGAGTAAGACAGTGGTCACTAAGTACTTTGGTATTAGCTGAGTCAACTTATGCTAAGTTATGTAAAGATGTCAACGTCGAGCACTAGGGTATAAAGAATAGTGAATGTCGAGTACTAGAGATATCGAATGCCGAGTAAGCCAGAATTGACATATGTGTTTGTTATGGCACAAAAACTTAGGTAAACCATTTTGGCTGAGATCCATATTACATTTATTTTTTGTTGAGGTAATCACAGAGGTGATCATGCTTTCGTATTGTAATCATTAATCCCTATGTAATTCATGGAACCAATTAGAATTAGGAAAGGTTAAGCGGCAAAAGTAAACAATCCAGATCATAGATCTTAAATCTTGGAGATGATTGATTTTCTATATAAGATGTGATCTGAACCTAAAATGTATTATGAGAGGAGTAGAGTATAAAGGAAATCTCATACTTTTAGAGAAAAATAGAGTTCAGTGACCGAGTAGAATAGAGCAAAGAAGTGAAGGACATAACAAAGATATATTTGATAGAGGAGATCAATTCTATAGTGTAAGGAGAAGATCTATAATTAGCATCATAGTGAAAATTGAAGGATTAGGTACTAAGACATTCTAACAGGTGTATTAGGGTAAATCTCTTAACAGAGTGATTTTGACAGACCCTAGTAAATCTCTTAACTGAGTGCTTACTTAGTTGTAATTTTTTAAATCCTTTTGCGAGGTAGATTGTATAAGTCTCAAATCTCTTAATAGGGAAGACTCCTCATAGGGTAGATCATATTTTTTTATCAAACTTGTAACCCTAATAGGAAATCTTTAATACTACAGTAGTGAAGATTTGTGGGTATTATCCCCACCCTAGTTTTACCTTTCAAGGGTTTCTAGGTAACCAAAATTATTGTGTTATGTTTATTTTCATGGATGATGATTAGGATATTAGATATGTTATAGTGTTGAGTTTTATGCTTATACTTTGCAACTTTTTTAATTTCAAAAGTGATAAATTGGTTGATATTTGATTTTGCCCCCTCTCAGTATCACACTTTCCCAATAGATTTCTAGCAGGGGTTACTTAGACCTCAACATAGGAGCATAGCTCAACTACATGTTTGAATGAGGTCTCAACACCAACATCCACATGTCACATGCAAGCACCGCTCAATAATGGAAGATGTCATTACAAAGGCATAAGAAACAAAAAAAGAAAAGAAAGGAGAATACCTCAACTTTGAATGCTCAAGGAAAATAACCGAACGAAAACAAAAAAAATGCATACCAAAAAATATCTCAATTGTCCACTATACCAAGAGCACAAATTCCTATGGAATCCATGAAGCATATGCTTACAACATGAGGATGACTAAACAAGCCAACAAGCAATAGTTGGAAGATAAGGCATTCCCAAACACTCAAAGCAAGAAAATCGGGTGAAATCAACAAAAGCCCAAAATCCCAAAGTACTCAATTGGCCATAATTCCAAAATTTTAGATTATGAGGAAATCCATAAATCATCTCGTAGAAACATGGGGAAAGCTCACAAGTAAAAAAATCTCTTAAATCTCAAATTTTGGTAAAATACAAAAAATAAGATTTTAACATTGAAAGGGAACTTTCAGATTGAGATATTAAAATACCTATATTGTTCTATTACCATTATAATTCTATGATCCTACTCTTTATAGTAGAGACTACTAATTTCATTAATTAGATTAAGCCAAACATGGAGATTGATAGGTTTTGGCTGGCATGTAAAACAATGTAGTGAAGAAAAATCTGAAATATCAAACTTCAAACGAAGTGAAAAGAAGAAAACTCATTTTCCCTTAGGCACCCAAAAACACACTTTTCCAATAAAACTTCAAATCTAACATTGTAGGATAAAACAAATAGCCTCATGGTGGAAAATTTAAAACCAAAAACCTCACAAATAAATACAAATCCAAATGGGTGCTAGAAGCATAAAGTAAAGTGGGAAAATCACTAACTATCATCCCACAAAGAAAAAGAAAACAACAATCAACCAAAACGGATAAGAATTGATCAAAAACATAAGAGCCCTACCTTGCAGTCAGAGGAGAAACCAAAAATGAGTGGAATAAAATAAATCTCACATAGAATTTGAAATGGCTCTACAAGAAGAATAGAAACATTGGCCTAATTCCAATGAGTGGCTACCCACAAAAATTAGAGGACCCAATCACTCCCAATGAATGAAAATTGTCCTCCACTAGAGGTTTTGGAGAAAAATTCTTATTTCAAAAAATTGGAAGCAAGTCAAATGTGTTGGTAGTGCTCCAATGTCCCTCACATGATTCACGACATGGCTTAACCAACTCCTATGGATTCTATAAGTATAGTGGTTTTATTGGGCATTAATATGTTGATCTTTCCGTGCAATAGAAACCACTACTTGTAATAAGTGGTATTAGAGCTTGGTCACAATTTTGAATCTACATAGGTTATAGCAAGTGACTTTGGGAGTGGGATTGTTGGTAGGTTTGAATGTACTGACACAAAGGGGAAAATGCATAGCAATTGTGTGGTGAGGCAGTTAGCATCATATCATTAAATTAATATTTCATTTAAATTAAAAGTGTTTAAATAAATCATTTTATGGCTATTCCAAGCATAAATATTGGAAAGTGAATAACTGATATATCCATAGAAGAAAAGGAACACTAATTATTTATCTATGATAATCATCATAATATATTATCTCAAAGAATTATCATGCATATATGATCAAAAAAATAATAATAGCATAATCTAATAGATGAATTATCAATGCTACAGTAACCAAAATAAGACACATTAATCAAATGCATCACACAGTGCAACCTATGATCACATTACATGGGTACTCATGGAATAACATTGTAATACAATAAAAATATAGTAGCCACTATCATAGACCTTAGTGACACCATAAAATCACATCAAAAGATAAATACCATCATGACCACAATAGTAATCTCAAAATAAGCACAAGAGTAAACTGAACTAGGTGTATATCGCAATACCAACATAAAATCTAAGCACGAGAATAGTTAGTGAATTACACAATCATCTCAACCAATCACATAGGAGAAATAATAAATTATCCAAAGATAAAGAAAGGAATCTCAAATCAGGTATGCAACTAGCCACAACATAATGGTTCTCAAAACTAGGTATAAAGCATAAACAACTTGCCAATGAAATGTCATCAATCCAATCAACCTAAAGGTACAAACCTCACACTGGTCCAACACATGATCACACAATACTAGAGTGAAAAGTCAAAACCAAATCCATTAGGATGTTATGTAGAAATAAAATTGGGATAGGCACTACAAATGTTAGATGGGTAAGATAACTAGATCTACTTTGAAGAGAAAGATTTATTGTTCAAGTGGATTGTTAGATCTTGTGCATACTGATTTATGTAGTCCATCTAGAATAAGAAGTTATTATGGAGATAAATATTTCATTGTATTCATTGATGAATATTCAAGAATGATGTGGGTTACTTTCTTAAAGGAGAAATTTGAGGCTTTTGACAAGTTCAAAATCTTTAAAGCTATGGTTGAGATAGAGATGGGTTTGAAGATGAAGTGTCTAAGATCTAGCAGAGGTGGTGAATTACAATTTGGTGAGTTTAATACATTTTGTGAATAACATGGGATAAAGAGATAAACGTCTGCACCATGGTCACCATAATAGAATGGTATTGTAGAGAGAAGAAGCATACCTATTCTAGACAATGCTAGGACAATGATGATAGAAGAAAATGTTCTGCATGTGTATTAGAGACAAGTTGTGAGCACTATAGTTTATACATTGAACCAAGTACAAATCAAGCATGGTATTGGTAATATTCCTTAGGAATATGGTATGGTTAGATTACAACTATAAAATATTTTAGGATCTTTGGAAGAAAATGGTATAACAAAAGAGATGAAGATTCGGTGAAATTTGATACTAGATGTGATGAAGATATCTTTCTTGGTTATTCTACAAAGAGAAAGGTATACAAATGTTACAATAAAAAGTTGAGAAAGATAGTTGAGATTGATAATCTCAAAGTAGATGAGACAAGCTAGATCTTGTGGATATGAGTTTGATGATTATGATGACTATGCAAATTAGAGAGCACAAACTTATAATTGGAATCATATTATTCCAACAAATAAAGATGAACAAGTCATTGTAGATGAAGAAGAAGTAGAGACACAAGAATATAGAATTCATGTAAATCCTACGACTCCAAGGTGTGTGAGATTGAATCATTCTAAAAATTAGATAATAGGTGATAAGAATCAAGGTGTTCAGACCAAAAGAAAAATTGCAAAAAATAGAGTTTAATATTATTTGATATCAAAGATTGAACCTAAAGATGTACATGAATCTTGAAAAGATGAAAAATGGGTGAAAGTTATGGAAGAAGAATTAGATTATATTAAGAAGACTAAAACTTGGAATCTAGTTCCTATACCTAAGGACAAGAATGTGATAGGTACTAAATGGGTTTTTAGAAATAAATTTAATGAAGATGGTGAAGTGGTTCAGAATAAAGAAAGGATTGTTTGTAAAGGTTAAATTCAAAGATGGAAGGTATTGAATTTGAGAATACTTTTTCTCCTATTACTAGAATTGAATCTGTTAGATTTTTTCTTTTGTATGTTTCTTACATAGATTTAAAAGTTTATCAGATAGATGTCAAGTCTGCATTTTTGAATGATGAGTTTGAAGAAGAAGTGTACATTGAGAAACCTAATGGATTTCCATTCATTGATTATAGAAAAAAAAAATTTCAATTGAAGAAACCTTTTTATGGATTGAATCAAGCCCCTAGAGTGTGGAATGAAATATTGGATAAGTATTTGTTGATGATATCATTTTTTGTGGGAATGATAAGTTGAGTAAGGAGTTTTATAATGAGATGAAAAAAGAGTTGTATATGTCAATGATTGGTGAAATGAAATTTTTTCTTGGTCTAAACATTAATCAATTAGAAAAATGAATCTTTATATCCCAGTCCAAGTATGCGAAAGAGTTGATACACCTATGGTGACTAGTTACAAGTTGACAAAGGATGATGATTCTCCTAAATAAAATCAGATAAGATACAGATCAATGATTGGTGGATTGTTATAATTGAATTTGACTAGACCTAATATTATGAATGGTGTTTGCATTGATGCTATATTTCAAGTAGATCCTAAGGAATCTCATGTTTATGTTATTAAAATAATATTCAAATATTTGAAAGGAATAATTGAATATGGTTTATTTTATCCTAAAGATGATGATTTTACATTCAGTTCTTTTACTAATGCTGATTGGGTAGGTAATGTGGATGAAATATATAGTACTTGAGTGGTGGTGAATTTTCCTTAGGAAAGAAATTGGTTTCATGGTAGACAAAAAAAATAAAATTTGTATTTCACAATCTACTACAGAGGCAAAAATATGTTGCTACTACTATTAATTATACATAGATGATAGGGATGAAGAAAATGTTGAAGGATATCAGAGTTGAGTATGATGAGCCTATTTCTATTTAATTTGATAATTCAAGTGCAATTAGTATTTCCAAGAATTTAATATTAGATTCAAAGAAAAAGCATATATCTATCAAGGGTAATTTCATGAGAGAGAAGGTTAATGCGAAGGAAGTTGGATTGGAGTATGTTCCTACTAAGGAACATGTAGATATTTTCATGAAGCCTTTACCTAAGGATAATCTTGAGTATCTCAGAGGTAAGTTAGTTTTTATTACCCCTCCTAATTATAAATAAGGTGCATTGGTGTTTTTGGTGGCTACTACTTAGGGGGAGTAGTTAGTTTGGTGAGTTAGTTGTTTAGATTTTAGGGAGAGATGTTTGTTCATATATTTTTGGCTTTTAAGGTTAAGTACATATATGTTCCTTTTCCATTAATGTTAAAGGAGGAGAGATATTCATGTCAAAAATAAAGGAAGATAAAGTTTCAATGTTGGAGAGAGACATTTAGGTGTAAAAATAAGGGGGAGAAATGTTGAGAGACTCTAAAAGATAATGCAAGATCTTAGGGGGAGATTCAGTAAGAAATTTATGGCTGTTATTGGTAGCACTATTAATTTGATTTCTTTGTGCATTGATGATTTTTCACATCATATGTTTCCATCATTGTAAAAGGGGGATATTGTTAGAGATTGTTGGAATATTATGCATTTATGTGCTGACATTGATGTTTTTTCATTGATGTCAACATATTTCTACTTTTTAATAAGTGTTCCTGTGATGTTCAATGAGAAGATTGGTTCGGTATAGTCAGTGTGATGAATATTAGAATATTTTAATGTGTAAATTGTGTTGAGGGATGTCTATAGTTGATTCATTTCAAATTATAGAGTTTTACATGGTGATTTTAGTGAGTTATTGGTTTCTATGTTGAGACTAGTATTTTTGGATGTTTAGAAGTGACAGTGTTTCCATATTTAGTTTGGTATGGTTCAATATTTCAATATTTTGATATTTGGATCTATGTAGCATGTTTGGGATATTTATATGTGTACTCAAATCAATTGGTTCATGATTTGGAGGTTTGTAAGCTATCTTTCTTGATTAACAATCATTACTATTGTGTTCTTGAGGTTTGATTCAGAGATGTTGATGATTTTAGAGATTTGATTTTTTGTGGATATTCCTAAGATTATTCATGATTCTTGTGGATGTTTCTAGATTGTGTTCATGTTGTTTTTTTGGTTTCATTGATCGAGGTGATCACATTTGGTGATTTTCTTTGGAGAGTTCATATTCTTTATGGTCCTGGATGACTTAGTGTTGTAACATGTTGCAGATGTCCAAGTCATGGTTTTTGGATGCTTAGCATATTTGAGGATGGATTTATTGGTCCAAGCTATGTATTGATTGACATTACTTGGTTTGCATGAAATATTTTTAATTGAGAAATTATATTTTTAATGTTGAGGTGGTGAGTATCCCTTTTTGGATTGTGTGTGTATGTGTATGGTGTAAAGAGGTATGAGTAGAATCTACAATTGAGGCAGAGATCAAGTTTGGAAAATAAATTTGGATCTTTAATTCAATGGAATTGACCCATGCATGTTCAATATTTTATTATCTAGTTCATGACTTGTGGATTTTAGTCCATGTATTTGTTGTAAGGTAGTGAGCCTTTCCTATTGTATTTGAGTAGTGAGCTCTAGGAAGTGTGCCTAAATGCATGTGCATTCCCATTTTAATACCTTTAACATGGTATAGTTCTTTTAATATAGTACATCATCTTTTAGGCTCCATCCCTGCTATGATTTTTCTCCTAACAAGATTTTCCATTGAAAAAATTCTTGGTGTTATGTGTTCTTGATGCACATTTATCATATCTATGCTTTATTATTTATCATTCACATTTGAAGCTTAAAGTTAAAAGGTTGTTAAATTTTGAAGTGTTATGTTAGCATTGCCAAATTTTCCAACATAAATTCTGAGTTCTTTGAATTTTGAAATAGATACCAGAAGAGTTTTTGTTTGGTTAATGGCTGCCTGAAATAATCATAAACCTTGGTTCCAATTTACAGAAGAATTTCATTATAATCTAGAAAGTTGTAGCTAAATGTCCTATTGAAATAACCCTAATGATTTTCATGCTAAAAGAAAAAACCCTAGGTTGACCTTCTATCTTTCTATTTGGTCATTACTTTTTGAAATCACTTAAGTCTCCTAATAGGCATGTGTCTTATTTACCATCAGGCAGGGCCTTACTACTTAGGTTTTTATTTACCTAAGCCGACACTTTAATTTTTTCTAACTTTGAAGTCCCTATGACCTTTTAAATATTTTTCCTATGTCCTCATGTCCTTTTCCTAAAGTTTTGGAACTTTATTTAATTGCTTATCTTCCTCATCTATCTAACGGTTGGCGCAATCCTGCAATGAAAAGATATAGGAAGGTTAACCATCACGACATTACAATAGTCATTGATGCATCAGACACTAGGAAAGTAAGGTAGGTGGGACCAGTCATTTTTTTTCTATATCCACCATCTGATTGAGGAGATCTGATGATGTCTATTCACTAGGCTTAGTTACTAAATGGGTTAAGAGGTTGACATCTTGCTTTTAATCTGACGGCTAGCACAATCTTGTGAGAGAAAGGTAATCAAACATTTGTGATTGCGGCATTGTGACAACCATCAATTTTCCATGAGGACATAAGACACGACTGTGGGGTCCAATCATAAAGTACTTAATGATGACTATTAGATATCTTTCATCCAACAGTGATAGTGAATCTAAGTGTCAAGTGGGCTGGAAGACAACAATTCTGAGTTACCATAGACCTATTTTGATCTAACGGTTGGCATAAAGGTGTGATGGAAAAGTGCATGAGAATTACTGATCATGGCATTGTGACAACCTTCAGATGCTTTCTAAGTAAAGATCAACAGTTCTAATTTAAAATTAGCCAAATTTAGTGCGAAAGAAAATTCACACATTGAGTTCAAACCATTTAAATTCTTAGAGAAGTTATGGCTAGATCATGCGGAATGAATTGTCAAGAATTAATGTTTCTTGTACATGATATACCTTTTGATCATTTCATTCCTGAAAGCACAAAGCTAAAGAATTTGTAGAGCCCCGGTGAAGAAAATTGCAGAGTGAATTACCATCTTCTGAGAAATTGCTGGAATTGGTTAGTACTCTATGAATTATTCTCCCTACTATTATTTGTCTACAAATTCCTATTGAGAAAGTTTGGGTGACCTTCCTATACCTTTTATTGATTCTTGTAGTATTGTTGAAACCCTAAATTCTAAAAATGGCACCAAGGAGAGAGTTAATAGGAAAGGTTGAGTATCATGAACAGGGTGTACATGAGGACCTCTTAGAGTAGTGATCTGATTTATGAAAACCAAATTACAATACCTGGTGTGATACCTACAGTATTGTAGAATTCAACACAAAAATTGAGAACAACAAGATTGCAAACCAAAAACTATCTCCATTCTATTCAAAATTGGAGTTTATACAAGTCGGATGGATCCCAAGGGTCACACAAATCCCTTGGAATTGAAATGAAGAGTCATCATAATGTTTATTACAATTAAACTATTAAAACTATCAAAATTTATCAAAAAAATAAATATAAAATTTAGGTCCACTTGGAGAAGGCATAACTTTCTCATCCTAGCTCCGAATTACGAACCATTTGATGTGTTGGAAAGGTATTCAAATAATCTTGAACGAAATTTTGGAAACATTGATGTTCCATCATGTTTACAATTTCAATTTACTAAAACATATGAATGCACTGAAGACCCTCAAAATTGCAATTTACTAAAACATATGAAATTTTGGAAAAATTAGATTTCAGTATTTTCCCACTTTAATCCTGATCAAGTAGTTTGATCATTCAACTACTGACATAATCAAAGTGAAAGAATTAGTACCCAAAAACCCTAGGGTCAAAATAGCAGATGGCCTATATGATAAAGGCAATTATATGAGAGACGCTAACATTGAGGTCTCTGGTTTAGTACTATTCAGAGTGGGTTTCGACCAAAGACATGTCTTTGCCCCCAGTAGAAATGTGTGTTAGTTTGACATAGGTAAACTTGTTGTACCCAAAGTGTTCATGGATGCAGATATCATGATCCAAGTAGCACAAACATATGATCATGTGGCTAGGGTTGTTAGAGATATCAATGGAAACCCTTCAGTTAGTATCATAGCTGAAGAGATCAGAGAAGTTTTTAGGTTGAGTGAACCCACTAGTGATCTAGAAAAGATTGACTTTGATGAAAAAATATAGATCTATATGGCTTAGAGAGACTATCTCATAAATGGTCCCCTAAAGGAATTTTTTAACAAAGTTGGAGGTCTGATTATAGTAGGGCCCAATACACAAGAACCTTTCAAGATGGATTACTTTAATCTTAGGGAAAAGGATGTGTATTGGTCTTTATGAAAAGTTTTTGGAGAAGATGCCCAAGAAGAGATGCTAATTTACTACATGTTCATGATGGCACAAATTCTACACCATTCTTTGATAGTTAGTTTTGATTTTTCCCCTTTCTTGGTTGATTTGATTGATGAGGGATTAATAGGAATCTAGAGAGCCAAAGTAGACAAACCCTTTTGCTAGTATTCCTTGTTGATCTATATGTTTTTATATAAAGGTGGCAATTATTTTGAGAAATAAATGGACCTTATGAGATAGAAGGATGGTGAAGAAATGCCAGTCAAGTTGTGGAATCTCATTTGACTTGGGATAGAAATGAGAACAACTTTGTCACTTTTGACAGATGTTTTGCATCAAGGATTAGGGATTTTTTGTTTCTAGAGAACCCAAGAGTTCCAATGGCCTTGTTGGATCTCCTTAGACCTAAGCAAGATGCCACTAACATCAAGATTGTACACAATTGGGGTGATTTTATCCTCTACCTAGTGTCGACTGTAATTAGGGTATATGGTTTCAGAGGAAATCCTTTTATACTACCATATTAGGTCCCTGTCAAGATTGAGGTTGCATAATTTTTGAGGCAACTTGGAGAGTTACAAGATACTACCCTCACAGGAAGAGCTAGAGGAACTATTTTTCCTACTACTATAGTAGCCCACCAGTTTGTGATCACAAAAGGTGGATGGTCCCATATGGACAAAATCTTGCAACCATATCACATGGCCACTTCACTTGCTAGGGAATCAGATCTTGAGGGTTTCTACAATGATATGTTTAAGAGGACAATGTATGCCTCTATGGACCATGTTTTCAATTTCCTTGAGGATATTATGAGGAATATCTTTGACTTGCAATAATAGGAAATCAAAAAGGAGAAGTGGCTAGTGTATAAAAGGACACTAGATTTTGTTCAACATTTTGTCAAGGATTATGATCCCTTATAGGATTTTACCCCTTTTGAAAAGAAGATATAAGATCTTATGATCCATTTTGAGGGTATCATCTAGACCCTAAATGAGAAGAAGGAAAATGTGATTCAAATTGAGCTAGAGAGGGCTAGATTTGTGTTAAGTAAGCCTGCATTTGCTAAAATGGTGCCCCTGGGTAGATATATGGTACAAAGGAAGGCTAGATATAGTGTGGTCATACCAGGACCAAGTAAACAAGAAGAAACCAAAAGGTTAGAGGATATCCCTTCCACTTCTAAGGAAGCTCAGATGCAGGACAAAATAGAGGAAGCTCCAAGATCACCACAAAGTCAACTAATTGAGATTGATTTTGATTCTCCACCTCCACCAAAAATGCAAAAATTTGAAGAAAGACCTACACAAGTTGAGGAGGAATATTCTCCTACCTAATCACCTCTAAATCTTGTAGATCATCAAGAGGTGATAGAGAAACTACAACAATTGGGTAGTTTAGGACAAAGTTTCGTGACTTATGAGGAAATAAATAAGGGAGTGCCAGAGCCACCCATGGAACCTTAATCAGACCTGACAATACAGGAAATGGCTAGCAAGGAACTAGATCCTATCACTAAGAAAGCATGTGATGAGTTCCTTTCAAATGATGCCTTTTTTAATGCCAGTGCCTTCATGCAATTCTTGTGGAAGTTGCATCTAAATCAATTCAAGGAAACCTATGAGAAAAGATAGGTGGAAAACCCACAGAAGGACCTCAAGCTAATAGAAGATGAGGTAAGGAAAGAAATGACAAAAAGGTTTGAGAAAATCACTCCTAAATAAGGGAGAGAGATAGTAAAGAATGTAGGGGTGCTCATTCTCCCTGAGTGGGACATTTTTGATGCAGTGGTCCTTGATGTTGTTAGGAAGAAAATCACACCAGCCCACAAGACCAAAGAGGAGGCAGAGCAAGAAATCAAGAGAGTCACTTTTAGTGATGACCATCATGTTTGCAAGTTGACTATACTATTATGATTTAGTTTTGTCATTATGGAAACAAAGTCATATGAAGTTTTGGAGTCAGCACATTACTTAGAAGATCAGGAAAATGGCCAAGTATGGAAGACTAAACAATTAGCAGAGTACTAGATGAACAGAGCATCAACGCATGTACGTATGAACAAGTTATGGCATGCACCCTTGAAGATAAGATTCTAAGTATGTAATCATGCTAATTCTAAGACTGAATGATCATATGAGTTAGTATGAAGAAGTTACAGCCAGATGAATTGACACAAATAGTGAGCGACAGAACAAAATAGAGCATGGAGCTAACTATTGGTATTTTGATTAGCACTTATAATATTGTTTTGTAAAGGCTATGTGCCTATTGTATTTAGGTTATAGACATTTTAATATCATTTTTTGTAAAAATTCTTGAGCCAATTCATTTGGAAGCGGTGTATGTAATAGGTTGAAGGCTAACCTAGTGAATAGTTTTGTTAGCGCATATAAATAAGACATGTGCCTTTGTAATTATTAAAAAGGATGAGATATAGATTTTATAGAAGTAGAGAAGAAGTACATGAAGAGAAGTTACAATGTTGTAGTGCTTTACAAGAGGCTAAAGCATCAGTGCACAAAAGGAAGTGATCAGACAAGTAGTGTCACAACAGTTGTTCACCTTGCAGATATAGTGTGTATCTAAGATCCAAAAGGTTGTAGCCTTCACCACTTGAGCAGTGAGCTCTAGGAAAGTGTGTCCCCATCCCTAATAGGGTTATTGTAAAAGATTCATAATAGGGTCTGACCCTTGACTAGGTCACTGTACTAAAAGCATTGTAAAGATCAACTTCTAATAGGGTTGTAAGATCTTCTAATAGGGATCATAATACACTAGTGTAGTTCTTAGTGGGTGTCAATTCCCACCAGGGTTTTTACCTATTTGGGTTTCCCTGTAATCATATTTGGTGTTATGTTTTAGAGTTGTTTATCTTACTTGCATTGATATTCATTTCAGTACTTGAGCAATTAAGTTAAATTTCAAGATATCAGAAAAAGTAATAATATATAGAACACTGATTCACCCCCCCCCCCCCCTCTCAGTGTTCTCATTCCTAACACATCAATCCTTGGTCATGTGGTCTCTCAAGAAGAATGAAAATAATAAAGGCAAACACATTATTAGGGGTGATATTTTAGGCAGTTTGCTAGTATAGAGGGTGAGAGAGACCTTAATTATTGAAGCATCAGGCATGGCTTTGGAAACAACCAAGCTCAGTATGATGGTGGTAGAAAGGGAAGCCAGGGAGAAAAAAAGAGATCACATTAAAGCTGGAGATAGTGTTGAATGATTATGGAGAGATGAAAAAGGAGATTAGTGAGAAGCATAAGTTAATAGCAGACTTAAGAAAGAGGTTAGGAGAGCAAGGCCCAATCGAGGTATCAAAATAGCTACAAATTGCTTCCTCCCCTGCTATTCCCCCCATCCCCTTTTCATCCACTTATTGAGGATGATGAAATAACATATAGAGAGGTATTGGAAAATTAAAGGTGGTCTATCTTGGAGAAGGCAAAGAAATTGAGAAATGCGAGACAATTGTTTGAACAGGGACAGCTAGAAGTGTCCATGAAATATGAGGACAAAATAAGAGACACAATTTTGTAGTTTGCTAAGGGTATTGAGCCTAATGAAATTTATAAGGTTGGAGAGGAATTAGTTAAATTTTTGAATTATTTTAAGGAAGAAGTGACCACAATTTTGGATAGGTGGGTTGCCAAGAAAGATAGGTTGAATTCTTTTACTCTTTGATTAAGTCTCAACAAATTCTAGATGAACAATTTAAGAGTACCTATAAATTTGTTAAAACCTTATTTGAGTTTGTAGTGAAAAGGGAAAACTTAAAAAGAAAGGCATCAATCCTAAGGGCAAGATATTACCAAGATTGATTTCAAATGTTTCCTAGCCTTTTCAATAGGAATGGAAATATAGAAGACAAAAAGGTATGATTAGGACAACTAGATGAAGAATTGTCAACCTGGGTAAGCAACATCTTGAGTACGGATAGCAATATTCTATTTGTCTAGGTAGTTGAAATATTACAAGATGCTAGAGTACATTTTGAATCCCCAAACAAGGAGGTCCATCAAGTAAAATTTGATTGGGATACTTTAGTGCAGAAGAAAGATGAGGTGGTAGCTACCCATTGGCCTAATGAACAGGTATACACATCTTGGGAAACTACATATTCTTCGGAGGATGCAAAGAATGAAGAGGCACCCACTGAAGCTATGACATGTGGCACTTCTTCAACTCCATGAATCAAGGCAAATAGCATAAAAGATCTCACATAGTTAAGGCAAATACAAAAGAAACACTTGGCAGAAGTTGAACTAACTTTGGAACTTGTTGCAAATTTTGGCCCTCAAGTCAATAAGCAACTTTGTAAAATGTGATAGAAAAGTGTTGTATCTATCAAAATTTTGTCTTATATGATTGTCATTTCTTTGTCTCTTCTAAAAATGATCTGAAGCTTGTATACAATCCTAATGTTCTATAAAAGGATTCCCAAGATCACTTTAGAAGGACCAAAGCTTGAACATTAGATTGACAAGTTCTGGGTCTAGGGTATAGTAGACTGTATTAAAGTTAGTTTTTTATAGAAAGGAAAGTATTACTATTTTTTTTCCAATATTCATATGGCCTATATTCTAAAGCAATGCGTATACATGGAAAATGGTTCAGCAAATTGAATAAAAAATCCAGTGTTTACATCTCCTATGTTTATTATTTCTTTGAGTTATGAATTTTCAGATTCATTGCATGGACTTTCTCTGTGTATGTTTTGTCATTCTTCAAATTTGATCTAAAGATCAAATTAAATAATCTTTGGATATAACACTAATTCTCTGGGGTTTGAATAAGGATATCAGTAAGTAGTGTGAATTTAGGAGTTCTCTGATTAAAATTATCATAGGGTGGTTGTATTTTTTGAGATTATAAATCATCAAAGTTCAGTATATTGTCAGTGTGTTTTACTTTGTAGTAAGATATTACCCAATGGATAAGGCACTGGCCAACAGTGAACCTATTTTATAGAAGTAATTTCTTAATGAAGTAATACTGTATTTCTAATTTTGATATAAATCTATCAAGATCTTTGAGGTATAGTGACCTACAAGCTATATTTTATCAAATGGTAATGGAGAATCAAAAAATGAGTGGTTACCATTTAGTAGTTTCTTACCATCTATTTGTTGTTTTGAAATCTACTCTATGATTGTTGAAGTAAGGTTTGTGTTGGAAAGTTGTCTATACTAAGATATATGACTAGATATAGTATTTTCATTATGGCAACAAAGTCATATAGTAGTTTGGAGTCAGCACACTGAGTGTAAAGATCAGAAATCAGTTAAGTATTGAAGACTAGATAGCATACAGAGCACCAGTGACTCAAAGCATCGGCGCTCATGTGTACGGATGAATTAAGGTATGCACCCTAGAAGTTAAGGTTGTTAGACTATACTTATGCTTAGTCTAAGAGAGCATAAGTAGATATGCAAAGATGTGAAAGTTATAGTCAGTTGAAGTTGCACAACCAGTCTATGCCAGCAGAGAACATAGCATAGAGCCGACAGTGACTATTTTGGTTTGCGATTATAAAGTAATGTTGTAAAGGCTATGCACCCATTATATTTAGGTTTTTGACATATGTACATGTATAATTATAAGAATTCTTAAGCTAATTCATTTGGAAGTGTTATTTGTAATTAGTTATAGGGCGACCTAATTGTGTATTTGGTATGAGTGCATAAATATAAGGTGCACCCATTGTATTTGGTATGGAAGTTATGGAAGTTAAAAGAGAGTTGTGTTAAGTAGAGAAAAGATATGTGAAGTGAGAATAAGATGTATTAGAGCTTTGCTAGAGGTCAAAGCATCAACACATCAAAGGAACTGATCTGACAAGCAGTCTCACAGTGACAGTTCACCTATAGATATAGTGTGTATCTGATCTCAGAAGCTTGTAGCCTTCATCATTTGAGAAGTGAGCTCTAGGATAGTGAGTCCACTCCCCTAACATGGATCATTGTAAAAGACTCCTAACAGGGTCTGACCCTTAACTAGGTCTACTATACTAAAAGCATTGTAAAGCTACTCCTAACAGGGTAAAGGATCTTCTAACAAGGATTACAAAACACTAGTGTAGATTATTAGTGGGTATCAAGTCCCACCAGGGTTTTTACCTATTTGGGTTTCCCCGTAACCATATTGGTGTCATGTGTTGATTTCATGTTTCATGTTTATGTGAATGTTTAATTCAGTACTTAAGCATTTATAATTTAGTATTCAGATTAAAGTGAAAAGTTAAAATACAGTGAACACTGATTCACCCCCCCCTCTCTCAGTGTTCCCATTCCTAATAGTTTGTTCTACTGGATTAGGAGTACCCTCTGCTTGGCCAAATAATGGTATCAAACACCCACAACAATGGACAACCTATTTCAGGATTGGACACCCTAATTGGTTTCTAAATGAATTATTTAGTCTCACTTAATTATCGACCAGGGACATAAACTTGGAATGGCATTCGCAAAGTAGATGCTTCAAAATCTCTCTAACTAAAGACTAACCTATGGAATTCAAATGATTAAGCTTCAGGAAAACTATGCTAAAACTAGTAAATGAATTTACTCTAACAAAGCATGTAATCACGAATAGGAGTTACTCTAACCACCTATGCTGCAAGAACAGTCTACCAATTCTATTATCAGTGGATGTAGGAACAAAAAAGTTCTACTTTACTTAGAAATGAATAGGAAAATGAATTCTACTCTAACAGAGAAATTCACTCACCAAGTGGGCCCCCTTGGATGAGTGAATAGAAAATACAATCAAGATAAAAGTGATGGAATATGGATGAAGTGACTGAGAGGGGGGGGTGAATCAGTCAACCATAAAACACTTCACAATTAATTCTTTCCAGATCCCTTAGGATATCTTAACAATGTTATCTGTTTTAGCACTTGGTAAATAGATTGCAGTAACTTTGAAGATGCAAAAAGTATTAGCAAAATTATCTTTAGATATTCATCAGCACATGTATATGATTGAGAAAGCAATTAAGAACACAAGAGACACAAGATTTAACGTGGAAACCCAATATGGGAAAAACCACCAATGTATCTAGATATTGATTTTCACTTTTCTGAAGTGATGCCCGGTTAGAAGCCAACCCGGTAAAAGGTTACAAAATACACTGTTAGGTGTGACCTTGTTAGAGGATTTAAAACACCCTGCTAGGAGTGGCCTAGTAAGAGGTCTTGAAAACAATTCAATGGAATTGTCACCTTGTTAGAGGATTTACAATATGGTTGTTGATGCAGGAGCATCCTGGGTGTAAGAGCAATCTTGCATCACCCAAAAATATTTGTTTTTGCTTTTCAATAAGGGCTATCTTATGCAGAGCTGCTATTTCTAGAAACTTTCTATTTTTAGTAAGTTGGTCATACGATCTCAAAATGTTCTGATTTCACATGTGGAGGTTCATCTCTATCATATCAGCCTGCCAGTAAAGTTTCATGGCTAGATCAAGTCTGGTTTTGAAGATATTGAAAATTTTCGGTTTTGGAAACAGGGTGTAGAAACTTTGAACTCAGTTTTGAAGGCTTTAGAGGCCCCGGATGAGGTCGAATTTTGGGATGAATGAAGCTTGCTTAATTTAGGTGTTGTAGAGCTCCTCGCGCCCTTTCCGAAATGGGGTTACAATAGTCAATCGGGTCAACTGGTGATGACTTATGGTCTTCGGAAGTTGGGTCACCTGAAATGGCAGAAAATGATTTTTCTTCAAAATTTCTGTTTGGGTTTCAAAATTTATTTTGAGCCGACTTTGATGTAATAAATTGAAAAATAAAATAATTCTAAGTTTGGTCGGCCCTATGGGCTAAATTTCTGGAACCTTCCCAGGCGGTGGAAAATTGCCTATATAAGGAAGGCTGTATTATTGTCTTAGGCAGTTCAGAATAGTTCTGGGGTAGTAGATCTGGGTAATAGTTCGAGGCTTTGTCCTACAGAATATTTGTAAAGGAATGCCCATGTGGCTTTGCATATTGTAATTCTGAAAGTTTGTAATTCCACATTTGTGGAGATAATAAGAAGCCAATCTTCTGTTCTTGCATATTGTTGTTGTTTCTCTATTTCTGTTATGTGTTTGTGGTATTAAGGGGAGCACCCTTCATCAGTTGTTAAACCAACTCGGTTAAGAGATTTAGAATTCACTGTTACAATGATAAGAAGGTAACAATGAAAAAAAAAATGACCTGTATAATAATGCAACTGTCTTGCTGATTACAGATCTCTGTTCTGCATAAGTCTGATCCTTTCTGATTGAATAAATCTCTGCTGTACCTCAAGGATATCTGAACATCCTTCACAAATTCGCATACACCTTTCCTGCTTTTCTTCTGTAAAATCTTCTGCTGTATATCTTGTTTACTTTTCACATTTGACCTTTTATTTATATGATTTTAGATTTGTCAAATCGACATTATTTAGTATAACAGTCGGCTGAAATAAGCAAACTCTATTTGCAAAAATCCTTCAAGGGCCGACAGTGCTCGGTGACCATAACTTTCTATAATCTTTTGGAGACCGAGGGAACTCGGTAAATACCGACAATCTTTTACCTTCGATAACCGACTGAACTCGGTAAACACTAACTTTTCCTTCGATGACCGACTGAACTCGGTAAACACTAACTTTTCTTCGATGACCGACTAAACTCGGTAAACACTAACTTTTCCTTCGATGACCGACTGAACTCGGTAAACACTAACTTTTCTTCGATGACCGACTGAACTCGGTAAATACTAAATTTCCTTTGGCAACCGACTGAACTCGGTAGACACTGCTTTTCTTCGATAACCGAGTGGACTCGGTAGGCACTAATATTCCTATCTGACAGACCGACTGAGCTCGGTAGTAACTGGTTGCTGCGGACTATGACATTGTGTGACATCAAAGACAATACATAATTGAGTAGCAATTTCCTTCAGACAATTGTTTCCAACAATCTCCCTCTTTGGCATTGATGGAAACACAATATGTCATATCATAAGAAATTTGAAAGAGTTAGCTCGGTTCAGATTCAAATCTCCCTCTGTCAGCAAACTTCCTTTATCCTGAAAATTCTTCCTTCTGACTATTGAAAATTTCTTGAAGTAATAGCAAAGACATAGCAAACACTCCCTCTTTGACAACACATGCCAAAGACAATTCACATATTACCGGTGAAAATTAATGTACCTCAAGTACTGATTCATATGCAATGATTCCTTGAATATGCTGCATCAACAGGTTGATTTTCAATCATGTTCTGGTTGATGCATCACTAAAACTGTATTTAGTGAGCCTCGGATAGGGGAATGACCCCTAACTTACCTCTTAGATACACAAATGCATCCTTAGGTAATGGTTTGGTAAAAATGTCTGCAATCTGTTCTTTTGTATGAATATACTCTAATCTGATTTCCTTGTCCTGCACCAATTCTCTGACAAAGTGATATTTAATAGCAATGTGCTTGGTTTTGGAATGCATCACTGGATTCTTAGAGATGTTTATTGCACTGGTATTGTCACAAAATATAACAACTGGTTCTTTGATTTCAACCTTCATACCTTCTAATAGCTGTTTAAACCAAACAATATTTGAACAGTTTACTGCAGCAGCAACATATTCTGCTTCAGCTGTGGATTGAGATGTGCAATTCTGCTTTTTACTAGTCCAGGATACCAGTCTTTTTCCAAGAAAAAATGCTCCACCACTTGTGCTTTTTCTGTCATCAATGTTTCCTACCCAATCAGCATCAGTAAACACTTTCAAGTCTAGATTGCCTCCAAATTTATACCACAAACCATATTCTTCAGTTCCTTTTAAGTATCTTAAGATTCTTTTGATTGCCATCATGTGATTTTCCTTAGGTTTTGCTGAGAATCTAGCTACTATACCGACTGCTAAGGCAATATTAGGTCTTGTATGTACTACATACTGCAATTTTCCAATCATAGATCGGTATAGGGTCTGATCAACTTCTTTTGAATCATCATTCTTGGTAAGTTTCAGTCCAGTACACATGGGTGTACCAACTAGTTTTGAATCTTCCATACCAAACTTCTTAAGTATTTCCTTAATGTATTTGGATTGAGTAATGTATATACCATTCTTGCTTTGCTGAATTTGAAGACCAACAAAGAATTTTATTAAACCAAACATAGACATTTCAAATTCTTTGTTCATTTGCTCTGAAAATTCTTTGCACTGATCCTCATTCCCTGTAAATATAGTATCATCCACAAATATTTCTGCCAATACAATTTTATCATCCGGTCCTTCTTTAATATATAGATTACTATTATCATTAGCTCTTTTGAAATTAATCTGAATCAAATAGTTATGGAGTCTTTCATACCATGCTCTAGGAGCTTGTTTTAAACCATACAATGCTTTGTGTAACCTGCAGACCATGTCCCTTTTATCTGGATCAAAAAAACCTTCAGGTTGTTCAATGTAGACTTCTTCATCAAGAATTCCATTGAGAAATGCAGATTTTATATCCATCTGATATACCTTAAATCCTTTGTGTGCTGCATAAGCAAGTAGAGTTCTTACACCTTCTAATCTTGCAACAGGAGTGAAAGTTTCTCCATAATCTATACCTTCTTCTTGAGAATAACCTTTACATACCAGTCTAGCTTTGTTTCTAGATACTTGACCATCTTCATTCAGTTTATTCCTGAATACCCATTTTGTTCCAATTACGTTCTTATCTTTAGGTCTAGGTACAAGAGTCCAAGTTTTGTTCTTTTGTATTTGTTCTAATTCTTCATTCATTGCTTCAATCCAACTTTCATTTTCCAATGCATCTTTGATATTTCTAGGTTCAAAATCAGTAAGCAGACATGTACCTTTTAGCTTGCTTCTTGTCATAGTACCATCTGATTTGTTTCCAATGATTTGATCTAGTGTGTGATGTCTTCTGACATATTTGGCTAGTCTAGGTTCCTTGCCTTTTGAATGATTCATGCTGTTGTCTTCTAGGATCTCTTCTTCAGGTTGCTCGGCCTCGGTAGATATTTGCTCGGTAACTTCAGGCTGAGACTCGGTCTGAATTTCTTCCTGTGACTCGGTTTGAACTTCTTCCTGTGACTCAGTTTGTGACTCGGTAACTGTACTCAGCTCGGTAGATATAGCTTTCTTATTGATAGTTGTGTCTGTCAATTTTTCAGGTTCAATGTAAACGAATCTTCTGTAGTTCTCAGGTTCCCTTTTGCTTTCTTCCTCAGTCTTTTCTGCAAACTCATCAAATTTTACATGTATACTTTCTATGACTTTGTGAGTAGATAAGTTTAGACATTTGTATGCCTTGCTTTTGCTAGAATATCCTAGGAATATTCCTTCATCACTTTTCACATCAAATTTATTTCTTCTGGATTCTTTTAAGATATAACACTTGCTACCAAATATTTTCATGTAACTTATATTAGGTTTATAGCCATACCATAATTCATAAGGAGTTTTGAATGTGTCTTTCTTCAGTTGTACTCGGTTCAAGGTATGAACTGCAGTGCTGATAGCTTCCTTCCAGTACTTTATAGCGATGTTCTTTTCTATCATTAGAGTCCTTGCACAATCCATAATAGATCTGTTTCTTCTTTCTGCTATTCCATTCTGCTCAGGAGTTCTAGGAGCTGATACCTGTCTTTTGAT
The DNA here is from genome assembly GCA_027943335.1 of Chamaecyparis obtusa. Classification (NCBI taxonomy): domain Eukaryota; kingdom Viridiplantae; phylum Streptophyta; class Pinopsida; order Cupressales; family Cupressaceae; genus Chamaecyparis; species Chamaecyparis obtusa. The sequence goes on from BSBK01005535.1 coordinate 3,368,732, forward strand.
TCCTCTTTCAATGCAAAAGTTGTTAAAATCATGGGAGATGAATTCACCACCTCTGTCTGATCTTAAGCATTTCAATCTTTTCCCTGTTTCCTTTTCCACTCTTGCTAAGTACCATTTGAACTTTTCAAATGCTTCTGATTTTTCTCTTAAATACATAACAGTCATCATTCTAGAATAATCATCAACGAAAAGAATAAAGAATTTATCTCCAGTATAGCTTTGTATTCCAATAGGTCCACATAAATCAGTATGCACAATTTCCAAAATTTCTTTAGACTGATAGTTCTTACTCTTGAAACTAGTTTTACTCATTTTGCCAATCTGACAATTCTTGCATAGACCAGTGTCAGGTTTCTTCAAAGTAGGGATGCCTCTAACCTTCTTGAATTTGCTTATTTTTATCATGTTATCAAAATTCACATGACATAACCTTTTGTGCCATAGCCAACTTTCTTCTATTTGAGCAATAAAGCATGAATATTCACTGAGATCAAGATAAAATAAGTTACCTTTTGTTTGTTTGCCTGGTCCAATGAGTTTTCCTTTTCCATCCAGCAGTCTTGCTTGACCATTCATGAATTCAACCTTGAAACCAGTGTTGATTAGCTGTGCTACACTTAGAAGATTATGTTTTAGTCCTTCAACCCAGTAAGCATTATCACATATGAGTTCTTTGGTTAATGAGATTCTTCCTTTTCCTTTTATACAGCAAGGTTCATTGTTTCCAAATCTTACATTACCATTGTCACAGTCTTCTAGATATTCAAATTTTGTCTTGTCACCAGTCATGTGGTGTGAACATCTGCTGTCTATTATCCATATATCATCTTTTCTTATATGAGAAATAAGTGCCATCTTATCTTCATCATCATCAGATTCATCTTTTATAGAAATAAAGACAATTTCTTCTTCACTATCATCAGAATCTTTAGCCATAAAACATGATTTCTTATCTTTATCCTTGTATGATTTGAAATTCTTTTTGCCATAGTACTTGTGACTTCTCTTCTCTTCCTTGACTTGCTTGTTTGGGCACCTAGCTGCAATATGTCCAATTTCTTCACATGAAAAATAGATTCAAGGAGTTTTACCTTTATACTTACCTTTCCCTCTAGAGTACTTCTTTGCAAGTAATGCTTCTACAATTTCAAGATCACTATCAGAACTTTCTTCTGATACTTCTTCACTTTCTGACTGAACTTCTTTAATTTTCTTGTTCTTCTTTAGTGAAACCTTGGCCTCAAATGCTGATTCAATATTTTTGGAACTAGGAACATAGTTGTCATAGTTGTCTAATTCAAAAGTTGTCAATCTTCCAACTAAAGCATCCAAAGTTATATTGTGGTTTGTTTCACATCTTCTTTCTTGAATAGCTGATACTCTTATTGCATAGATAGGGAGTAATGTTCTGAGTACCTTACTTATAACAGTCTCATCTGAGATTGTTCCATCAGAAGCTCTAATTGCACTTACACTTGCTTTGATTCTTTCAACATATTTTGCAATGTTTTCATCTTCCTTCATATTCATCTTGTCAAACTGTCCTCTTAGGCTTTCTGCTTTGGCTCTTTTCACATTTGCATCACCACCATATATTTTCTTCAGTGCCATCCACATTTCATATGCAGTAGTGCAGTCTTTAATATCATCAAATTCTTCATAGCTGAGAGCAGATGCAATGTCTATCATCATGGTGTTGTGAGTCTTTTTATCTACAATGTCTTCAACAGTTAATGTGCCATTAGGAATTGTGTATTCTTCATCAATGTATTTGCATCCTGAATCACCAATGGAAGCCAAATGAATTCGCATGAGACCTTGCCATGCTGAAAAGTTATCTCTGTTAAGCTTTGGAATTTCCCTCTTGTAAGACATCCTGATCTTTATCTTAGGTCTTTGAAACCCTTCCTGTAAGCACCAAAAGCTCTGATACCAATTGATGGAATATGGATGAAGTGACTGAGAGGGGGGGGTGAATCAGTCAACCATAAAACACTTCACAATTAATTCTTTTCAGATCCCTTAGGATATCTTAACAATGTTATCTATTTTAGCACTCGGTAAATAGATTGCAGTAACTTTGAAGATGCAGAAAGTATTAGCAAAATTATCTTTAGATATTCATCAGCACATGTATATGATTGAGAAAGCAATTAAGAACACAAGAGACACAAGATTTAACATGGAAACCCAATATGGGAAAAACCACCAATGTATCTAGATACTGATTTTCACTTTTCTGAAGTGATGCCCGGTTAGAAGCCAACCCGGTAAAAGGTTACAAAACACACTGTTAGGTGTGACCTTGTTAGAGGATTTAAAACACCCTGCTAGGAGTGGCCTGGTAAGAGGTCTTGAAAACAATTCAATGGAATTGTCACCTTGTTAGAGGATTTACAATATGGTTGTTAAACCAACTCGGTTAAGAGATTTAGAATTCATTGTTACAATGATAAGAAGGTAACAATGAAAAAAAAAATGACCTGTATAATAATGCAACTGTCTTGCTGATTACAGATCTCTATTTTGCATAAGTTTGATCCTTTCTAATCGAATAAATCTCTGCTGCACCTCAAGGATATCTGTACATCCTTCACAAATTCGCATACACCTTTCCTGCTTTTCTTCTGTAAAATCTTCTGCTGTATATCTTGTTTACTTTTCACATTTGACCTTTTATTTATATGATTTTAGATTTTTCAAATCGACATTATTTAGTATAACAGTCAGCTGAAATAAGAAAACTCTATTTTCAAAAATCCTTCAAGGGCCGACAGTGCTCGGTGACCATAACTTTCTATAATCTTTCGGAGACCGAGGGAACTCGGTAAACACCGACAATCTTTTACCTTCGATAACCGACTGAACTTGGTAAACACTAACTTTTCCTTCGATGACCGACTGAACTCTGTAAACACTAACTTTTCTTCGATGACTGACTGAACTCGGTAAACACTAACTTTTCCTTCGATGACCGACTGAACTCGGTAAACACTAACTTTTCTTCGATGACCGACTGAACTCGGTAAATACTAAATTTCCTTTGGCAACCAAGTGAACTCGGTAGACACTGCTTTTCTTCGATAACCGAGTGGACTCGGTAGGCACTAATATTCTTGTCTTATAGATCGACTGAGCTCGGTAGTAACTGGTTGCTATGGACTATGACATTGTGTGACATCAAAGACAATACATAATTGAGTAGCAATTTCTTTCAGACAATTATTTCCAACAAAAAGATCTAAACTTGAGTTGTGCATTCTATTCATTCATGGAAAATAATTGCACTTAATTCAAAATAGTATCACAATAGTTCTATTATGAAAATCAACTCATTCAACTAACTCCTAAAGAGTTACAATAGTCGTTATTTGAAGGAAAACTACAACTACCTCCTAAATCTAAGATCACTCCTCAAATGAGGATTGTTACAAATTCATAAAGTTTTAGAATAGAAACAACATTAATCATGAATAAATCTCCCAGGAATATATCATGTTGAGGGAACTAAATCCACGTGCTACATGCAACAAAAAATAGTAATTGACTTTCCTCGCTTGCGAAGATCTTGCAACAACAGTTGGATTTGACTATTCTAGCACCACAATGTCAGTCCTTGAATGCTTGCGGTAAACACCTGTAAAATAATCAATGCGCACACAACCTCCCACATACATATATATTCTTATCATTAGTATTAGGAAAAAGGTGTAAAGTTCTAATTAACACTCTTGTAAGTCCTATGGCTACACAAGGTAGACTACCCAAAACATAGCATAGGCAAGGAAAAATTCATTAGCATGTATAACTACTACATTATACCATTCCTATCCATGAATTCAAGAAAATATCATGTCTTTAAACTATCCACATTTCTATTTCATGTCTTCACACACACACACACACATAACATATATAAAAACCATAAGTTCATATGCCTGAAAACCATAAATTCATGTCTGTTTGCAAAATAATTGTTTGAAAGGAGGATAAAAAGAACTAAGAAAGATGGCCTTTTAGAGGCCCATCATTCCCCCCAACTGCACTATTGTTGGTCCCTAGCAACCATGAAATTCTAGATTCTGGCATGTCGTCTCAAGTCACTAGCTATCTTTTCTCCAGGCTCATCTTTGACATAATTGAAATACCCATGATTTTCTCTGAGCCTTTCCCATCGCTAGACTTCTGTAAACATATCATGATCTGCAATGTTGTCATTCATTACTAGCAATGGTCGTAGGAGTACAGGAGGCTAAAACCTTAATGGAAACTAGTAATTGAGAAGACTCCTTCCCAACATGATGTACCATGGGACTCTTCTAGTAGCAAGGGTTAAATTCTGTGGAGAGTGAGGTTTGTTTGAGCTCTAAATTTTGGGCAAAATTTGGAGTCCTATATAGTGATAAAACCCTAAAAAATGGCCTCTTAATTTCCATGCCAAATTATTAATGATGGAATACATGAAATGGGATGAAAAAATTACATTAATTTTCAATTCAAAATTGAGAGATTAAGAAAGGAAGCTCTGTGATAGGAATAATCAAAATTTTGTGATCAAAGCCTTCAAAAAATGTTGAAATTTTGATCTGCTGCAAAGATGATGCCGACAGCGGCTGAATATGGTTGAATTTTAAAAATCTAAAAAAGACTAGTTTAGGAAATCAAGTTTTCTATTTCCAATAAAAATCTTAGCTTTCCACGAGGTGTTTTCATTTTTCAACCAGACCCAGATCCGAAAGATTGGTAGTTATTTTTTAGTTAGTTTATCATTTTTCAAAACATTTTGTAATAAGGGTGTCTTTTCACCTTAAAGAGGTGTGAAAGCCACTCAAATATGTGTATATACATAATGTAAAATGTAAAGAGGGAAGACAATACAAGATAGATTTTCATAGAATAGAATTTGATCACAACTGCAATATGAGCTCTAATGTACTATTTTTTTAACATTAATATAGATAAGTGCTCCTCTTTTTTTTGTGGTTATAAGTTATATGTTTTCAGTTAGTTTTTCAGATACTTTGTGTACCAGGGTGTTCTACTATGTTCTATTCCCTTATTTTTATTGTTCAAAGTTAATTTATGCAATTTGAATAGCAATTGTATGGTCTGTGAACCTACCATTGTTCCCGTCAGCCTCTTAATTTGGGTTAAAATCGATAGGATTAGTTGTGTGAATTGTTTTGAATTTTGGATCAAGCAGAAGCCTGTAGGATGATAGTCTTACTTTAAAGGAGTAAGTTTCCTTAAAACTATCTCTGATTATATGTAGGATTGAAATTTTTATGACTCTATAGCCCAAGTATTTAGAAGGCACTAATCTAACTATTATTTAGAAATTGTCATTTGGTTCATACTTTGTGGTTTGTAGATTATATAATCATTATTTCAAAAATATTACTTTTTGAGTCCTTAGTTTAATCCACTTTAGTCAAGATTTATAGAGTAGATATAATTAGAGATTTTGTTTCTTTCCTCCAAGGATCATTCACCACCTTGGGAGGAACTTTGTTTATTTATGTATGTAGTTTTGTGACACAAAAAATTTGATAGTTCAGAGTGAATTTAGGCCTACCAGCCTTGGCTTAATTAAGCCAGAATTATAGAGGTATCAGCTTGTACCTATCAGTTGGCCAAAAGAGATCCATCATTTTTGGGCACCAACAAATTGGTGACTCTACTAGGGAGACTTTCTCACAAAATTGTAAAGTTACCTACAATTTTAGATTTTGCAGATCAGAATCAAAAAGTAGTTATATTAGTTTGTTTGGAAGCACACTCTACTAGAAGAAAGAACCTAGAAGCAAGACATTCCTCAAATGAGGTGGTGACTCTATTTAATAAAGAATTTTAGTTAGTGACTCTACTGAGGGAGAAGACCTAGAAGGAGATAAGTAAAGTTTTCCTCTTTAAAGAGGTGGCGACTCTATTGAAAAAACCTAATGTATAAAGAAAAAAGTTACTACAAATTTAAATATTCAGTATGTACCAAAATACATACTCACATAAAGTATCAAAATTTTGTGACCCAAGACCAAAATTTATTGTTGAAGTATATAGACCATTGAATTTTGATAACATCCCTGGTGGTCAGAAAAATTTTCCTCTTAAAATAAAAAAATATGTCCTAAATTTTGTGGAGACGGATCAAAATCACCAATGAAGCATTTGTAGGCATTTTGTAAATTTATTCTAGATTGTCATATCTATGCAGAAGATGTGATTATGAAACTATTTGTAAGATCATTGATAGATCATGCAGGTTTACTTTTTAGTATGATAACTGAACAAAGTATATCATCATGGAGAGAGTTTCAACAATGGTTTCTTCATATGTTTCATGATGCAAGTGAAGATGATATGCATTATGAACAGGACAAGATTTAGGATAAAAATATGGAAGAGGACTCTTACATGTCTCCGCTTGATGCATTTTTTAGCTTGGAGAGATTTGAAGGGGAGTCTTCTACACATTTGCTGATAAGAACGATGGACATTCTTCGAGAAATACCTGCAAGCATTATGCCTTCACAAAAAGAAATCATGAGAAAGGTCAAAAAATTGGGAATTACATCAAATGATCCTTCTGTAAAGCTCCTTGTGCATATATTACAAGAAGATGATGAAGAAAAAAAAAGGGAGGCTATTGCTCATATTGAACAAGGCCTTGTGCTTGATGATTATCTTGGTGAGGAAGATGAATGCACTAGTCATATAGAAGATAAACAAGAATATATTCATGAGAACCATAATAATACTTGTGATGACATGGAGGATAAAAATTCACATCAAATTGAAGAAGAATTTGTACATGATGAGATGTGTAGGGAAACATGTATCAATGACCATGATGATGAGGAAGAAAACCTTCTCAGTACAAGAGAAATTTTAGCTTTATTAGACATAGAATACCGAAGACACAATGAGAAGAATGGTCCAATTTTTTTCTCAATCCACCATGGTAAGGAGGTAGACAGATCAGCCCATATTCAAGAGAAATCAAATTGTGGAGATGAAATAGAACTGCATGAACAGGAGGAAGTTTCAGGAGATAATGTCAATGAAGATGTTAGTCTTGTTGTGAAAAACTTGATGATCCAAATAAAAATTCTCATGAATGTATGCCTGAATTCTCTATGTTCCTGAATCCATTGTTTGAAGAGGAAGTAGATGAAGATATGTCTAATTTCTCTATGTTATCAAATCCATTGCTTGAAGAGGATCCTTTATGCAATGGAATCCATCGGCATCATAATGAAGATAGTAGTCCTAATTTTAAACTTTATGAAACTCATGAAGTGAATTTAGAGGGTGAGATATCTTTTAGTTCATCCTTTGAGTTGGAGGTACACCAAATATGTGAAGATGAGATGGAATCAACCAAGCATGATGGTGGAAATAGATTAAAGGATAGTTTTGAAGATTGCTCAAATATTTCACCTGACCATAGTCCTGGTATATGTGAAGAAGTGTCTCTTTGACATGAACCATCTTTGAAACCATTATATGAACAAGTGTTGCACCATAGGCCTAAAGAAAAGATTGGATTAGACAAACATAATCTGCATTCTAAATATGGAGACATAGACAATTGTATACAAAAGGACAATCACACAAAGAAGATTTATTCTAATGCTTATATGACTGGTCAAATGTATGACCATAGGGAGCTTTTTTTTGACAAGGAAAAAAGTGCATATGATGATTTCTCAAAGGAAAAACAAAAAGAGAATACCAAAAAATAAATTGATAAAGAAACAATTATTGTTCAGAAAAATGATGGCATTGTATTCAGGAAATCCAAAGTGTTACATGATCAGCATCAAGTGTTTGATAGGGGAAAATGTTGATTCCATGTTTTGGTGGCATGGGGCCACCGAATGAGATTTGATTTGATTATTGAAATATGCAGTGACTCTATAGCCTAATGGAATTCATACTTGGTCTGCTTCTCCAGAGATAGCTGGAATCTTGTTATGCTCACATGGAGCATACATCCCTAGAAAGAGCTTGTTGGAGCTCTAAATTTTGGGCAAAACTTGGAGTCCTATATAGTGATAAAATAATAAAAAATGGCCTCTTAATTTCCATGCCAAATAATTAATGATGGAATACATGAAATGGGATGAAAAAATTACATTAATTTTTAATTCAAAATTGAGAGATTAAGAAAGGAAGCTCTGTGATAGGAACAATCAAAATTCTATGATCAAACCCTTTAGAAAATGTTGAAATTTTGACCTGATGCAAAGATGATGCCGACAGAGGCTGAAGATGGTTGGATTTTAAAAATCTAAAAAAGACCTAGTTTAGGAAATCAAATTTTCTATTTCCCATAAAAATCTTAGCTTTCCATGAGGTGTTTTAGTTTTTCAACCAAACCCAAATCCGAAAGATTGATAGTTATTTTTTAGTTAGTTTATCATTTTTCAAAATATTTTCTAATAAGGTGTGAAAGCCACTCAAACATGTATATATACATAATGTAAAATGTAAAGAGGGAAGACAATACAAGATAGATTTTCATAGAATAGATTTTGATCACAACTGCAATATGAATTCTAATGTACTATTTTTTCAACATTAATATAGATAAGTGTTCTTCTTTTTTTTGTGGTTATAAGTTATATGTTTGAAGTTAGTTTTTTAGATACTCTGTGTACCAGGGTGTTCTACTATGTTCTATTCCCTAATTTTTATAGTTCAAAGTTAATTTATACAATTTGAATAGCAATTGTATGGTCTGTGAGTCTACCATTGTTCCTGTCGACCTCTTAATTTGGGTTAAAATCGATAGGATTAGTTGTGTGAATTTTTTTGAATGTTGGATCAAGCGAAAGCCTGTAGAATGATAGTCTTACTTTAAAGGAGTAAGTTTCCTTAAAATTGTCTCTGATTATACGTAGGATTGAATTTTTTATGACTCTATAGCCCAAGTATTTAGAAGGCACTGATCTAACTATTATTTGGAAATTGTCATTTGGTTCATACTTTGTGGTTTGCAGATTATATAATCATTATTTCAAAAACATTACTTTTTGAGTCCTTAGTTTAATCCACTTTAGTCAAGATTTATAGAGTACATATTATTAGAGGATTTGTTGCTTTCCTCCAAGGATCATTCACCACCTTGGGAGGAACTTTGTTTATTTATGTACATAGTTTTGTGACACAGAAAATTTGATAGTTTAGAGTAAATTTAGGCCTACCAGCCTTGGTTTAATTAAGCCAGAATTGTAGAGGTGTCAACTTGTATCCCTTACCTTCAGATCATGTGACATCTGTATCTATCTTTTTCTTGAGGCACTGATTGCTACTACAATATCTCGACATGAATTTTGATCCCAATCTATAAAAGCTTTCTCTCTTACTAGGTACACTTTGTTAGCTCCGCTTGGGTTTATTATAATAGAAAGCCAGTCTAAAAATGTCCACTTAGAATGTTGAACTTTAGGCCTCATAAGAAAGGGATTTTTCATCTCATCATTTCTATAAGGTGTAGCCTGGTGCTCCCTTCTTATTTCATTCTGCATCCAAGACATAACTTCCCTTAATTACACATCTCCTACATAAAGGAGTGAGTTCCATTCTATATCATTTGGCACTGCTAAGTTATGTAGGTATAGTTCACACAATAATTTTTTTAGGGTCATTAGAGAAGACTGGAATGCATCATAGAATTCATGGGGGGTTGAAATAGAGGGATTGACCCCTTCCACAATCCTTGTCAATTTAAAATTAACAATTTGTTCCTTAAGGAACAATGCATACACTAGAGACGGTGATCTGCATGCCATAAGCTTAGGAATCAACTTTGTTATCTGATCAATCCATCTCTTTAAAACCTAAATTTTATTTGATTTCTGCTCTATCTAATGGCCTTTCTCATCAATGACACGTTCTATTTTTTCACTCTCTAATTTCCATTGTGCCCTTTCCCACAATAGTTGTTGATATAAATTTATCCCTGTAGCTAGTGGTGTAGACAAAAATGGTGGTGGTAAGGGTTCTTGATTGAGAATATATGCCTAGCTAGATGCTAGGTGAGGGGTTTTTACTGTGCTTTTTGGTGTAGAGGATTCTCCTTTCCATAGGACAAGGGTTGTCATTGCATTTATCTCCTTACTAGATTTAGTTGTTGCCTTAGCTAGCATCTCTAACCCATCTTGATTAAGTTGTTCAAACACCTCTTCAACAATATCTTTTCCAAACTCTAGGTACTCTTCAGAAGGAGAGTCCTCTAAATCACTACGAATGTCTTGCCTAATAGAGTTGTGTAAAAACTCTTTGGCCTCCTCAGAATCCTCATCACTATCAATAAGTATATAGTTAATATTAGGGTTAACTTCTATTTTTAGGTTCTGGTTGCTAAATTCAATGTCACTAGCTATATTTTGTTGAAACATTTCCTCCGAAGAAGACTTCTCCACAAATTCAGAGGATTCTAGGTTAACAATTAGAACAGAATCCTCAACATCCTTGTTACTTTCAAAAAGCATTTCACTTCTTCTTCTGGGGATGTGGATGAGCATGGAGGATTCTTCCATTTCCCCCTGCTAGTGGTCATTTCCTCTGTTACTACTTCAGGAGGCTTTTCTGGAGTTTCTTCCCCATGCGAATGTAAGGTTTCATCAAGATTATCATTATCACTACTAGGTTACTGCTCTGATATTCCCTCTTCTGTCTCCACATGTTTACCCTTGTCTGTCCTAGAGGTGGACATGGTCTTTACAAATGGTGGGGTTTCAGGGACATTAGCAATTTATTTATTTTTATTTCTCTTTGTTCTAGAAGTGGAGGCACCAACAGTGCTAGTTATTTTCCTGGATCATCTAGAATTGGAAGGGGAAGCTTTAGGAACATTTTCTACCCTTTGGATGACTTTGCAAACCCCAGTGGATATTTTTTCTCTTCGTCCAACACCCTGGCCTCTAGGGTCAACCATCCTAGGTTCAACCTCATTCATTTGCAGAAATTCTTCCCATGTCCCAATCAATTATTTATTTAGTTCCCTCTCTACAATTAAATTTATCAAACAATGATGCATAATAGACTGTCTTTTCCTGACTAAACTACGAAAGGTTTCTTTTTCATAATATTGAACATGAAGTTGGGAAGATTTACCAGTCTATTATCGTGCTGAAGATGACTCATAATTTTGAAATGTAGGCCATGCAAATACTTGTAATGCCCTTCACAAGTAAAGTACTGGATGATGGATGTAGTTGGCTGAATGAATTCCAAGGGTAAGGATAGTCTAGAAGTACCTTTCTTATTATCTACATCTAGCTAAGGGTCATTGTGCAAGGTGAACTAAGCCCTAGCTGAATGCAAGTCGAGGTTCTTCATCCACTGTTCACCTTCCTATGGAAAACCCATCACTTCAGCCATAATATCCTCTATAAATTCAATTCTCAAACCTTTGACCACTGCAAATCCATCCTTCAAAGTGCTTAGAAATTATAGAGAAACTTCTTCATTGAACCCCTTAAGACTCAAGTAGTAGTCCAACCACCCTTTCCTTATGAACATTTCACAACTAGACACATCGCCTAGCAAAACCCTATGATCCACTGGCTCATGCCTCTGAAGATCTCCCATTGTTATGAACATAAAATTTAAATTTTATAGAAACTTGGTATTTTCACAGAGCACAACAATGGAAAATCAAAAGAATTAAAGTGTTATGGCACAAGACATTTTAGACCAAAAAGGTGGCATACCAAATGCTACTTACTCATGAAATTAAAAGAGTTTAGTGCACGAAATCTAATGATATTTTCACTTGCATCAAATCTCATAATAGTTTTCTCATGTCAAGGCTTGCCACCCCGAACACGTCGCAAACATATCATTAAAAGTTAAACTTCAACTTTTAATATCTTTAATTTCCTTACAGATATTATAATGCAATCACTAAAAGATAGATTAACAAGCACATGACGGCAATCATCTCATAAAGACAAGAAAGTCAAAGTTTACATGCTAATTTGAAGTTTTTAAAAATAGAATATTTCCCTCCCCCCAACTAAGTAAAGGCATGGGTCCCACCAAGCCAAGACATGCAAGACCAAAAAATTAAAATGACACAAATTCCTAATAAATAATGAATAAAATAAAATATGTATGAAGGTATGTGGCACGAACCTGGCAAACGCTGCAAGAAGAGTGTTCTGAAAAATGTCACCTACATTGATGGAGTGATGGGATGGTATGGAAAAATGGTTGAGAGAGAAGGTGAGGTGGATTTTATTATGGAGAAATAATTTCACAGAATGTGAAATTTTTATTATGGAGTTCTTGAATGGAATCGAGAATCGATAGAAATTTGGGTAGGAGACCCAGATTCTTCAGCTGCAGGAATGAATGTGTCATCACTATGCTGGAACTGCTACAAGAACTCCTCGTGTCTGACTAGTTTTTTGTAGAGTTTGATTCTATGCCCATTGATAAGTGGCTTGAACCATACAAGGTCAATCATAGAAAGTTGAACTACTCCATTATCAAATACTGAGATTATCTCATAGGGCCCGAGCCACCTGGTTTGAAATTTACCTGGTGTGTGCTGGTATCTGGAGTCATACAACAGTTCCCACTCACCCATGGAAAATTTATTTTCTCGGATGAATTTGTCATGCCATTTTTTTCTGTATTGCTAGATCAATTTAGTGTTGTGGAGTGCAGATTTCCTATATTCATCTAACCCATTCAATTATAATAATTGGTCTTCTTGGGATCTATTAAGATCAATGTCCAGTTCCAAGGTTGTTCTGAGCATCTTATGATGAAACTCAATAGGCATGGATGTATATTTTCCATACACCAGCTCAAAAGGGGTAAACCTAGTTGTGCTTTTCCATGTTGTTTGGTAAGCCCAAATGGTTTCAGGAAGATGGGTAGCCTAGTCCTTTTTGTGAATAGCAACTATCTTGGTGAGAATGGATTCTATCTCCCATTTGGTTATCTCTGCCTAGCCATTGGCCTAGGGGTGATATGGTGAATATTTACCATGGTGCACCATATATTCCTGCATCAACTTTGAGATAAGATTTGAGATAAACTTTGCTCCCTGATCCGTGACTATCTCCCGTGGTACTCCAAATTTGGTGAATATACATTCATAGAGAAATTTAGTACTTTGTGATCCCTATCATGCCTCATGGCTTTAACTTTGACCCACTTTGTGGCATAGTTAGTACATACTAAGACATACGACTTACCATGAGAAGATGGCTCAATGGGTCCAACAAAATCAATACCCCACTTGTCAAATGGTGTCACCACCACCTGAGGTTGCAAGGGAATTTCATCTGACTTTTTTGGGTGCCCAATGCACTGGCATCTATCATAGTACCTTGTCTATTTTTTTGCATCTTTATGCAAGGTAGGCCAGTATTATCCAGTGGTCATAATTTTATAGGTTGTTATCTTCATTGCAAAATGGCCTCCACACAGCTCATCATGACATGCCTGTAGAACATCATAAGTCTCATCCTCTCTTAGAAATCTTTGGGTGACCTAGTTTGGACCTATATAGAACATAGAACCTAAGTTCCATGAGAATTTAAAACTCTTCTCAACCAGAAGTTGGCATTGTTTAGGTGAGAAGTGAGGTGGTGTTCTTCATGTAGCAAGGTAGTTTTCTATTTACATACCATGGATTGAAAGAATCAATGGAAAATAGGTGCTCATAAGGGAAGCTTTCATCAATTGCTACATGATCATCTAGTACTTGTAATCTTGATAAGAAATTGACCACCACATTAGCCTTGCCTGGTTTATCAATTATCTTTACATCAAATTCCCGCATGAGGAGTAACCAGCGTGCTAATCTACCACTAATGGCAAGTTTGTTCATCAAGTATTTGATGGCTGAATGATCAGTGTATACAAATACTTCATAACTTGTGATGTAGTGCCTAAATTTGTTGAGTGCATAGACTACTACTAACAACTCTTTTGCAATGACAGTATAATTTAGCTCAGCACGTTGAAATTTTTTACTAATATAGTAAATAGCATATTTAATAATACCTTCCTTTTGTCCTAGGACTGCTCCAATGGAATAGTTAGATGCATCAGTGCGGATGTGAAATTGAAGCCTTCAATCCAGTCCTCTAAGAATAGGTGTTTTTGTCAAAACATCTTTCAGCTGCTGAAATGATGCTTCACAATCTTCTGTCCATTCAAACTCAGCTTCCTTTTTTAGCAACTTGTACAAAGGTGTTGCAAGTTGGCTAAAATCCTTTATGAATCTTCTGTAATAATTCATGTGGCCAAGAAAACTCCTGAAATCTTTTTGCTTGACCGTTGTGGGAAGTGTGTTGATGATTGCAATTTTTGCAAGGTTAACCTAGATTCCAAAAATTGAAAGGTAGTGTCCCAAGATAACTCCCTCTTCCATCATCATGTAACACTTCTCACTATTAAGGGAGAGGTTATATTCTTGGAATCTCTTGAGAACCTTCTCCAAGCTAGCTTGTGCCTCCTCAAATGTAGTTCCATGAGTAGTGAATTCATCCATGTATATTTCAACACAGTCAGCAAAAATGTCAGAGAAAATACCAAGCACTGCTCTCTGGAAAGTAGTAGGTGTGTTGCACAATCCAAATGGTAAGACTGAGTAAGAAAATTTTCCCCATGGGCAAGTGAACATTGTGTTATCCTGGTCTTCTAGTGATATTTGGATCTAGGTATATCCACTAAAGCCATCTAGAAATGAAAAATAATTTTTACCAGCAAGATTGTCAACCACTTGATCAATGAAAGGTAATGGAAAGTGATCCTTTTTAGTGGCTTTGTTAAGCTCCCTATAGAATACACAAACTTTCCATTTCCCCCCTTTCTTTGGGACAATTACTAGTGGAGAAACCCATTGAATGTCAGATATAGGATAAATGAAATTGACACTAAGGAGCTTCTGCAACTTTGTCCTCACTATATCTCTCAAAGTAGGATTAATTATCCTTTGGGCTTGTCTAACTAGCTTGCACTCAGGGCTTATATAGATTCTATGGGTGCAAAGTTTAGGTTCTAACCCCTTCATATCAGTATAGTCCCATGCTCATTTTCTTGCAAGATTTTAAGAAGACTGGACATCTGAGATGTAGTGAGATTCTTATTAACATTCAACTATTTCCCTAAGGTAATTTCAACTCTTTTGACCTTATCCAGCATTAAAATTTATACAAGTGATGGTGACTTTATTTCATGAGGCAACAAGGTGTGGAGATAATCAAATGCTCCAAGAGACTGAGGTGAGGTATGCTGGGGCAATATTGTTTGGAGGGAACAGTTAGGGACAACACAAGAAGATGCCTCAGAACCATACTGGTTAGTGAGAATTTTTGCTAGTATAACATCTTCTTCTTGTGACACCATAAATGGATTTCTGTCAATGACCATGATCTTTTGCATTGAATTTTCTTCAAGGGCAGTATCACCTAAATCTGGCCAAACAACCTGGTCAATCTCTACTTGGGGTTTTTTGGAGAATATAGAGTTAGCTTCTTGGTATTTATCCCATCTGATATGGTCATTTTTCCTAAGTGACATGCAATGCAAGCATCAGTTGTGGCTAACCAAGGTTGTCCTAGGATTAATAGATATCCTCCCAGAGTGGCTTTGGGTGACAGGGCTATGAAATTTGAAGGGTAATATAATGAATCCAGTGTTACAACAATATCTTCAAGCATGTCATCTGGCTTAAAAATGGAATTATCAGCTAATTGTAGTATTATAGGTGTATCTTGTAAACAAATAATGCTAAGCCTCAACAAAAATTCCCTAGTCATGACATTGATTGATGCTCCTAGTTCAATCAGGACATTCTGTATTTGGATACCATTAATATGAATAGTGACTACTAGACTCCCTAGATTAGAGTACTTGGACATTAAGACTTTTCTTATCATGAGATCAGAAAGTTGTCCTAGAACATGGATAGTGTCAAGGTCTTTTTTCTTCCTTCTGGGCTACTTAATACACGCTTCTTTTATGGCCTTGTTATAAATTGGGACTTTTTAAAGGGCATCCAACAAGGGGATTTTCACTTTCATTTGCTTGAGTTGATCAATTAAATTAGCTGCTAGAGGATTTTATTTTGGAGGAGCTGATTGAGCCAATCTTTGTGGATAAGGTGGATTTTTGAATACTAGTGCAGATTGAGGAATAGGTGGAACATCAGTAGGTTGGTTCACTAGTATGTCCTCAGCATCAACAACTTTAGTCATTATGGGCTCCTTAGGTGCAGGAAACATAGTTCTTGATCTGAGATGGATATCATTTACTTGTAGGGAATAAGCTTGCTGCTTGTTGTTAGGATTTGGAACTGGTTGTGCAAGAACTTGTGTTGGCTTTGGAGGGTTATTGTTGGCTAAAGAAGGTGGAGGCATAATAGCTTTCTTGCTAAGGTGGAGGCATGAGAGCTTGCTACTAACTAGGCTAGTTAGGTCCCCACTGAGGTTGTTGTTGCCAGTTACCATGTGGTGGCCATTGGTTATTCTTCTATGGCTACTGATAGGAGTTAAACCATTGTTGGTATGGGTTAAATAGTGGTTGTTTCTAGTAGGCTTGGTTATAATGTAGCTGTTGGTTAGACTAGTTATAATTCCAATTTTGTCCTTGAGGGGAATAATTTTGAGGGTTATGGCTTGGTCATTGACTACTATTACTATTATAACCAAAATTATTCAAGGGTTCTGGAGGCATATCTTGTCTGTGAGCCCATGGATGCCTTTGAGAAACATAGAAAACTTCTTCATTCTCTTCATCTATGGCTTTAAACTCAGTCAGCATTGGATTAGTGTCCATAGATGAAACTATCTTGCACCTACAATTTCTCTTCTTTTCTCTGTAATGAGAGCCGAATTCGGCTAGCATGGTATTTGCCTCCTCCTTCTTTCTTCTTGCTTGCATACTATCCTACTGAGTGGCAACATCATTGATGATGTCTTTCTTGAAGTCAGATAGAAGATTGGATATCTCCATCTTAGATACCCCCGGACCACCATTGGATTTATGTTGTAGGTCTCTAAGTCCCCTACCTTTCTTTACTATAGCCCTTGAATAATTCAGACATATATTCTTTATGTCAGCCCAATTTTTTTGAGTGATGTCACCACCTGACATAAGATCTAAGGCTTCAATGCTAGCATCATATACACCTTTCATAAAAAGATGCTTTTGTGATTCCTCATTTAGCTGGTGTTGCGTATTACACTGTAGGTTGAACATGAACCTTGAGACATAATCCTCCAAGGTTTCATCTTCCTTTTGGGACATTTTGAAAATGTCATTGCCTTTCAAACATTGACCCCTACTATACTCTTTATACTTTGAAAGGAATAGATTTCTCATTGCATCCCAATCTACTATAGCATTGGCACCCAACCCCATGAACCATCTTAAGGCAGCCTCTTTTAGAGTGTTTGGAAACAACTTCAGCCTGTGGCCATCATTTATGTAGTCATAACTCCTACAAAGGATGTCAAACTCAAAGAGAGAGGTCTCAAGGTCTTTTATAATAAGGCCGTAGAATTTGGGAAGTGCAGCAGTAGGTATGTTCTTCAATTTTTGATTACCTTGCTAAGTAGCGATAGGAAAAGGAAAGGTGGGCTGAGCAATTCTTGGAGGAGGACCTAGTGGTGGTGGTTGATGGATAATAAGAGAAAATGGGTTGTCTTGATACTCAGGTTCAGAAAAAAGGTGATTCAAATGTAGTGATTCTTCACAAGATGAAGGTGAGGATATTTCATCTTGAGCATCAGCAAATGGATTTTCAAAGGGTTCTTCTTCTCCATTCTCATTTTGGGGTTCTTCAAGCTCTGGATGAAAAATATCAAATGGTTCCTCCTGATTATTATGAGGAATAAATATCCCAAGGTGGTATCTCCTTCTATGCATAAAATGTTTTCTTAAGACTAAGCTCTAGATTATTAGAATTAAAAATGTAAATACTAATATAAGTTTGAATTAACACCATTCCTAACAATGGTGCCAAAAATGCTTGGCCAAATAATGATATCAAAAACCTACAACAATGGACTACCTATTTCAAGATTGGACACCCTAATTGGTTTCTAGATGAATTATTCAGTCTCATTTAATTATCAACTAGGGATGTAAACTTGGAATGGCATTCACAAAGTATATGCTTCAAACTCTCTCTAACTAAAGACTAACCTATTGAATTCAAATGCGTAAGCTTCAGGAAAACTATGCTAAAATCAGTAAATGAATTTACTCTAACAAAGAATATAATTGTGAGTAGGAGTTAATCTTACTGCCTATGCTACAGGAATAGTCTACCAATTCTTTTATCAGTGGTTGTAGGAATAACAGAGTTCTACTTAGAAATGAACTTAGAAATGAACAAGAAAATGAATTCTACTCTAACAAAGAAATTTACTCACCAAGTGGGCCCCCTTGGATGAGTGAATACAAAATACAATCAAGATAAAAGATCTAAACTCAAGCTGTGCATTCTATTCATTCATGGAAAATGATTACACTTGATTGAAAATAGTGTCACGATAGTTCTATTATGTGTCACGATAGTTCTATTATGAAAATCAACCCATTCGACTAACTCCTAAAGAGTTACAACAGTCATTATTTGAAGGAAAACTACAACTACCTCCTAAACCTAAGATCACTCCTTAAATGAGGATCATTACAGATTCATAAATTTTTAGAATAGAAACAACATTAATCATGAATAAATCTCCCAGGAATATAGCATGTTGAGGGAACTAAATATGTATGCTGCACGCAACATAAAATAGTAACTGACTTGTCCAACTTGCGAAGATCTTGCAACAACGATTGGATTTGACTAGTCCAGTGCCACAATGTTGGTCCTTGAATGCCCGCGTAAACACCTACAAAATAATCAATGCACACACAACCTCCCACATACATATATATTCTTATCATTAATATCAGGAAAAAGATGTAAAGTTCTAATTAACACTCTTGCAAGTCCTATGGCTACAGGAGGTAGACTACCCAAAACATAGCATAGGCAAGGAAACATTCATCAGCATGTATAGCTACTGCATTATACCATTCCTGTACATGAATTCAAGAAAATATCATGTCTTTAAACTATCCACATTTCTATTTCATGTCTTCACATTTATATAACATATATAAAAACCATAAGTTCATATGCCTGAAAACCATAAATTCATGTATGTTTGTAAAATAACGGTTTGAAAGGAGGATAAAAAGAACTAAGAAAGATGACCTTTTAGAGGCCCATCACCCTCCTTGGTTTTGAAGAGCCAAAAGTGTAGAGGGCATTCTTTTCCCTATAGTTGGTCCAGTCATCTTTGAATTTCTATTTGGATTTAACCCTTCCTTAATCACTATACATGTGTTGGTTGCTACTAAAAGCATAAAGTCTGGTTTGAGGAACCAACAAAATGGTAACTCTGCTGGGGAATATAGATGATACAGTTATGATAAATCTGAATTGAAGATCTCTGGTGTTATAAATTTATGTCAAATAATGTAGGTACAAGTTAAGCTAGAGTCCTGGCCTTCTTATTTGTCAAAACCAGTTAGTTACCATTGAAGAATAGAGAGCTATTTGCAATCCTATGATTATGCACTATCAAAAAAATTTATCAGGAATTGTATTATCTTTTCTTAGTCATTCTTTGAAGATTTCCTTGAATATTAGTACAGTGATCTATTAAGTTAGTGCAATAATACCTAACTTGTATTGGGTGGTGACTTTGAGAATCTTTGCAGTAGTGCTGAATAAAGATAAAAATAAAATTTATTCCACACACTTTTTAGTTATGAGTCAAAGAAATATGAGGGCTTGGAGGAGAGATCATCTAGAAAATAGATTAGAAGGTGAACTTTCAAGTACTTCTAGGGCTCGTCAACCTAGAAGAGATTAGAATGACAAATATGTGTCTCAGGCTTGGAGACAAAAGAAAAACACAAATGAAAATGACCTAATCCATCTTGGCCAAGAAGGGAATGCCTCTGAGTATGAAGAGGTAGTGGATTTAGGTTTAGGAGCATATGATGATGATTATTCTCCTCATTCTAAGGGATAGGATGGAATACATCATAAGAAAGGAATACTTCCAAATGGAGAACCTCAAAGGGGAGATAGAAGATCAAGGAGTAAAACTAGGGGCCTAGAAGGAAGAAAGAATCCTCCAACCTGAGGGACTTCTCCTTCTAAAAGCCCTCATAACCCAAGAGGTGATCAACAAAGGTTTCTTGTTGAAACCTCAGAATCTAAAACTACTCTTCTAGATTATGAAGACATTTTTGAAGAAGTATTTAATTTAGAAAAAAGGATCTAGAAACAAATTGCCATTAGGAAGGAAAGAGAAAAATAAAAAGAAGTTGAGTTAAGACAAGCCCAAATTAGATCAGACTAGTTGAGAAGGCATTTTTTAACCCTAGAAGCTATAAATTTTGTTACAACAACCAAGAAAATTGTTGAACAACCTGTTATCCATCCTATTTTTGAAGTTAGGAGACCTAAGGATAAGGGTAAATAGATTTCAATAGGAATCTTAATAAATGAACCTATCAATGATAAGATTCCCACAAATCAATTGTCCAAATTTGATAGTGATTTGGAAAGGGCTAAGAGAGAAAAGGAGATTCTAGCTAAAGAATTAGAGAAGGTAGAACTTGAGGCTACCACTCTAGAGATGAAAAAGAAAATAGATTTTCTTAGGCAATCCTTAGGTCCCTCTAATGCAATTATTCCTACTTTGATACCTGGTGCTAACTTTGGAAATTCTGGTAGCCAGGCTGCCATTATCATACCCTTGACAGCTATAAATGCTGCTAACACATCAAATAATAAAGCATCTACTTCTCAGAATGATGGATCATTCCAAAGGAGATTGGTTTATATGGGAAGATACAAACAACTTCTCTTTAATAATATTCTTGGTTATCCTAATTTAATTCCAAAAGAAATTAGGGAAAAGCTACCAAAATTCATGGGTAATAATGTTGTTACATGTGAAGAGCATCTAAATAAATTTATTGACATGATAGATGATTATGAAATAGAACGTGAAGATGTGATTATGAAATTATTTGTCCAATCACTAACTAAAGATGCAAGAGATTGGTTTAGAGGGCTTCCCTATGACTGTATTGCCTCTTGGGATGATTTTATAAATTGTTTCAAGGACCAATATGGTGATAAGACAAATGAAAGTTTTATGTTGAATGAATTCAACAATATTGAGAAAAACCAAAATGAAGAGGTCCTTGAATTCAATGTCAGGTTTCAAAAGGCAATGCATAAGCTTTTCCAAGTTATGAGATTAGATGAAAAGGTGTTCTTGGCAACATATTTAAATGCTTTTGAAGCAAAAATGGGATACCTCCTTAGAGACAAAAATCCTAGAACCATTAGGGAGGCTTAGAGGGTTGTTGTAAATATTGAAAGCAATAGAAGGGTATCAAGCAAGCTGGGTAGAATAGAAGAGCCTAAACCTCCTAGGTCTGGAAAAAAGGAATTAGATAAACCTGCCAATATAAAACCTAGAGAGGATGATAACTTAAGAAAAATCTTGAATGCTTTAAAGGATTTAAAGCCTGGTGAAAATAGGAGCAAGGTTAAAATAAATGATAAACCTCCTTTTAACAACTTCAATAGGAAACCTAGGTTGCAGAACTTTCCTTACCATACCCAATGGAAGGATGGAAAGCCTACAACCCCAAAGAGAAAGGATAAGCGTAATGATAAAATCCTTGATCCCTTGCAAAAGAATTCAGTCAACATGACTGATAACATTCCATGGTGTACAACATGCCAATCCCCACATGATCCTAATTATTGTGCAGTCTCTCAAAGTGTACCTGAAAATGAAGAATAGGGGGATGATGAAGAGGAATCTTATGATGAACAAGGTTGTCCTATGACTTCCTCAAAATTGTATGGTGAAATTTATTATGAGGAGGAAGATGAGAACCAAGATGTAAACAATTCTTAGAGCAGAGGAGAAGTTTACCATCAAAATTTTTTCTTTGATGAAGAAGAGGATGAAATTGAGAACATCAACAGTAATATAGGAAAGGGTGAAGAACCTGTTATATTGAGAAGGTCTTTTGATGAAGAAATAGCTCAAATTATTGTTGATATGGTTACTCAGGTGAAAGGTAACTATTTTTTAAGGAATCAGACTGTTGGCAATATAGATGGTAGGCCAACAAGTGTATTTATCATGAAAAATCATGAAGACACAAAGAAAGCACAAGTTAAAAATAAAGTTGCCGATGATGTCAAGAAATTAAAAATAAAAGGATCTGAGAAGCCAAATGGTTTGAAGAATATTTATAAGATTAAAGTAAATACACCAGTTACAAGTATCCCTATTTCCCAAGTTAAGAATAAACAACAAAGGGAAGACAAGCTGGGTTTTGCAACACACGATGAGAATAGAGATATGTCTCAAAGTAAAAAAGATTTGTCTGATGTGAGATATAAACCTATTGATATGAACTAGTTATTGTCTTAGATAATAGTTAAAGTTCTGTTAATGGAAATGATGAGGATAGATGAGCACAAAGAAAAATCCCTTACATGGATAAATGGTGTTCTTGCTACAAGTCTCCAAAAAATAGTAAATACTGAGACAAAGGATAAATCTCAAAATAAGAGGAAAGAGATGGAATAAATTATTTCAGAGATGCCCTCGATTTATCTAGATACAAATGTTGCAAATACTTCTTTGGGAGCCATTGACCCTTTCTTCTTAACCTTGATTATAAATGGGAAGATGTTAAAAAATTGCATGATTGATTCAGGAGCATCAAATACGGTTATGCCTACTGAGATCATGAGGTCAATGGGATTAAAAGTTGACACTCCTCATAGGAGATTCCAAGTGATGGATTCTAGAGAGGCACCGGTCATTGGAACAATTAAGGCCTTTTCCTATAAGCTTGCAGCATATCCAGGCAGATAGCTAGCCATGAGTGTCCTAGTTGTTGACATACCTTCCCAATATGGAATGTTGTTGTCAAGGAACTGGAGTGCAGCAATGGGAGGAAATATTCAATGTGACTTATCCTTTGAAACATTAAATATTTCTAGTGAAAATTTTAGAGTATCCAGGGAAGTTAGAACTCCCCATATGATTGAGGAGGGAACTAAAGCTAAAAATATGAATTGTTTCCTGGATATTAATGTAAATTCCTTCCAAGTGCAAAACATAGGCATCAAGGATGGAAATGAAACTTTACTTTTATCTGAAGATAAAAATAATTTTATAAGCTAGGATAGTCTATGGACCATGTATTTTGATGGTGCAAGCTCTAGGGAAGGATCTAGTATAGAAGTATTGTTAATCTCCCCTACTGAAAGAACTTTTAAGTTTTCTTTCACTTTGTTGTTTACTTGTAAAAAAAATACTATAGAGTATGAGGCTTTTTTGATAGGATTGAGATTAGCATCAAAACATAAGATCAAAATCCTTAGAGTAATTGGAGATTCAGAATTGGTTGTGCCTTAAGTAAAATCCAAATATGCATAAAAAAATAAAAGACTAAAGCAATACAGAAATGTTGTTTGGGATGAGATAGAACACTTTGATGCTTTTGGTATTGAATGGATGGAAAGGGGCCACAATAGAATGGCTCATTTATTGGCCAATATTTTTTTAAGGCTAGAGGACATTACATTTATTGGGATATCCAAAGTTGAGGTTTAATCCAGGGCTTTGTTGGAATTAGGAGAGATAGGGTACTGAGAGGGGAGGGGTGAATTAGTGCCTGCAAAAACTTTAACACATCAACCTTTCAGATCTACAATAGCAAATAGTAGTAACCTCCAAAATAACTTGTATCTAATGCATGTATCATTCATCCATTCAACTTGTGAAAGTAAACAACATGAAATCAACAATATAACCGTCCCATAGCACAAGTATTTTGGTAATGCATAAACCCTTGTTAGAAGGTAAAAACTATGGTGGGGATGACACCCACAAATTCTTCACTACTGCAGATAGAAAAGGTTTTCCTATTAGGGCTACAAGTTTTGATCACTTCTGGTGATCTTACCCTATTAGGAGTAACATATTAGATCAGCTAGATCTACCTAGTTATAGGATTTTAGCAACTCTACTTGAGTGTGCACTCGGTTAAGAGATTTACAAAAGACTATCAAGTCTACTCTGTTAAGAAATTTTACAAAACTCTATTAAAATGATTAGAAAGAAATATGTATCTATCTTCTAATGACAACTTAATTGTTTGATACAGATCAATAAAGTACTGATAAAATATCACCTTTACTATGATGAATCTTTTCTCTAAACTGCTCAGTTAGCCTGCTCTGATTCTGCTTAATATGATTTCCTCTCAATACTGATCTACTTTGTCAACTGATAATATTGAAGGTTGGCTAGTACTTCAAGTCCTTCTTCACTCATACATTAGTTCACATAAAAAATGATATAACATACAAAATATATAGCATACAACTTTATGCTTCTTATACAAAATTAGGTTTACAAATCTTAGACAAAACCCTAAGATCTACGGTGTACAAAAATAACCTAGATCAAACTATTACATAAGATATCTCAAAAATAAATTATTCTTGATCTTCGTAAAACATTTTTTGATTTGTTGTAACCATTTGCATAAAAGAATGTGCCATTTCTGATTACTATGCCATTTCCTGTGATCCTCAGTAAACACTGTATAAACTATTCGGTGTTTATTCTGATGCTCAGCGTTTACTATTGCTCAGTATCGGTGTATGTTGATGCTTGGTAAACTATCTAATGCTCAGTGTATATACTTAACCGACTGTCCTATTTTCCTTATAGTTGCCGACTGAGTTCATATATGTAACTAGTTGATATCTTTGATAACCTTTGATACTAATGACAATCATTAATGCTCAATAGAGATAACAATCTCCCCCTTTGGCCTTAGTATCAAAACTTTGAATGTATATAGACCTTATGTCTCAAACTTATATCTCTGCCATATACATATACATATCAAAAAATTTCTAAATACTCCCCCTCGATGCATTCTCTAGTAATGTGTAGTATACTTAGCAAAAATGTACATATTTGGCATATACATTAATTTCCCCCTTTTTGATATTAATGTCAAATACAAAAATTGTATACTTACAGCTTGTCAAAAATGTGTTGATGGGTTTTCTTCAGTGACTCCAAGAGGTTTTCCCATTCCTCTTTCAAGTTGGTGAGAGCAATGTGCTCAAGACCGACTTGTGCATGCATATAAAATATGTTGTAACAAGCGATTGTGCCTTGACAATATGTTTCTCAAAAAATTTTAGGTATGGAAGGAGTTCTATCTACAACTCATTAACCTGATCAGTTTTGCACTCTTCTTGTTTCTTGAGATTTTCTATCAACCACCTAAGTTCTTGAACTCTGAGTATATGCTTTGAAAAAGCTTGGGGCTTAGTTGTAGCTGCTAGTGCACTGACTGAGATTTCATTCTCAAACTGTTTAATCTTTTCACTAATCTTTGCAGTGAAGATTTTGACAGTGCATAGCTTATACAAGATTTGATAGATTAATGTTGTAATAGACTGAATTTTAGTTATTACCTCTGAAAGCTTAACCTTGTTGATTGCCACTTCTTGGCTTATTCTTTTAGCTAATTTATCTTGTATCTTTGATTCTATTTGTTCTTCAATTCTTTTGTCAACATCGACATTTGGGGCATTGATTCCTTCAACAAGAGTAGCAAGTTGGTCAATAATTGGTGTGTCCTCATCTACATGTATCTCAGGGATGACTTGTTGTAAGATGTCTCTTACATTTTCCATTATTTCCTTACTCTTACTCTCTTGTCTCAATTTCTCTTGTGCTTCTTTCCTTGTACATAATTCCCCATATTTTCTCAATTCATTGGGGTTAAGGGTCCTCAAGTCATAGTTAGGTATCACAATGACTTCATCTAGAGTGACCAGCCCTTTTCATTTCTTCTTCTTCTTCTTCTTCTCTGGTGCAAGTGGTGAATTCTTGATAATGGTGACAAGAGCTTTGTCTTCTGCCCTTGGAGTGTTCTCCCTGGTAGACACACTATCTTCCTTCCTCTACTCCTTGGTAACCTATTTCGATTGAATGAGGTGGAGGCTTAGATGTGGTGTCTAGTGGGGTGTTCTCAGTTGTCTTAGGCTCTTCTTGTGCCTTTGGTTCTATTTTAGTAGCCTCGTTTCCTTTAGTTTCTAATTTATTGGCCTTTATTCCTTCAGGATTTTTTGTCTCTATAGGAGGTTCATTGCTTGGTTCCCCTGTTGTGTCTCATGGTTGCCTAGGGATAGAGCCTTTGGGTTGTTCCTGGGATAGAATCTCTATGGCTTCAACAAGTACAGGAAGCTCACCTGATAGTGATGGAAATGCACAC
Source organism: Chamaecyparis obtusa (assembly GCA_027943335.1). Lineage (NCBI taxonomy): Eukaryota > Viridiplantae > Streptophyta > Pinopsida > Cupressales > Cupressaceae > Chamaecyparis > Chamaecyparis obtusa. Next base: position 3,395,129 of record BSBK01005535.1, read on the forward strand.
TTACTAACTTGTGCTTCATCCTGTGTGTTTTCTTGTGCATTATTCACATCATCATCATCATCCTTGTCATCAAGATCACCATTTGTGATGTCCTAAATGAGTACATCCTTGGCATTTGTATCCTTAATCTGAATCACTTCTAGATTTGGTGCATCTAGTGAACTATTCTTAATTTCTTGACCAATTGTTGTATCAATTACCTCGGTAAGAGATACCTTTGAATCTTTATTCTTCTTTGCTACATTCTCCTCAATGAATACTCCTTTACCTTTTGAATTTTTTCTCTTCTTACACAAATTTTGAAATACAACTTTCTCATTATGCTCTCTAATAGCTAAAAGTGAACTCTAGATAAGTTGACAAGACTCATCGAGATCTGCCAAGTTCACATCTGTTATTTGCATCGCTTGGTGCTTGAATTTGAATCTCTACACATAAGTATCCATAAGCTCTTTAATCTCGTCAAGAGATAAATCTGGTGCAATCGCTACAAGGGCTTGTTCCCTCATCCTCTTCTCGGTGTCCAAGGAATATGACCACTTTTGATTTATTCGATCCTCTAATGTCTTGGGTAGTGATAATTCAAACTCTAATGGAACTCATTTGAAGTGGATCATCATCTGGATGATGGCTTCCTCAATTTTGTTTTGGTCTTCATTTGACATATTGTCAAACTTACTGAGTTCCAAATCTGCAAAATTCCCATTTTCAATTATTTCTTTAGCAATCTCATCAATTGACCTCTTCCTATTATAGACAACCTTGAATTGATTGTTGTCATCTTCTTCATCCTCAAGGTCTTCTCTATGTCTTATCAATTCTCTCCTTTTCTTTGGTGCCTTTGTTACAACCTTGGGTCCTTTCTTTGCATAAGTCTTTGTCGGTGTAGCATCCTTTCATTTTGTTACCTTCTCAACTAATTTCTTCTTTGGTGGTGAAGCTGTAGTTGATGACCTTTTGTGTGCACCTATTTGCACTAGCAACTGCCTCTTCCTTGGAGTTTTAGTAGGAGGAACTGGTGTAGCTTCTTGTTCTTTTTTAGATTCAGTCTCCTCATTGTCATATGGTTTTTTAGCCAACATCAATTGACCTTCAGTTGTAGGTTCAATCGGTGACTCCTCAAATGAGTCTGATACATCTCCAAAGTGCTCAATTAGAACTTTCTTCATTTTATTTGACTTCCTTGTCATTTTACTGATGACCAGATTAGTTTTTATTCCTGACTTAGCTTCCTCAAAGGTTCCAAACCTTGCAACCTTAGGGTCCTTCAGTAATGCTAGCAGTGCCTTAATATATTTCAAACCAAGATCATAATCCATTTCATAGCCCATAGGTCCTAGCCATTTTGTCCTTGGTTCTATAGCTTTTATCATAGTGTGGTTGGTGTTCACTAAGAAACAAATATCCATTGCATATTTTTTGACCAATTCATCAGGAATTCTACTTTTTAAATTCATCTTCACTTTAAAATCTTCAAAATAACTATTTATCACATTCTCAACATTATCTCCCAAACCTTTCATGATATTAAATATTTTTTAAGTGATCAGTGAATCATCTATCTAGTCAGTGTGACCGATAGAGGGAAAGAGTTTCTAGAGATAGAAAAATAAACATACTAGGAGTGATCCAAACTTATATGTATTGGACTTTTATGTCCTAATTATCTTTATGTTTTCCTCAACCTATCTCAGTAGTAGCTTGGCTAGGTCAATCTGATGACCCTTCTTTATCAGTTTGTGTGCCATGTCGACTATGCTATAGGGTACGTTGTTTAACCTACTCGACTGATATATCTTGTACCCAATTACATGTGCTACAAACTTAACTTCAAGATCCACAATTGTTGAAATTTTCAGTGCTCTTCCATCCCATGTTGTACCATTATTCTTTTCAATATCAGCTCTAGATGAGCTTTGAAATGCTTTGGCTTTATCAGTAGTAGGGTAACCAGTAACCCTGATAATCATTCTTTTTGTGACCTTGATCGGTCTATCTAGCCAGAATGTGCCCTCATGATAGCGGCTCAACACAACCCTAATCCATTCATTCTTAAAATCCTTCAGGAAATCTAGGGCATGAGTAAGAGCAAGTGTCTCAACCAATTTGTGCTCTGGTTTTATCCTTATATTTTCATCATAAAGAGCTTGATATGCAACATACATATCGAAATCACCTATTTCCCCAATTCTACAATGAATGTATGATCGTATGTCTTCCATCAACAAAACCCTAGGTGGGATGCTTGAAAAAGTGCTTGCTAAATCCATTTTCAAGGCAACTTTAGGGTGTAACTTGTAAGGTGGTTCATTATAACTTGCTGATACTATCAAATTAACTTCTTTATCCACAATCTTAGATGAACTTGTAGTAGATTCCATTTCAACAAACTAGGTTTTCTGATAAGTAGGAGAAATGTGCTCGGTAGGGTTTCAACTTACTCAGAATGTATTAAAGAGTGTGCTTGGTTTGATCTGCAACTACTTGAATTTGCGTGAAAGATTCTTGCTCGAACTCGCTCTGTGAAATCTTAGCTCTCCGAAATTGCAATGTGAAAAATGAACTTTGTATTCTGTGTATTTATAGAATTTTTGATATTCCCACTCAAAACTTTATGCAATAAATGCTGGACCTACTTTCTAGTTCATGAAAACTATCAGCTTAGTGACAGCTACAATTTTTCATCAGCTCGGTTAACATAAGACTTCTTTTCTTGGTTGATACTATTATTCGGTTAACCTTGAATAGTGATTACTGATGGGTAACCAATGCTTGGTCTCACTTTTACCGACTGTATAACTTTGTTAGCTCAAAATATATAAACCATAATGCATCTTCATTCATGCAGATTTGGTATATGCACAACATATATAGGGAACTGTATGTAAAATGTGATTATTTTGAAATGTCAGTCCCATACGTACCTATATCACCTAAGTGGAGGTACCGGTGTCACCCAATCCAGTGGATGAGGTTTCACCGACAGCATTACTTGACTCTGTATTCTCATTAGATGCCTTCTTCCACATGCTATTCCTTATTCTCATGATATCTACAATAGTGTTTCCACTCTCAAATACATGACCTTCTTCTGGTGCTCAGTCTCTGTAGTCCTTGCTTAAATGACCGACATTATGAAAATGCATACATGCCATTCTAGTGCTTGTCCAGCTTCTTGATTGTCCAGCCCATATTTTCCTATTACAATTCACTACAATGTGGCCATATCTTCCACATGCAACATAGTTATCCCATGTGTTATAATCCCAAAGATAAGAATTACCTTATCTCTTTGGTTGATACAACTTTCATTGTGTCTTTTTTTTAGGAGTCCATACTTGTTTCATCTTAGCCTTACACTCCCGTGCAGTGTGTCCATGTTTATTACAAGTATAGCATATTTTCTCCATAGTAGTATTGTTAGCAATATCATTCAATTTATCTCTACACTCATAATCTTGGTGACCATACTTACCACAATAATAGCAATAACCATTGAACTTAGGAGTGACAGGAGGTTTACCTTGTGCTTTTCTTCTACACACATTAGATGTATGTCCCGGTTTTCCATAGTGATAACATGTAAACACTTTAGGTCTCTAATTTTGATTATTGTTGACCTATTCGGCTTGTTGTGATGATTCTCCTTCACTGGTATAGCCTATTCTAGCTCTACTCCCAAATCTTCTTTGATTAACTATAAAATCATCAATCTTCTTGGAATTGTTCTCAACTAGCCTCATCATCTCATTATGTTATTTTTGTGTCTTTATTTCATTTCTCAGTTTTTCATTCACTTCTTTGAGTATTGCAACATCTTCAAGTCTTCTAGACAATTCTCCATTCACTCAGTTTACTTCTTGATTCACAGTCATCATCTGATTAGATACATGAAAGTGATGATCAATGAGTCCTTGTATCTCACTCTCTTTAGCTTGTAGTTGTTCAGTTGTCTATCTTTGATATTCAATAGCTAGATTCCTTTCTTGTTCAGCCTATCTAGCATTGTTCATTATTTCAACCATTCTTACCATCTAAGATTCTTGACCGATTTGTAGTGCTTTCACTTGTTCAGTTATATGCTGATTCTTCTTAGACAAATCAGAGATCATGCTTTCAGATCCATCAGAAATACTTCCAGAACTAGATCAAATATGATGAAATATATCATCAATTGCTTCTTCATGGTAGCCAATCTCATTTTGCAAAATAGCTAGGTTCTTCCTTTCAACCAATAATTTCTTTAGTCCTTCCTTGGCTTGCTTATACTGTTCAACAAACATCTGCATCTGAATTTTTGATTCTCAATAGACTTATCTAACTTATACCTCTCCATGACTTAGATCTTTACCCTTCAGTGGTTAAACTATCCAATAAGAGAACTACGCTTTGATACCAATTGTTGGAATTAGGAGAGATATGGTACTGAGAGGGGAGGGGTGAATCAGTGCCCACAAAAACTTTAACAAATCAACCTTTCATATCTACAATAGAAAATAGTAGTAACCTTCCAAAATAACTTGTATCTAATGCATGTATCATTCATCCATTCAACTTGTGAAAGGAAAAAACATGAAATCAACAATATAACAGTCCCATAACACAAGTATTTTGGTAACGTAGAAACCCTTGTTAGAAGGTAAAAACTACGGTGGGGATGACACCCACAAATTCTTCACTACTGTAGATAGAAAAGGTTTGCCTATTAGGGCTACAATTTTTTATCACTTCTGGTGATCTTACCCTATTAGGAGTAGCATATTAGATCATCTAGATCTACCTAGTTATAGGATTTTAGCAACACTACTTGAGTGTGCACTCGGTTAAGAGATTTACAAAAGACTGTCAAATCTACTTTATTAAGAAATTTTACAAAACTCTATTAAAATGATTAGAAAGCAATAGGTATCTATCTACTAATGAAAACTTAATTGTCTGATACAAATCAATAAAGTACTGATAAAATATCACCTTTACTGTGATGAATCTCTTCTTTGAACTACTCGGTTAGCCTTCTCTGATTCTTCTAAATCTGATTTCCTCTCAATACTGATATGCTATGTTAACTGATAATCTTGAAGGTTGGCTAGTACTTCAAGTTCTTCTTCACTCATACATTAGTTCACATAAAAAATGATGTAACATACAAAATATATAGCATACAAATTTATGCCGCTTATACAAAATTAGGTTTACAAATCTTAGACAAAACCCTAAGATCTACGGTGTACAAAAATAACCTAGATCAAACTATTACATAAGATATCTCAACAATAAATTGTTCTTGATCTTGGTAAAATGTTTTTTGATCTGTTGTAACCATTTTCATAGAAGAATGTGCCATTTCTAATTACTGTGCTATTTCATGCGATCCTCGGTAAACACTGTATAAACTACTAGGTGTTTATTCTGATGCTCAATGTTTATTGTCACTCGGTATTAGTGTCTGTTGATGCTCGGTAAACTATCTAATGCTTAGTGTATATACTTAACCAACTGTCTTGTTTTTCTTATAGTTACCAACTGAGTTCATATATGTAATCGAATGATATCTTTGATAACCTTTGATACTAATGACAATCATTAATGCTCAATAGAGATAACAACCTTCTATACCTAACAACATGGAAAACTGGTAGGTTTTTGAAGGTGATTTGGACATCTTAAGATTTTTACATTGTGAGGCCAATATTGAAGGAAGAGAAATGAATTTTGGTGGGTATATAGAGACCTCAGGAAATGAGGACACTCTCCTTGGCAAGAGGGTCTTGTAGTTAAAAAAAAATAAAGTCCCAAAGGGTCTGGTTGTGCTGGAAAGAGAATTTGACAATAATGATAGGTCTTTTTAGCAAAGACTATAAGTAAAATAGAGGGTTTGGAGGAAATAAATTTAGGAATAGTTGGAGCCCCTAAAAATGTTTATATTGGGGGAAGATTGATTCCTGAAATAAAAAAGTCTTTGATAGATATTCTTAGAAAATATAGGCATGTTTTTCCTTGGTCTTATAATGACTTAAAGGCCTATAGGGAAGATTTATTCCAACATGAAATCCCTTTCAAGGAGGACACTAAACCTTTCAGAAAAAAGTTGAGGCATGTAAACCCTACTTTGGAACAAAAAATGCATGAAGAGTTGAAAAAAATGAGTGATGCAAGGATCATTAAACCTATCAAGCATTCAACATGAGTTTCCAACTTGGTCCCAATAAGGAAGAAAAATGGGGACATTAGGCTCTGTATAGATTTTTGGAACCTGAATGTAAATTCATTGAAGGATAAATATGGGTTGCTAAACATGGAAGCCATGCTACAAAGGGTTACTAGATTAGAACTGATGTCTATGATGGATGGGTTCTCACGCTATAACCAAGTGGTTGTCAAGGGTGCTGAACAACTCAAGACTTCATTCACTACTCCATGGGGCACATATGTAAATGTTAGGATGCCTTTTGGTTTAACTAATGCTGGGGCTACTTTTTAAAGAGCCATTGATATAGCATTTGTAGATTTTATAAACAAGTTTCTTATGGTATACTAGGATGATCTCATGGCTTATTTAGAAAGGAAAGATCAACACTATGGCCATCTTGAGAAATTTTTTGTAAAAGATTTAGAATATGGAGTTTCTCTTAACCCAAAGAAATGTTCTTTTGGGGTAAGAGAAGGTAAAATTTTGGGTCATATTGTGTCCAAAGATGGAGTTAGAATTGACCCTAAAAGGGTAACTACAACTGATAAGGTGCCACTTCCAAGAAATGTAAAAGGGATTCAATCCTTCTTTCGTCAGATCAACTTTGGCAGAAGATTTATCAAAATTTTTGCTGAAACCAATGTCCCTATTTCCAATATGGTGAAGAAGGGTGCAAAATTTGAATGGAATGAAGAAGCTAAGAAAGCTTTCTATGAAATCAAGAAATAAATTAAAAATGCTCCTGTATTGAGGACACTGGATTACAATAAACCCCTTCAGATATTTTCCTTTTCTTCTTATCATACCATTTCTACAATATTGTTACAAAAGAACTCAAAGGGTTTTGAGCAGCCTATATCTTTTTTCAGTAAATCTTTGCAAGAAGTTGAGTTAAAATATGACATAAATGAGAAACAGGCTTATACACTGGTCAAGGCTATCAAAAATTTTAGATGTTATCTAGTTGGAGCAACTATAGTTGCATATGTGCCTAGTGTTACTGTAAAGGATATTCTGGTACAACAAGAAGTCTCAGGAAGAAGATGCAGGTGGATAAATATGATCCAAGAGTTCAACATTGACATCCAAATCACAAAGCTAGTTAGAGGAATAGGGTTAGCTAAACTCATGGCTAAAGGAAATTTAGATTTTAACCATATCAATGTTCTTGAAGAAGAGAAGAGGCCATACATTTATGATTTAGATTGTTGTGACTAGTATGAAGATATTTTTGGATACTTGTAGAAGATGGTTCTTCCTCCTGACATAGGTGACCACAAAAGAAGGAATATGAAATTGCATGCTGTAAGGTATGTAAATACTAAAGGAGAATTATGATGGAGGAGAAATGAAGGTGTCTTGCCAAAATGTGTTGACCATCATAAGGCTGAGAACTTATTGCAAGTAATGCATGAAGGTGTGTGTGGTGGCCATTGTTGGTAGTTGGCCAATGTGCCTTGTAGGGTTTTCAATATGGCTTAACCACCTCCTATGTCTTCTATAAGTCTAGTGGTTGTATCAGGCATTAACAGGTTGATCTTTTGGTGCAACGACAACTGCTACCTGTAACAAGTGGTATCAAAGCTTGGTCACAGGTTCAAATCCATGTAGGCCATGGTGAGTGATGCTGGGAGAGGGATTGTTGGTAGTGGTCCAACATCCCTCGCAGGGTTTGCGACATGGCTTAACCACCTCCTGTGTCTTCTATAAGTCTAGTGGTTGTATCGGGCATTAACAGGTCAATCTTTTGGTGCAACGACAACTGCTACTTGTAATAGCCATTACATGGCTAAGACTACTGCACATAAGATATTAAGGTCTAGTTTTTGGTGGCCCACTATCTTCAAGGATGCACACTTGTCTGTCAAAAAATGTGATTCTTGCCAAAGGTTTGCAGGAAAATTAAAGTTCAATGGCAATTTTCTCTTAATCCCTGTGACAGTTGTAGCCCCTTTTCAAAAGTGGGGCATGGATTTTATTGGATAAATCCCAAAAAAATCAAGTGGAGGTCATTCATGGATCTTGGTTGCCACAGATTACTTCACAAAGTGGGTGGAGGCAATTCCCACTAAGAGAGCCACTAGTAAGGTGGTCATTGATTTCATGATGTGGAATACACTAGCAAGATTTGGATGTCCTGAGGTTATAATAGTGGACAATGCTATGTGTTTCAGGTCTAAGGAATTTAACAACTTTTGTCAACAATATGGGATTCAAATTTCATATTCAGCTCCCTATCACCTAGCTCAAGGTAATGGTCAAGATGAATCAAGTAATAAGAGTTTGATAAATATTTTGAAAAGATTCCTTGATAGGAACAAGAAGGCATGGGATTCAAAGTTGAAGCTAGCTCTGTGGGCTAATAGAGTGACAGTGAAAAAGGCTATTGGATGTGCTCCTTTTGATTTAGTATATGGTATCCATTATAGGTTACCGCTGAATAAATTACTGCAAATGTATAAATTCATCCAATTATATGATTATGATTTGGATAATGAAATGAAAATAAGATTGGAAGATTTGATACAATTGGATGAATCAAGAAGGGAAGCCCATGACAAAAACATAAAATCACAACTCTAGTACAAAAATTTGCATGACAAGAGGACTACAGTCATAAATTTTAACATTGATGATCTGGTCTTAATGTGGAATGCCAGTCTAGAAGATAAAGGCAAGCATGGAAAATTTGACCCAATTTGGTTGGGATCATATCTTGTCAATGCCAAATGGGGATTTGATTCTTATATCCTAAAAGATTTTCTTGAAAAAGTTTTGGAATTGCTAGTTCATGGACAATTTCTCAAATTGTACTTCTCCTGAAGGTATTTTCATTATCCATGAACAGTAGATTTAGTTGTCTTTCCTAGTTGTGTGTTTATTTCAAGTCGTATGTGGAGTATAGGTTTTTTTTTTTAGTAGATGGTCTTCTTGTCCCAAAGATTCTGAATCCTTGTTACGCTCGCAAGAAGCATACATCCCCTGATAGAGCCACTATTAGCACTACCAAATTTTCCAACCTAAATTATGATTTTTTTGAATTTTGAAATATATACCAGAAGATTTTTTGTTTGGTTAATGGCTACCTAAAATAATCATAAACCTTGGTTCCAGTTTACAAAAGAATTTTCTTATAATCCAGAAATCCCTAGCTAACTATCTTGTTGAAATAACCCTAATGATTTTCATGCTAAAATAAAAAACCCTAGGTCGACCTTCTATCTTTCTATTTGGTCATTAATTTTTGAAATCACTTAAGTCTCCTAATAGGAATGTGTCTAATTTATCGTCAGGCAGGGCCTTACTTCTAAGGTTTTTATTCACCTAAGCCGACACTTCAATTTTTCCTAAGTCTAAAGTTCCCATGACCTTTTAAATCTTTTTCCTAATTCCCCATGTCCTTTTCCTAAAGTTTTGGAACTTTATTTAAGTTCTTATCTTCCTCATCCATCTAACGGTTAGCGCAATGCCACAATGAAAAGATGTAGGAAGGTTAACCATCGCAGCATTGCGACAGCCATTGATGAATTGAACACTAGGAAAGTAAGGCAAGTGGGACTAGTCATTTTTGTTTTATATCAACCATCCAATTGAGGAGATCTAATGACATGTATTTACTAGATCTAGTTACTAAAGGGGTTAAGAGGTTGACATCTTGCTTTTAATTTGATGGCTAGCGCAATTTCGTGAATGAAAGATAATCAAACATTTGTGATTGCGGCATTGCGATAGCTGTCGACTTTCCATGAGGACATAAGACATGAAAGTGGGGTCCAATCATAAATAACTTAATGAAGACCGTCGAATATCTTTCATCCAACCACTAGTAAATTTTAGCTTATTTTTTGACGAGGATTGGTCTATTTTTAGATGACGATTGGTCGACCAAATGACCATAATTGTTGTCGATGTTTTTTCGATGGTTATTCAACATATTATGTTGACATCAAAATTGTGATGTCTATACAGGTTGAATTATCAATGGATCCACCATCGAAATAATCATTTCAACCTGGAAGAATTATTAGTCATTCCTTTTATCTATGCGACCAATGTTGGTCAAAATTGCGAGGACGTATGGTCAGAATAGTCATCGAGTGTATAGAATTCTCATCAAAATAATAGATCAATGATGGTCAAAATTGTGACGAGGGGTGGTCAAAAAAGCGACAAAAAATTTAATTTTTTAAAAAAAATTTATATATTATCAAATTAGGCATAGCAATAAACTTTTAATTCTTTACAAACAGTCACTTCTCTACTCGTGAAGACACAATCTGGTGTTTATATTATTAAACTCTCTATTCAATGCAACAATGATAGGAAAAGAATTCATTAATTGGTATTATAAGTTTTGATCATTCCATGTACTGATTATATTGTTTTGAAGTCTTAAAATCAAAAAAATTCAGTCCTTTTATTGACTGTTCTTGTACAGTGCTTGGCATGAAAATAATCTTTGTCTACAAGTTTTGATCATTCCATGTACTGATTATATTGGTTGGATATCTTGTTATTAGTTGAAATTGGTTATCATGGTTCTAAACATCAAGATTTATATGAGAAACATCAAGTTTCATGATAAGTTTCATGATTAATTTTCTTGATACGGTAGATTCATTTAATGGGTTTTTCACCAATTCATGGTGCTCATTATTCTAACACTAGACATCATTTTCCTTGGGATAATCTCACTATTTCAAAGCTATGAGATCTTTTCATTTCTATCAAAAAATAGATCTAAACATATGTTTAAGAGGAGAGTAGTCACGGTGAAAAAAATAGAGATCAACAACATATAGAAGTAGGTGTTTTTGACCATTGAATCTACGTCATTGGTTTAGTTTGAGCTTCACTTGGTTTCAAGAATAGTTTAATATTCTCTAATTAACAAGGAAAACCATGTGAATGTGGAAGCTCATTTGGCCCCTCCTCCCCCCTCCCTAACTTATAAAAAATTAAAACTTATAATACCAATCAATGAATGCTTTTCCTATTAATGTTGCATTGAATAGAGAGTTTAATAATATAAACACCAGACTGTGTCTTCACAAGAAAAGAAGTGATTGTTTGTAAAGAATTAAAAGTGTATTGCTTGGTAGTTCATTACATTGTCTTCTTCGACCATACACACCTCCCCACAACTTCTAAGAATCCTCTCCCATAGTGATAGAAGATAGATCCATTTTGTGCATAACCTGAAGTCATCGTATTCCATGAGAGTGCATCTTTTGAGAAATTTTTTTTGAATGTTTCAAGGGACGAGTAGTTCTACAATTAAATCATCATAACTTTCCCATTACTTAACCATCACACATGGCACAGACTATCTTCAAATTGACAATACATTGCATGTGTAGTACAAAACTATTATTAATTGGCAGATTAAATGCAGATAATTACTAATAGATTAAGCATATTATTACTATGCTTAATGTTCCATTTAAATGGTAGTATATAAAGAATAAAATTAGAAGACAATGAATATTTATCTAACCAATAGTCTATAGAATTAGACCTTTATTTGGATAGGTCAAATCTCCTTTGTCCTAGCAGTCTATCCAGTTGTAACACCAAACTATATCTTCATGAGAAGAAAAGTGAATGTTTTTAAAGAGTTAAAATTTTATTGCTTGGTAGTTCATTACATTGTCTTCTTCGACCATACACACCTCCACATAAGAAGGACTAAAACAAAACCATAGCATGGTCTAGGAATTTAGAAGACATCCTTTATTACAAAGCAAAACAAAATATAGAACTCAAGTCCCAAAGCAAAACCGAATGGCAAAGGTGCCCTGCACCAATACAGCCCCCATAAAAGGAATGAAGTTATTTGATTTTAAGACTTCAAAACAATATAATCAGTACGTGGAATGATAAAAACTTATAATACCAATCAATGAATGCTTTTCCTATCAATGTTGCATTGAATAGAGAGTTTAATAATAGAAACACTAGACTGTGTCTTCACAAGCATATCACATTGACCAATACACACCCCATCCCACCATACACACCCATCCACTCATGTCAAGATCTTGTGAATCCAAGAAAATGTAAGTCAGTAACACCAAATTTATCACTTAAACTCACCAAGACTCTTAAACTCACCAAGACTCTTCAAAGGACATCTAAGTGATATATTTGGTGTTATTGACTTACGTTTTCTTGGATTCAAGAACTTTAGAATATACTCCAAAAGTGATTATGTAATGAAGGAAGTGAGAGGGAAGGATTTTGATTTAGGTCAATGGATATTTCAACATGATTTTGGACAAGATCTTGACATGAGTGGATGGGTGTGGATGGTGGGATGTGGGGTGTATTAGTGAAGAGTATTGGTGAATTTAATCATTTTGAAGCACTTTAGAAATATTTAATACATCATTGCTTGCCAACTATTTGACAGAGCCTAGGAAATCATTGGTTCTTCAAGACAAAGATTGTTTGCATGCCAAGCACTGTATAGGAACAGTCAATAAAAGGACTGAAATTCTTTGATTTTAAGACTTCAAAACAATATAATTAGTACATGGAATGATCAAAACTTATAATACCAATCAATGAATTCTTTTCCTATCAATGTTGCATTGAATAGAGAGTTTAATAATATAAACACCAGACTGTGTCTTCATGAGAAGATCACATTGACCAATACAACCCCCATCCCACCATCCACACCCATTGACTCATGTCAAGATCTTGTGAATCCAAGAAAATGTAAGTCAATAACACCAAATATATCACTTAGAAGTCTTGTGAAGAGTCTTGGGATTTTAATCCTTTTGAAGCACTTTAGAAATATTGAATAAATCATTGCTTGCCAACTATTTGACAAAGCCTAGGAAATCATTGGTTCTTCAAGACAAAGATTGTTTGCATGCCAAGCACTATATAAGAATAGTCAATAAAAGGACTGAAATTCTTTGATTTTAAGACTTCAAAGCAATATAATCAGTACATGGAATGATCAAAACTTATAATACCAATCTTGACATGAGTGGATGGGTGTGGATGGTGGGATGAGGGGTGTATTGGTGAAGAGTCTTGGTGAGTTTAAGCTTTTTGAAGCACTTTAGAAATATTGAATACATCATTGCTTGCCAACTATTTGATAGAGCCTAGGAAATCATTGGTTCTTCAAGACAAAGATTGTTTGCACGCCAAGCACTATACAAGAATAGTCAATAAAAGGACTGAAATTATTTGATTTTAAGACTTCAAAACAATATAATCAGTACATGGAATGATCAAAAATTATAATACCAATCTTGACATGAGTGGATGGGTGTGGATGGTGGGATGGGGGGTGTATTGGAGAAGAGTCTTGGTGAGTTTAAGTGTTTTGAAGCACTTTAGAAATATTGAATACATCATTGTTGGACAATTATTTGATAGAGACTAGGAAATCATTGGTTTTTCAAGACAAATATTGTTTTTACACCAAGCACTGTACATGAACAATCAATAAAAGGACTGAAATTTTTTGATTTTAAGACTTCAAAACAATATAATCAATACATGGAATGATCAAAAATTATAATACCAATCAATGAATGCTTTTCCTATTAATATTTCATTAAATAGAGAGTTTAATAATATAAACAATAGACTATGTCTTCATGAGAAGATCACATTGACCAATACACCCCCCATCCCACCATCCACACCCATCCACTCATGCTAAGATCTTGTGAATCCAATCAAATGTAAGTCAATAACACCAAATATATCACTTAGAGGTATTGTGAAGAGTCTTGGTGAGTTTAAGCCTTTTGAAGCACTTTAGAAATATTGAATAAATCATTGCTTGCCAACTATTTGACAGAGCCTAGGAAATCATTAGTTCATCAAGACAAAGATTGTTTGCATGCCAAGAACTATATAGGAAGAGTCAATAAAAGGACTATAATTATTTGATTTTAAGACTTCAAAACAATATAATCAGTACATGGAATGATCAAAACTTATAATTCCAATCAATGAATTCTTTTCCTATCAATATTGCATTGAATAGAGAGTTTAATAATATAAACACCAGACTGTATCTTCACGAGTAGATATCATTTTATTGGATTCAAAGACTTTAGAATATACTCCAAAAAGTTAAAGTAGCCAAGTCAAGAAGGAGGGGAGCTTCTCTAACTTGGTGCAAGTTTGTAAAAAATGAAAGAGAAAAAGAGGGGAAGACTCCTATTTTCTCCTAGAAGGGGATGGTGATAAAAATCAGAGAGACCTACCTATCAGATGACTATGAGGTACAATTACACAAGAAAAGACAAAACCTAAGGAAAACATACCTAGACGTGAGTGACTATATAGAGGAGTTTCACAAGGTATGTATTAGGTCTCATATTATGGAAGAAGAAAGCCTAAAAGTGGATAGATACCTAAATTGGTTAAAGTGGAATATACAAGAGGAAATAAGCCTCTTTAGCCCAAGAACGATTCATCAATGCTATCAAATTTGTCTTAAAGTAAAGGAGAAGATTAAGAAGAATCATGAAACAAGAAACATAGGTAGGGGTAGAGGAAGAGATGACAAAGGTCATAGAGGGTGATTTGGAGGAAGAAATTCAGAACAAAGAACCCAAGGTGAGACTAAGCTCACAAAACAACAAGGGGATGCAACCAATAGTAGAGGTGGTTATAATAGGGGTAGAGGCTCAAGAAAAAAATTTAGAGGGAGATCTAGTGGCCAAGGAATTGTAATACCCCAAAAATGGGCTATAAGTTCATTAACCTCCTATATCTACAAATTGAATGAAATCAACATCAAAGTCCTAATCTAAGGCACATCTAAACATCATCGAAACCTAATTGATTATCTTAAATTCTACATCGGGGAATATTCCTAGCAATATTCCTAATCATCATAATTATCTTTAATTTTATAATTATTGGGCAATAAATCACATTTATCCTAAAGTTTGATTAATTGAATATTTTCATATTTAATTAATTAGATTTAATATTTGCCACTTAATTGTGTAATTAAATTTAATTCTATCTATTATTAATTGTATTATTTAATTTTGACAATAAATCTAATATCATATGAATAATTGATTAAATTCTTATTTAATTAATTAAAGCAAGTTGTCATTATTTAATAATATAGTTTTTAATAAAAGTTTGATTAAATAATTGATTAACCCATAAATCAATTGTTTTATTTTTAAAAATCAGTTAAGTTGGAAATAAATCACTTTATTTATTAAATTAATTCATAAATAAAACATGCACAATCATAAAAGCAGACAACTATCAATTATCAATTAAAGCTAAACTCTATTTTGAGTTAAAACTTAGCTTTTGCATGTTTTTGTGAGTTAATTATCCTTTATTTAAAAATAACTCAAAAATCAACCTGAGTTATTTGAGTGATTTATGGCTTTTTTTCCCATGCACCTCCAAAGCCCTGGATTTCTATAAAATCAAGGCTTCAGCTCATCTCAGATCATCTTATAATTTTGCTAGCTTACTTTGCCAAAGTCATCTACGAATTGCACAACTATTTTGAAGAATTGGAATTTGGAGAATCAAAGCTTATTGCGAATCAAGGCTATTGTGAGATCAATTTGTTTTTTTTTTACATTCATTTAGATTCTTTTTCATATCACTGTTAGATCATTTTAGCATATCAATTTCCATATTAGCATAGATTCATATCAGTTTTTCATTATTATTGCATAGAAAATACCAAAAAAAAATAGATTAATTGCATTCAATTCATATCTAGATCAATTGCATTCAAATCCTTCGTTTAGGTGTCGTCTAGGTCACTGATCTCGATAACAATCTGAGAACATTAATCTCGCACCTACTAGAAGGCAGTAAATCACTTGGTTAAATTAGATTTCAATTTTGCATGATTTTGATTTTTGGTAACCTCTAAAGTGTTGTGTCTATAGATCAGGTACAAAATTCACACACACATTTCTGGTGCCCACTGTCGGGCAACCCACTTTAACATGCTAGTTTTGATTTTTTTGGGGAGCTAAAACCTCAAAGTTTCAAAGATTTAATTTTATCTCCCAAAAAGCTTGGAGTTTTGGTCTGAAATTTTTTTGCAGGTTGGTGACATATCAAGGAAGCTACAGTAAAAAATTTAGAATTTTCTGAGATGTTTTGAATTTTTAATAATTTTTTCTTAAAATCCCAGAAAAAATTAATATCTGATGCAAATCAGAATATTTTTTAGAAATTTTTATATTTTTATAAATCTCTTTAAATTCTATAGGGGGTCCATTCTTTGTGTTTTAAATTTGGACATGATATCATAGCTCAAATAGTCAATTTACAAAAACTGGTCTGTTTTGATAAAATGGGTCTCTAGGACACAAATGAAGAGATTTTTCTAAAATTTTTGCATTTTTGGAAAGCTCTCTATTTTTTAGCAGGGGTCTCTATTCTGAATTTCTATTTTTGTGGCAAAAATCATATCAAAAAAATTAGATCTTGTTGACTAGGTCAAATGCAGCAAAAAAAATAAAGTTTTGTGATGGGTAGGCACTTATTTTTTTTACATGGTTCAATGAATGATATGAGTTGTCATTTGGGTTAATTTATGTTTATTATTGCTCATAATAATTGATTTTTAGAGCTAACCCTATGGTTTTCATAAGTTGAATATATGTTGCATATCTTGTTTGCTTGTTTGCTTGTTGGAGAGTTTGTCACTTGCTTGCATGGAAAAGCTCAACAAAAATTGCTAAAAATCAGGTAAAATCTACTAAGCACATTGCAAGGATCCTAGCTATTCTCCTTCATCATATGACATTTTGATTTGGGACTTAAAATAAGTCTCTCGTGTGTCTAGCTTGGGTGATTCTTTTCATGCTTTTGTTTTACACACTTGCATAATTGATACTAGGTTGTGACCCCTTAAGGATTCATTAAGTAGTCTTAGATACTTGTGATTGATCTTGATTGCTATCTTGGGTTATTGGACTCACTAATCTGCCAGCCCCTCATTTTGACCCCGTGGTTGCAATCTCAGCGCCATAAAAGGGAGGGGTCAACAAGACAGAAGCGTTAAGTGTTCCACTTGGCAACCCTTTTGTGCTTTTAGGAACTCACTTGTTTTCTAAGTTGGGGACTCATTTTCAACTTGTGTGAGGTGTTAAGTGTTCCACCTTGTGGACTCATCTCTTATTCACTTTAAGCATTAAGTGTTCCTCTTTCTGCTTTTTGGGTACTTTTGGTAGATTTGCTTTCGGGAATATATTTGTGCTCACATAGTAATTAGGCCCTATGAACACTATTTGTGATTCTTGAGAGATTGGATTCTTAGCGAAATCTTTCTTGATGAAAGAATCCTTGTAGGTAGGGAGGATACTTAGTGTGTTTCACATTCAACTTGGTTAGTGTGTCTTCTCTTATTGATCGATACATTCTCTCCCAAGAGAGGTTGATAGATCATGTGGGGTTGACATCACAAGCTTTGGTGAATCAAAATTGGTTAGTGTGCCTTCTCTTATTGATTGATACATTCTCTCCCCAGAGAGGTTGATAGATCATGTGGAGTTGGCATCATAGACCTTGGTGAAGCAAAACTTTGTCTTAGCGTGTCGGATTAATCTGCTTGCTTTGTTTAGGTTAAAAGTGAAAAGGTGTCAAAAACCTTGGATCTAGAGCCAAGTCCCCTTGTGGTATACTATTGTGAGTCATCTTTAGAGAGGGTTAACTGTAGTGAACAATCCCTTCACAAGGAAAACTACATTGACGGAACCTCAAGCGGTCATAGCCATTTTTTCCATGGTAGTGACAGCCGCTATATAAATGTCCTTGTAGAAGAAATCTCCATGAGTATGGTTCATTGTTGGGTTGTCAGATCTCCCTAGCAGCTCCTGAAGATTAAGTTCTCAGACTGTGTCAAAACCCTGGTGCGTTGGGATTGGAGTTCACCCCTTTGGATCATAAAAGTTGCAGAGTCAAACCATTACTAAAAACCCTACCGAGGCCAAATTTTCATTTTATAGGGTATATGTGCATTATTGCAAAACATTTTTGGAACATACACAATTAGCACTTTTGAGGATTAGAATGAATAAGTCACTTGATTTTTCATGCGCAAGGTTGCTTTTTCCCTTGTTCATTATTTTCAGACATGCTTGAAATCACGTGCATGCTATTTTGCATGCTTGTTTATCTATCTAGTTATTGAAAATGAACAAATCTGTTACAATCCTCAAATCTGGACATTGAAGTTTGCAAACAACTCAAATTTGAAAACTTAAAATTTGTAAAATCTAAAGTAAAATCCTTTTCTGGGGTCAAAAGTCATCTCAGGAGGTCAGAAATTCATACAAGTTTCTATCAAGTGTTGTTTCATTGCAACCCATCTGTCGTATGATAGAAAACCTAGTGTTGTACGAGTTTCCATGCCACAAATTCTCAAAGTCAAAATATTGCAACTGTTGTATGATATTGTCAACTGTCATTTCGTTGCTACCCAACTATCATATGATTGAGTACCCAGTGTCGTATGAGTTTCCATACCAGCATATTTCAAAAAGCCAAATCCTCCTTGCAACTGTCGTATGAGATTTTCAACTGTCGTTTCATTGCATACCCACTCTCGTACGAGCCTTGCAACTGTCGTTTCATAGCCTACCCACTGTTGTATGAGTTTTTTAGAGTGTTGTTTGGGAAATTTTTGAAAGTTGTCAAAAAATTGTTAGAATTGCCAGATATTTAGCTTTTTCAGCCTATTTCCAAAATCTATCGAACAAATCACTATGTCAGGAACAGAGCAGTAGCCATTAGGAATCAATACATATGTCTCAAAGAATCAATACACAAGAGGAAGAAGCTCTAATCACCGCTATGATGAAGCAGCTACAAGCTATGCAAGTTGAAGTTAACAATCTTAAGAAAGAAAAGGAAGCTAAAGAGTTCTCCATGGAATCTCTATATTCTTTTCCATGTGATAAAGACTTGTACATATCACCAAGCCCCCGGACAAAATGTGAGCAATGTGACAACCCTTATGATACCTCTTCCACAAAGAGTGACACATCAAGCTTTGGAGACTATGATGACTATGACGATAGACAATGTAATGATACCTATGACACCTCTGTTCCTAAGAGTCCTCCTCGTCATGTGTTCCTACTTACTACAAATGGGCCATCACATTCGATAGATCATGATGGTGATCCATATGATTCTAATTTTGAAAGAGATTTTGATGGCTTTTGTGGACAATACCTTGATTGTGATCCATCTACTACTGCTGAGGACTATAAAATGCATCGTGCTAGCTTAAAGCATCAATATTATAAGAATCCTTCTCCTAAGGACTCTCCTGCTAAAAATAAAGATTATCTTCTTAAGCAAGATCATGTTAATGCTAAACCTTTGTTTGGTGATGGTTCCCTTCCATCCCCTACTTCCTCCAATACCCATACATTTCCTAAAGCTTCTAAGTCTTTCAAATCTTTCACAAAACCTTCATCCGACACAAGCCCTGATACTTTTCATGCGGTTCCCTATAGTTATCCTCCAGGGCTACCTCTTAAAGAAACTCAAGCTAACCTTCACTTGGCTGCAAATACTTTCAATAATACTAAACCCAAAGAGCCTAAGCCTTTATATGCTATAATGTCTACTTCATCTAGTCCTCCACCATCTCTTCCAAAGTCTTCCATACAATCCCAACATGCTTCCTTGTCCTTAGAAATGGCTCCATGTCAAGAGGACTCTAAAAATGATAAAGAAAAGAACGTAAAAAAAATCAAGATCAAGAACCCTCCATGTCATCCAATCCTTTTCATGATGTCTCTTATTCATTTCATGGTTCTTTTGATTCTGCACACCCTTTTTCATGCATTCCACCATGTCTTAAGTCTTCTCCTAAGCAAGATCAAGCTACTACTTACACTATTGAGCTTATTGACAATCAAAATAACCTTACCCCATTTTCGCTTTCCAAAGATGATACTTCCATTAAGGTTGGTAAAAATGGTGTTGTTACTTCCAATGTTACACCTATTGAAAATCAAGAGAAAAATTATGCGCTTGTGCTATCGAAAGATCCTTGTCAAGATCAAAGTCTTCCATCTTCTTATTCTACCACTCCATGTTTTCTTCCACTTTCTACTCTTCCTAAGTCTTTGCAAGCTTTGAACAATCCTATCAAAGAAGGTGATCATATTCAAGATGTCCATGATTCTATTGAAAATTCTAATGCTCATTCTAAAGATGCTAATATCCTTGGTTGTCATATAGATGTTGATGAACTTATTGATTATCCTTTTGTGTCTTCCACTTCCATCCTTGGACCTCCTCCACCACTACTAAGGGCTTCACACCTTCCTTCCATCTTGGGTCCTTATGTCCCTTCCCTTTCCCCTCCTAACTCTCCTAATTTTCCATCCATCTTGGGTCCTTACATCCTTCCATCTCCCATCTTTCCTCAAGATCAACATAGATTCATACCCTTGAATCCATTTCATCCATCCACCCATTTAAACCAGTCATATCCTCCTTCTTCCACAAGTCCCAAGTCTTTTGGAAGTAACTTGAATGTTCAATACAAGAAAAAGAAGCAATACAAGAATCCATCAAAAAAAGAAAATCACCATGCCTCCTCTAAACGACATGGAGGCATAAAGTCAAAAGAGATATCTAAGAAAAAAACTACAAGACAAGTATGGGTTCCAAAATCCATCATTGAAGATATTATCTCTAGATCATCAAAAGGAAATAAAAATCCTACAGCTATATGGATTCCAAAGTCTCTCTTGAAAGAGTCTGGTGTTGAGCAAAAAGTGAAATTGACATTCAAGCTTCCAAAGGCTTCCACTTCATTTCCCTCCAAAAATATTCTTCCATTCCATGTGCCTAAACCACAACCTATGCTATCCATTCACCATATTCCTTCACGTATTCCTTCATTCATGATTCCTCCATCCTCTCACCATGCTTCAAGGTATGTGTTGATGTTGATCTTGCCTTCCTTTCCATCTACCCTTTCACAATCCTTCCATTCATTATCCTTCTACCTTCTATCCGTTTTCCTCATTTGCCTATTCCTCCTATCTTCCAACCTCACTCGCTTTACATAAAACCTTATCCTCCATTTCTCTCTTCCATCTCCCTTTCCCTATCAGCATCTTTGAGCATATCATTTTGAATCCTTGGCATATCATGGTTTATCCTTTCAAGGAGCATTATCTAAAAAGCTTGCCTTCTTCTAAAAGAGAAATTAAAAAAATTTAAAAAAATTGAAAATGTGCCTTGGTGAAAACTTGGAAACAGGCACCTTGGTAGCAAAAGTAAAAAGAAATAAATTCATCCTATGGTGAAAACCACTCCCTTGTGGCACCTTGGATAAGTACCATGATGAAAACCTGACAATCAGGCATCATGCATAGTTCTTCTACATATTTCATCATTTTCATCTTCTCTCTTTGATCTTGACAATGTTGATCTATACATGAACATTTGGCTATTTTGTGAGCTATCTTACGATGATCTTTATTTCATTCCTTCCATGTTTAGCCTTCATATCCATCTTCCTCCATTCATTTTCACCTATCGCTATCCTTTTCCCCTTTGGTCTTGATCAAAAAAAAAAGAAAGAAAGAAAAAGAGTAAAACACGGTGCTACAAAGCCTCTTGACATGTCTACTCCTTTGGACTACATCCTATCCTTCTTTGGCATTATGCTTTTGTGACTTATCCTATGTTGGCCTTTCATTCCTTGTCCAAATGCACTTTACATGACAATTTTTCCTTAGCTTGGGTATTCTTGAGGAGTTTTCCCTTGAGGATTTCTCCCCTTCATTCTCCTTCATTCTCTTGTCTTCCATCTCTTCCACCAGCTTGCCAATCTCTCTTGTTCTCCACCTTGCTAGACATTGGGATTGCATGATATGATCTTGCTTGGGAGTTTTCAAATGGAGAAAGATGCTATCAAATATACCAAGTATCTAAACAAGTATCAGAACCAGTATCAGAACAAGTGTCAGAACAAGTATCAGAACAAGTATCAGAACCAGTATCAAAACAATTATCAGTATTAGTATCAGAACAAGTATCAGAACTAGTATCAAAATAATTATTAGAATCAATATCAAAATTAGTATTAGAATGAGTGTCAGAACAAGTATCAGAACACCTACAGGGGCTACACCTTCCGCTTTAGTTTATGGATCTGAAGTGGTACTGCCTATTGAGGTTGAAATCCCATCACTAAGAATCAGAATGCATGGTCTAGTAACTGATGATGACTACAGAATGTCTAGGTTGCAAGAACTTGAACTACTAGATGAGCATAGACAAGTAGCATATGATCATCTTAGAGTATATCAAAAGAGAATTTCTACAGGCTACAACAAGAAAGTCAGACATAGAGAATTTCAGGTTGGCGATCTAGTCTTGAGAGAAAATCCTAAAAATCAATCCCATCAAGAACGCAAGGGGAAGTTTGAACCCAACTAGCTGGGTCCCTTTGTAATCATTTCTACTTTTGGCTCTGGTGCCTATCAACTCTCAATGACTAAAGGATAATAGCTTCGAGAACCTATCAACGTTCTCCATCTGAAGAAATTATACGCCTAAGGCATTCAGTCTATGGTAAAATGTCCTGAAAAAAATCTTAAACATTGGAAAATGTCGTGAAAAAATGAACATCTTGGTGAAAACCTAGCAATAGGCACCTTGATGATTCACAAAAAATAAAAAAATATCAAAAGTATAAAAAAATTGAAAAATATCAAAAGTACAAAAAAAATTGAAAAAATGAAAAATACAAAAAAAAAAGAGAAAAGAAAAAGTGCCTTGGTGAAAACCTAGAAACAGGCGCCTTGGTAGCAAAAATAGAATCTCTGCCAAGATGGTGAAAACCCGGCAAACGGGTGCCACTTGTTCCAAATGCTCCATCTATTAGTGCAATCTTGGTCTTTCCTAGCTTTCAGTCTTGCTTTAGTTTGTACATATCTCCCAGTTTGTTTCTGCATTTCTAGTTTTCAATAAGTCGGTCTGTACACCAATTGGCTCAAGCGTCTATATCCTATCAATGTTTAACACTTGGGGGAAATCAATGTCATATCCTATGGTCTCCCATGTATCTTAGATGGATCATATCTAGTTAGAGTCATTTGAAGCTTCATGTGAGTCAGTCAGTCAGTCTTGTCTCCAGAAAGGATTTTGCATCTACAACAATGCAATCAAACATCAAAACTCAAACTGAAAACAATCTAATTTTTTGTTACATGCTTTTATCTCCTTGTATGCTTACTGATTCGCATTGAGATTTTTTCATATTGTGTCCCTTCGATCTCTTCGATGATGTCCTTTATAGAATTTAGAGAGTGATGACTAGGGGCATAATCTTTTCTTTGGCTTCTGCTTGTATGTGAAAATCTAACCACTTTGGAAATTTTGGATTGAAATGGTGTCTGACTATAAGAGCCTCTATCTTGAATTGGATGGCCATGCATACCTCAACCATTGATACCCAGACAATTCAAGGAAGTTTGATCTAACTATTGTCTTTTTGAGTAAGTTCTTTCTCCTACTATGGAACGCGATCTTGCCTAAGGATGTGAACGATAAAGGGTCACTACGGGTAATTCACATTGGATTTAGAATGATCTCTTGACTATTTGATGTGTTTGTAATGCAAGGAGTATTCTGGTCATCACGTCGTTTATGTTTTGATGCTTATACAAATTGCTATATCAAAATGGACATGATATTTAGGTCATCCTGGCATTTGTGCCTTGGTGCTTATATCTAATCCGACATTCCAAAAATAAAATCAATATTCATATATCCATGGTTGTTGACCAGTGGGTGTTCTATTGATTCTTGCGCATACAAATTGATATTAATATGTCTATGGTTCCATAGCTAGTGGGCATTGTATTGATTTATCCGGTTACCTAAAAGTTCAATGATGATAACAAATTGACATATGATCAGTGACTAGGTCCTAGGTCTTAGGTTGCATTTCATTTTGCATGTCTCATTGCATTTTGCATATTGCATGATCTCACAATGACTAAATGAACTTCAATGCTTAAATGATTCTTCAAATCCCATCTTCAAGTTTAACAAGAGTTGAATCTCACATGAAAGTTCCTCCAACGAAACAGCAAGTAGAATCCTTTTTCGGGATCAAAATTCAAATTTGAGATCATTCATATTATTAACTACTTGCATAATCAACCTTCAATCATCACAGAAATCTAGTATTCAACTTAACTGATTATCTTACATCAAACTATCAAAATTTCAACTTGGTCAACTATGGTCAACTCATGGTTTAACCTAGTCAAACTTGGTCTTTTGGGACCTTCCAATGATGAAAAATGCATTCCCAGACATGTTTAACCACTTCTCAAATCAATTAACATGCTTCTAAACTATCAATGCTGACTTTTCTTGTCAGATTTCAATTTTCATCCCAAAGGGGGCATGGTATTGCACATCATTCAAAGTCTGTAAATCAAATTCAATCATATCTTACTCAGTAACCAAGACAAAAACCACGTCTAGTTATTGATTCATCAAAAGTCCTCATCACTTGGGGCAAATCTATCATCACTTGGGGCATATCAGATTCATCAAGATCCATATCAATCTGGTATTCTCCTAATCTTGTAAACTGTATCAGTTTTTGGAACCATCAGATCATAGTGTTCTTTCCTTGGTTCTTCGGCAACTGAAGGATTCAGATGTGATACCAGCTAGTTCTGCTAAGACAATCGAGTCTAGAACCAGTCACTCACTTCTTTGCAATCCTAAGGTTTGGAATCAGGCATTTTGACACTCTTTTGCAATCATCGGTTCATCGCTTCTATAGTGAACATTATCTTTGGTCATTCACGACCTATTATCTCCATATCAAATCAATATCAATTAGCTTCTATCTCATATCAATTATCAATTTCAAACATCAGTTTCATATCTTTATCAAAGACAGACTATCTTTGAACCACGGCGCTTTGCACAGTAATTCAAAGAGGGGCAAAATGTAATACCCCAAAAATGGGCTATAAGTTCATTAACCTCCTATGTCTACAAATCAAACGAAATCAACATCGAAGTCCTAATCTAAGTCACATCTAAACATCATCGAAACCTAATTGATTATCTTAAATTTTGCATCGAGGAATATTCCTAGTAATATTCCTAATCATCATAATTATCTTTAATTTTATAATTATTGGGCAATAAATCACATTTATCCTAAAGTTTGATTAATTGAATATTTTCATATTTAATTAATTAGATTTAATATTTGCCACTTAATTGTGTAATTAAATTTAATTCTATCTATTATTAATTGTATTATTTAATTTTGACAATAAATCTAATATCATATGAATAATTGATTAAATTCTTATTTAATTAATTAAAGCAAGTTGTCATTATTTAATAATATAGTTTTTAATAAAAGTTTGATTAAATAATTGATTAACTCATAAATCAATTGTTTTATTTTTAAAAATCAGTTAAGTTGGAAATAAATCACTTTATTTATTAAATTAATTCATAAATAAAACATGCACAATCATAAAAGCAGACAACTATCAATTATCAATTAAAGCTAAACTCTATTTTGAGTTAAAACTTAGCTTTTGCATGTTTTTGTGAGTTAATTATCCTTTATTTAAAAATAACTCAAAAATCAACCTGAGTTATTTGAGTGATTTATGGATTTTTTTCCCATGCACCTCCAAAGCCCTGGATTTCTATAAAATCAAGGCTTCAGCTCATCTCAGATCATCTCATAATTTTGCAAGCTTACTTTGCCAAAGTCATCTACGAATTGCACAACTATTTTGAAGAATTGGAATTTGGAGAATCAAAGCTTATTGCGAATCAAGGCTATTGTGAGATCAATTTGTTTTTTTTTTACATTCATTTAGATTCTTTTTCATATCATTGTTAGATCATTTTAGCATATCAATTTCCATATTAGCATAGATTCATATCAGTTTTTCATTATTATTGCATAGAAAATACCAAAAAAAAAAAGATTAATTGCATTCAATTCATATCTAGATCAATTGCATTCAAATCCTTCGTTTAGGTGTCGTCTAGGTCACTGATCTCGATAACAATCTGAGAACATTAATCTCGCACCTACTAGAAGGCAGTAAATCATTTGGTTAAATTAGATTTCAATTTTGCACAATTTTGATTTTTGCTAACCTCTAATGTTTTACTGAAGTATTGTGTCTATAGATCAGGTACAAAATTCACACACACACAGGAATAAGATCTTATTTCTCTTCAATGAAGTGTTACAATTGTCATCATTTTGGGCATGTGCATATAGATTTTTTGAGAAGAGTTCTTCAACTCAAGGTAAAGAAAAAAGAGTAAGTTATGTTCAATAAGAGACCTCAAGTAACAAGATTGATGAAGTGGAATTGGATTCATAGGTAGGAGACATTATTATGATTAGAAGGACATTCATCAAAGAACCAATCAAAGATGAACCAAGAAAAAGAAGGTCTCTATCTAGAATCAAGTGCAAAATCTTAGGTAAGGTTTGCAAGATTATTATTGATTCATGCTCCACTGATAATATAGTTTCTAGTGAGGCAGTTAGAAAAATTAATTTGCAAAGAATCCCACATACTGACCCCTATAGGGTCACTTGGTTGAATAAGGGCCAACATGTGTTAGTCAATGAGGAAGCTTGGGTAGAATTCACCATAGGGAGATATAATGATAGGGTGTTGTGTGATGTCTTACCCATGGATGATTGCCATCTTTTATTGGGAAGACCTTGGTAGTTTGATTGGTAGGACATTCATGATAGAGACAAAAAAATATTAATCTTTCAAGAAGGATGGAGTCACATAAAAATTTAGTCAATCATAGAAGAAGGGGAAGTGAGATCAGTAGGACCTAATGTGCTCTTAGTAGGAGAAAAAGAGTTCTTTAATACACTAGAGGAAGGTGAAGGAGTGGGACTTTATTTAGTGTTGAAACCTAAAGATGAGAAGGTGGACAAGAAGGTAGAACTACACATATAGGTACAAGAGCTGCAAGGTTAATACAAGGAGATAGTTAGTGATGGAAAAAATTCTACTTTACCTCCTAAGAGAGCCATTAGCCATAAAATAGACTTCATTCTAGGAGCCTCACTTGCAAACAAAGCTTCCTATAAGATGAACCCACAACATGATGAAGAAATTAAAGGACTTCATACTAATGTGTTGTGGTATATCTTGATGGCATCTCAATTTTCAGCAAGAGTAAGGTAGACCATTTGATGCATTTAAAAATTGTGTTACAGAGATTGCATGAGGAAAATCTAAACATAAATTTGGATAAGTGTGAGTTCATAAAATAGGATTTGGTGTACCTTGGATTTGTTATATCATAAGGGAACTTGAAAATGGATACTAGCAAGTTGGATGCAATAGTAAATTGGCCTACACCTAAGTCTTCTGTAGAGGTAAGAAGGTTCCATGGTTTGGCATAATTTTATAGGAAGTTCATTAGGCAGTTTAGTGAGATATGTGCACCAGTCCTCGACACCATAAAAGATGGAATGAAAGATAAGTTTTAGTGAAATGAGTAGGCAATCAGGGGTTTTGAAACCTTGAAGGAGAAGATAGCCACACATCCTATCTTGGAACTGCCTAGTTTTGAAAAAGTATTCACTATTGAATCTGATGCCAACAATATTGCTATAGGAGAAGTCGTAAATCAAGAAGACAAACAAATGCCTTTCCATAGTGAAAAGCTAAGTGATGCAAAAAATAAATACTCCTCATATGACTTGGATTTGTATGCATTATTCCAAGAACTGAGAAATTGGAGACACTACCTCCTCCCTAAATAATTTTTGGTATATATAGACAATCAGGCTTTGAGCTTCCTAAACTCTCAAGAGTACAAGCTAAGGAACAAACATATGAAGTGGGTAGAGTACATGCAAGATTATACTTTCATAATCAAGAATACAAAAGGATAAAAAAACAAAGTTGTAGACGCTTTGAGTAGAAGTCTTTTGATAGTCCAAGAGGTACAATTTAGGAGCATTGGTATAGGAAATTTCAAAGAATTTTACCTGGATGATGAAGACTTCTCAGCTCCATATAAGGTATGTAAAGAGTTTCAAAATTATATTCACAATGATTACTCTGATTATACTCTTCAAGAAGGTCTATTATTTATGGGAGGACTACTTTGGGTGCCTAGAGGTTCAATGAGAGAGAATCTAATCCAAGAGAAACAAAATGGGAGTCTTAGTGGTTATTTTCAAATAAATAAGACTCTAGAATTGGTTCAGAGGTACTACTACTAATATTGTTGGTGGGTTTAAGCCTTTTGAAGCACTTTAAAAATATTGAATACATCATTTCTTGCCAAATATTTGATAGAGCCTAAAAAATCATTGGTTCTTCAAGACAAAGATTGTTTGTACGCCAAGCACTGGACAGGAACAGTCAATAAAAGGACTGAAATTCTTTGATTTTAAGACTTCAAAACAATATAATCAGTACATGGAATGATCAAAACTTATAATACCAATCAATGAATTCTTTTCCTATAAATTTTGCATTGAATAGAGAGTTTAATAATAGAGACACCAGATTGTGTCTTCATTAGCATATCACATTGACCAATACACCCCCCATCCCACCATCCACTCATGTCAAGATCTTGTGAATCTAAGCAAATGTAAGTCAATAACACCAAATATATCAGTTAAACTCACCAAGACTCTTCACAAGCCTTCTAAGTGATATATTTTGTGCTATTGACTTACATTTTCTTGGATTCAAGGACTTTAGAATATACTACAAAAGTGATTATGTAATGAAGGAAGTGAGAGGGAAGGATCTTGATTTAGGTCAATGGATATTTAAACATGATTTCAGACAAGATCTTGATATGAGTGGATGGGGGGTGTATTGGTGAAGAGTCTTGGTGAGTTTAATCCTTTTGAAGCACTTTAGAAATATTGAATACATCATTGCTTGCCAACTATTTGACAGAGCCTAGGAAATCATTGGTTCTTCAAGTTTAAGATTGTTTGCATGCCAAGCAGTATACAGGAATACTCAATAAAAGGAATGAAATTATTTGATTTTAAGACTTTAAAACAATATAATCAGTACATGGAATGATCAAAACTTATAATACCAATCTTGACATGAGTGGATGGGTGTGGATGGTGGGATGTGGGGTGTATTGGTGAAGAGTCTTGGTGAGTTTAAGCCTTTGAAGCACTTTAGAAATATTGAATACATCATTTCTTGACAACTATTTGATAGAGCCTAGGAAATCATTGGTTCTTCAAGACAAAGATTGTTTGCACGCCAAGCACTGTATAGGAACAATCAATAAAAGGACTAAAATTCTTTGATTTTAAGACTTCAAAATAATATAATCAGTTCATGGAATGATCAAAACTTATAATACCAATCAATGAATTCTTTTCCTATCAATGTTGCATTGAATAGAGAGTTTAATAATATAAACACCAGACTATGTCTTCATGAGCAAATATCATTTTCTTGGATTCAAGGACTTTAGAATATACTCCAAAAGTGATTATGTAATGAAGGAAGTGAGAGGGAAGGATCTTGATTTAGGTCAATGGATATTTCAACATGATTTTGGACAAGATCTTAACATGAGTGGATGGGTGTGGAGCTAGTGCAACTTCCTACCTTATACCACCTCCTTCAACACTCATTTGCTTGCAGACTATGCCAAAATGAAATAAAATGAAATGTGTCAGTAGACAGGAAATATGTATAAAATTTAACTTCTAATGGTGGAGTGAACACCATTAGAAGTACACAGATTAGGGTTTCAAACCCATGACAAATGAAAACATTTTGAAAAAAATAAAAAAATGTACCCTTCATTAAGCAAATGCCAAAAAAATCAAATCTCTTACCAAGTCTGCAATGAAATGGTTGAAATCGAATGCCTATTCCTCTTGATGCTCACTCAGGTTTGAGAATAGTAATGTGGAAGAGAAGGAGATGTCAGAACTTATAGGCTAGATGCATATAGGGGGTGGCGACATACAACTTCCCTCCTTATACCACCTCCTTTAGCACTCCTTTTGCTCGCGGACTATGCCAAAATGAAATAAAATGAAATGTGCTGGTAGGCAGGATATATGTATAAAATTTGACTTTTTTTTTACTTCTATTCCCGTGTTGGTCAGAATTATGACCACTATTTAAGGTCATAATTCCAACCAACATGAGAATATAAGTAAAAAATATGAAGTTTTTCTTCTATAAACCGGCCATGGAAAATCATTTTATAACTTGGTCAGAAATGTTGGTTTTAAAAGGGGGTCAAATGTACTAGTGAACGGTGATAGTGAATCTAGGTGTCAAGTGGGTCCGAAAGATAGCAGTTCTGAGTTATCATAGATCTATTTTGATCTAATGGTTGGCATAAAGGCATGATGGAAAAGTGCATGATAATTATAGATCATGGCATTGTGACAATCGTCAGATGCTTTCTAAATAAAGATCAACAATTCTAATTTAAACCTAGATAAATTTGGTGCGAAATCAAATTCGCTCATTGAGTTCAAACCATTTGAATTCTCAGAGAAGTTATGGTCAGATCATGTGGAATAAATTGTCAAGAATTAATGTTTCTTGCACATGATATATCTTTTAATCATTTCATTCCTAAAAGCACAAAGCTATAGAATTTGCAGAGCCTTGGAATTACCATCTTCTGAGAAATTAATGGAATTGGTTAGTACTCTATGAATTATTGTCTCCCTATTATTATTTGTCTGCAAATTCTTGTTGAGAAAATTTGGGTGACCTTCATGTACCTTTTCTTGATTCTCATAGTATTGTTGAAACCCTAAATTCTGAAAATGGCACCAAGGAGGGAGTTAATAGGAAAGGTTGAGTATCATGAATGGGGTGTACATGAGGAACTCTTAGAGTAGTTTGATCATTCAACTAATGATACAATCAAAGTGAAAGTATTAGTACCCAAAAACCCTAGGTTCAAAATAGCAGATGGCATGTATGACAAAGGTAATTATATGAGAGACACTAATATTGAGATCTCTAGTTTAGTACTATTTAGAGTGGGTTTCGGCCAAAGACATGTCTTTGCCCCTAATAGAAATGTGTGGCAGTTTGACTTAGGTAAACTTGTTGTGCCCAATGTGTTCATGGATGTAGATATCATGATACAAGTAGCACAAAGATATGTTCATGTGGCTAGGGTTGTTAGAGATATCAATGGAAACCCTTTAGTCAATATCATAGCTAAAGAGATCAGAGAAGTTTCTAGGTTGAGTGAACCCACCGGTGATCTAGAAAAGATTGACTTTGATGAACAAAGATAGATCTATATTGATCAAAGAGACTATCTCTGAAATGGTCCTCTAAAGGAATTTTTTATCAAAGTTGGAGGTCTAATTACAGCAGGGCCCAATACACAAGAACCTTTCAAGATGGATTATTTTAATCTTAGGGAAAAGGGTGTGTATTGGTCTTTATGCCAGGTTTCTGGACAAGATGCCCAAGAAGAGATGTCAGTGCACTACATGTTCATGATGGCACAAATTCTACACCCTTACTTGGTAGTCACTTTTGATTTTGCCCCTTTCTTGGCTGATTTGATTCATGAGGAATTAATAGGAATCTAGAGAGCCAAAGTAGACAAACCCTTTTGCTGGTATTCCTTGTTAATGTATATGTTTTTATATAAAGGTGCCAATTATTTTGA
Organism: Chamaecyparis obtusa; assembly: GCA_027943335.1. Classification (NCBI taxonomy): domain Eukaryota; kingdom Viridiplantae; phylum Streptophyta; class Pinopsida; order Cupressales; family Cupressaceae; genus Chamaecyparis; species Chamaecyparis obtusa. The sequence continues at coordinate 3,427,035 of BSBK01005535.1, forward strand.
GAAAGAAATGGACCTTATGAGATAGAAGGATGGTGAAGAAATGCCAGTCGAGTTGTGGAATCTCATTTTGACTTGGGATAGAAATGAGAACAACTTTGTCACCTTTGACAAATGTTTTGCATCAAGGCTTAGGGCTTTGTTGTTTCTAGAGAACCCAAGAATTCCAAAGGCATTTTTGGATCTACTTAGACCTAAGAAATATGCCAATAACATCAAGATTGTACACAATTGGGGTGATTTTATCCTCTACCTAGTATCTACTATAATCAGGGTATATGGTTTCAGAGGAAATCCTTTTATACTACCATATCAGGTCCCTGTCAAGATTGGGGTTGCAAAATTTTTAAGGAAACTTGGAGAGCTATAAGATAGTACCCTCACGAGAAGAGCTAGAGGAACTCTTTTTCCTACTATCATAGTAGCCCACTAGTTTTTTATCACAAAAGGTAGATGGTTCCATATGGACAAAATCTTGCAACAATATCATATGGCCACTTCACTTGCTAGAGCATCGGATCCTGAGGGTTTCTAAAATGACATGTTTAAGAAGAGGACAAGGTGTGCCTCTATGGACCATGTTTTCAATTTCCTTGAGGATATTATCAGGAATATCTTTGAATTGCAAGAATAGGAAATAAAAAAGGAGAAGTGGCTAGTGTATAAAAAGACACTAGATTTTGTCCAGCATTTTGTCAAGGATTATGATCCTTAAAGGATTTTACCCCTTTTGTAAAGAATATATAATCTCTTATGAGCCATTTTGAGGGTATCATCCAAACCCTAAATGAGAAGACAAAAAATGTGATGCAAAATGAGCCAGAGAGGGCTAGATTTGTGTTAATTAATCCTGTATTTGCTAAAATGGTGCCCCTGAGCAGATATATGGTATAGAGGAAGGCTAGATATAGTGTGGTCATACCAGGACCAAGAAAACAAGAAGAAACTAGAAGGTCAAAGGATATCCCTTCCACTTCTAAGGAAGCTAAGATGTAAGACAAAATACAGGAATCTCCAATATCACCAAAGAATCAACCAATTGAGATTGATTTTGATTCTCCACCTCCACCAAAAAGGCAAAATAAAAATTGGAAGAAAGGCCTACACAAGTTGAGGAGGAATATTCTCCTACCCAATCACCTCTAATCTTGTAGATCATCAAGAGGTGGCAGAGAAACTACAAAAACTGGGTAGTTTAGGAAAAAATTGCATGACTTATGAGGCAATAAATGATGGAGTGCCAAAGCCACCCAAGGAACTTGAATCAACCCTGACAGTAGGGGAAATGGTTGGAAAGGAACTGGATCCTATCACTAAGAAATAATATGATGAGTTCCTTGCAAATGATGCCTTTGTTAAGGCCAGGGCCTTCATGCAATTCTTGTGGAAGTTGCATCTAAATCAATTCAAGGAAACCTATGAGAAAAGACAAGAGGAAAACCCATAGAAGGACCTCAAGCTAATCGAAGATGAGGTAAGGAAAGAAATGATAGAAAGGTTTGATAAAATCACTCTTGAACAAGGGAGAGAGCTAGTAAAGAATGCAGGGGTGCTCATTCTCCCTAAGTGGGACATTGTTGATGCAGTGGTCCTTGATGCTATTACCTAAATAAAATCACACTAGCCCACAAGAACAAAGAGGAGGTGAAGAAAACATTAAAGGGAGTCACTTTTGGTGATGACCATCAAGCCTTGGTCACGTGGTCTCTCAAGAATAATAAAAATAATAAAGGTAAACAAATTGTTAGGGGTGATCTTTCAAGAAGTTTGCTAGTATAGAGGGTCAGTGAGACCTCAATCATTGAAGCATTAGGCATGGCTTTGGAAACAACCAAGCTTAGTATGAAGGTGGCAAAGAGGGAAGCTAGGGAGAAAGAAGAGATCACATTAAAGTTGGAGATAGTGTTGAAGGCTTATGGAGAGATTAAAAAAGAGATCAGTGAGAAGGATAAGTTAAATAATCCCTAGTGAGATCTATAGTGAATATTCAAGGATTAAATAATCCTCACAAATAGGATCTTATTAGGAATATGGTTAGAGATAATAGGCTGGATATTTTTTTGATTCAAGAGACTAAAATGTCTAAGGAGAAAGTTGAAAACCTTAAGTTTTTTTAGGATAACCACATTATTGGGGGCAGCTCGGAAGGTGCCTCGGGTGGCATTGCTACTTTTTGGAATGGTAAGAGTATTGAGGGAGAATTCATTTCTCAAGACAACAATATGAACAACATTATATTTCATCACCTTAAAGATAATACTTCCTGGGTTATCACTAAGATCTATGCTCCTAATACTAAGAATGAAAGAATAAAAATTTGGTTGAAAATTGATCAAGCTAGAAGTCTTTCTAAGAAAGAAAGTTGGATTATTTTGGGAGATTTCAATACTCCTCTAAAGGAAGATGAGAAAATTGGAGGCAATCAACCAAATCTAGATAGTAGACTTGACCTTATGGACTTCATTACTAGACAAGCTCTCATTGATACTGATTTGCAAGGAATTAGCTACACTTGGACCAACAGAAGAGCAGGCAAAGATTTGATCCAGGTAAGATTAGATAGAGCTCTTATCACTAATAACTAGTATCAAAATTATTATTGCTCATTCTTTTCCTTTTTTAGGGCTAGTTCTGATCATTACCCTCTTTCTTTTATTGCTGACCCTATCTCTATAAAAAGAAATTTCCCCTTTAGATTTGAGAAAATGTGGAGTTTCCAACCAGAGCTTAATCAGAAAATTAATGATTGGTGGAAAATTAAAATTGATGGCACAACTATGTATAAATTGGCTAAAAAACATAGACATGTGAAAGATAACATTAGAACTTGGAATAAAGAGTCTTTTGGGAACATCTTTTCAAACAAGGCCAAAATTTCCTCAAACCTTAAAGAAATCTAGGACTCCATCCAAATTTCAGGTTATGAGGTCCCCAAGGAAATGGAAATTGAAACTCTTATTAAATATCATGATATGGTGCATAAGGAAGAAGTTTTTTGGAAACAAAGATCCCACAACACCTGGCTCAGAGAAGGGGATAGGAACTCTAAGTTCTTTCATCTCTCTACTATTAAGCATAAGGTGGCCAATAGAATCTCTAAACTCAGAGTTAACAACACTTTTTTGGATAGGAGGAAGATATTGCTAAAGAAGCTAAGGATTATTTCTCGAACTTTCTTACTCAAGACTTTGATTTGGATCAAAATTCTCAATAGGATATCTTGGCCAAAATCCCTAAAATCCTTTCTGAGCAGGATAACATTTTTCTTGAAGCCATCCCTTCAAATGAGGAAATGAAGAAGGTTGTTTTTCTTTTGAAGGTAGTAAATCCCTAGGACCTGATGGGTTCCCCATGTTTTTCTTCCAAATGTATTGGTCGATTGTGGGCAAGGATGTTACTGATGTCATTAAGGAATTCTTTGGTGCTAAATGAATCCTCAAGGAACTCAATGGTAGTTTCATTTCTCTTATTCCTAAAAAGGCTAGGGCTGATAGTATGGATAGCTTTAGACCTATTAGCTTGTGTAATTCATCTTACAAAATTATCTCCAAAGTCATTACTTCTCATCTATTGACTCTTCTCCCCAAGCTGATATCTCATCAATAAAATGGTTTTGTTTTGGGCAGACAGATTATTGATTCCATAATCATTGTGCATGAGAATATTCACTCCTTAGTGATGGCTAAGAAAGAGGGAATTATTTTGAAAATTGACTTGTCAAAAGCTTATGACAGAGTTGATTGGAGTCTCCTTGAAAGGTCTCTCCTTTCCTTTGGCTTCAACAAATGTTGTACTAAGATCCTTATGAAATTGGTTACTTATGCTTCTTTTTTGGTGTTGGTTAATGGTTCCCCTACCCCCTTCTTTAAATCCTCAAGGGGATTAAGGCAAGGGGATCCCCTTTCTCCTATTCTTTTTTTTATTATGGCAAAATGTTTGAGAAGATACATTGATTCAGCAGTCCAGAGAGGAGATTTAAAGGGTTTGAGACCTTCCTCTTCCAATTATTTTTGCTCCCATCAACAATTTGTGGATGATTCTATCTTTCTTGGAGAAGCCTTTGTTGTTGAAGCTAAAAGCCTTAAATATATCCTCAACAACTACAGTAAAGCTTTTGGTCAATCTATTAATTTGAATAAAATCTCTTTGTATTTCATTAATGTCCTAGATACTAGGCAAAGAAAGATTAGCAGAATCCTAGGTTGCCAAATTGGTCAACTCCCTGCTACCTACTTGGGTCTCCCTCTTGGTCTTAACCCTTTGGATTCTTTTTAGAGCTCCATTGTTGAAAAATTCCACAAAAAAATTGTTGGTTGGAAAGGTGCTCTCCTTAGATAGGCTGGTAAAGTTCAACTATTAAAGTCTTCTCTTCAGAGTATCCCCATCTATGCTCTTAGTCTTTTTCAAATTCCAAATAAGTTTGGTGAAGCTATTGAGAAAATGCACAGAAAATTTCTTTGGACTAGTGTTGAAAAGAAGAGAAGAATGGCTCTTGTTTCCTAGGATAAGGTCTTCTTACCTAACTCTAAAGGGGGGCTAGGGATTAGAAGGATCAGACACCTGAATGACTCCCTTTTGGCTAAACTTTGTGGAGAAGCTTCAACTCAGAGGGTGAATGGAACACTATATGGCAAAGAAAATATAAAAAGAACACACCTAACCTTAAGAATTACTTGGAGTCTGAAGTTGAAATTATGGGTTCTTGCATATGGAAAAATGTTTCCGAAGTTAAGAACATCATTCGAGAAGGATTTAAATGGAAAATTGGGAAGGGGGACAACATCAACTTCTGGGAAGATACCTAGATTGGGGAATCTCCTATCTCTAAGAATCCTAAATGGAATTAGTATATGGCTGCTTACAAAGATAAAATTGGGTCTAAAGTTGTTAATTATCAGGTGAACAATAAGTGGATTGATCTTTCTCTAATTAGAAACAATCTTCAGTCCCTAAATGTTATGCTTAATGCTTTTGTGACTTCTGATCATGAAGATACTATGATATGGAAGCACACTCCTAATGGTTATTTCTCTATTGGCTCTACCTATTCCGAGAACTTTAGCACTATTTTGGCTCCTTTTTGGGCTAAGGCCTGGATCAAAGGTCTCACTCCTAAAATCAACATTTTTTTCTGGATGATGTTACAAAACAAAATCCTAACTCTTGATAATATCAAGATGAGAGGTATGTGCTTAACTAACATGTGTATTTTGTGTAGGGAAGAAGAAGAATCTGCTAATCATATTTTTATCCATTGTTCCTATACTCAGGAGATGTGGGCTCTTTTCTTGAATACCTTCAACTTGAACTGGGTACTCCCCAAAGACATTTTGGGAATGTTCAATTCATGGAATATTATTAGCAGAAACAAAGATATCAAAGGTATATGGCATTATGCCTTGCTGCACATGTGTTGGGCCATCTGGAAAGAGAGAAATGACATAATCTTCCGTGAGATCAAGACCCCTCCTAAGATCTTGTTTAAGAAAACCATAAGTTTGATTAGTGAGAACTATAGAGCTATGAATTCAAAGGCTACCAAGGCTGCTCATGAGGAAATTAAAATCCTTAAAAAATGGAGAATTCAAATTAACAATAAGGACTAGAAAGATCCTAGAGATGAAGTGAAATGGGACAGCCCCCCTCCCAGATAGATGAAAGTTAATTTTGACGGTGTGTCTAAGGGTAACCCTGGCACTGTGGGATGCAACATTATTATTAGGGATGAGATAGGCATTTGTAAACCTATAAAGGCTATCCCGATTGTTACCCAGACTAACCATGTTGATGAGGCTATGGCGGCTTACCAGGGTATCCTTTTGGCTAAAGAGCACAATTGTAGCAAGTTATGGCTTGAAGGAGATTCAAAAAATATTATTGATTTCCTTAATGAGAATTCCATTCCTTCATGGTCTATTGAGAATATTATTAATGCTGCTAAAGAACAAATTAAAACTATGACTAAGTGTATTATTACCCACATTTACTAAAAAGGTAATGTGGGGGTTGACTGGGCTACTAACTACGCTTACAAAAAAGGGGATTTCACTTCATGGTAGAGCAAGGATAGTATTCCATTTGAGATCAAATCCATCATACATTTTGAGAGATCTTACAGAAATCAAAGAAGTGAAAGAAAAATTGAGATATAATGGTGAAAAAAACAAGGAATTTAAGGAATAATTATTGCAATGTCATTCCCAAAGACTCCACTTGGAATGATGATTTATCCTCACACGGATTCTAGGTTCTGAAAAGATCGAGTATTTACAATAATATCACTAAGGGGATAGTTGTTAATAACACCAAAGTGGATCATTTTCCTTATTCTGAGAAAATGGGAGGAGGAAAGAAAAGATATGAACCTATTAATTATAATGATTGGAGATAGAAGAAGACAGTTTGGGAGATTCTTAAGAAGGGGAATTTCAGTGCCTACATGGAGAAAATCCAGGGTGGGAATTCAGGAATCACTCAGTACTTTATGAAGAATTGGAAGAATGGTAAAAAAATTTCAATAACCACTAGATTGAAATCAATGAAGATCTTATTACCGATGTGACGGGACTTCCCAAGGAGGGCAGGAATTTCTACCGTGACAAGCTTTTCAGATAAGGCAGCTGAGAGATTCCCTAATAAAAAAGAAGAAGAGGCTAGGTTGGTTAAATAGGTTGGTGGGTTCATTAGCCCTACTAATATTAGTAGACCTTGGTGCTTTGTTCTTTATGCTACTATTAGCTACCTTACCCTTGATGGGAGGTTTTCTAGAGCCTATGGCCACCATTTCGTCATCCTGAATCACTTTAGGCATGATGAATTTATCAGTATGCCCTTTTATCTGATGTACTCTATGAATCACACTATCAAGAGCCTTCAGGAGGACCCTAAAGGGCATCATGCATCCCATCAGGGTCTCATGGTCATTCTCTACAATCAGTTGAAAGATAATAATATTGAAAGACCTATCAATAAGGGTAAAAACCCTAATGAGGAGGAGGCAGAGGATGAGGGCTTGAATGGGATGTTTGAAGCTAACACGAAAGATGAAAAAACTACTGAGGACAAGAAGAAAGGGAAAAATAAAGGTAAAAATAGGGATGGTACTAGTAAGAGAAAAATTGAGATTCTTGATGATGATTACCCTAATTCTGAGGATGAGTACAAGAACCAAAAAAGTAAAAAAAGGAAGAGTCCAAAGATTAAGGGGAGAAAGATAGATAATAATAAGGGGTCCAAGAAAAAAGGGCTTTTTGACTCTTCTAATGAAGAGGAGAATACCATGAAAAGAAAAGAGAAAAGCAAAGGGAAAAACAAAACTGTTGACCCTGATAATGACAAAGAGGGCTAGACCGACATCCATGAAAACCAGAAAGATAAGGAGAAGGATAAAGCCTTTAGTATGACTCCCCTCAACAACTAGGTTGGGACCAGTGATCCTCTCAGGAAGACTGCCAACAATAATATTGATCTTTACCACAAGGAGAGCATCATCTCCTTCAAGCATTTTTTGGGCTCTATTGCTTTTGACATTAACGTCATCAAGGAGGACCTCCAATATCAACAAAAGGTCATTAATATGATTAAACATGCTACTTTTGGAGACAAACCTTTGGCTGCTTTCTTGGAGGACTAGATGGAGGTTATCCGCAAAGGGGAAGTTTTTGCTGAAATGGGTGGCAAGGTGATGGAGATGGAATGAACTTTAGAGAAGCTCAAAACTGACAACAAGAGGTATGAGGAAAGAATCATCTTTCTGGAAGAGAAAGTCTATAATTTGGAAAATCCCATTAACAAGAACTGTGAGAAAAGTACACATTATAAATATCCTTGAAGATCAAAGTAAGCCCACTACGGATAAGCTAGAGTTCCACAGAGGGGTGGATTTCAAAGATTAAAAGGATATGGGCATTGATAATCATATTAGAGCTAGCATGAAGAAAAAAGAGATGGAGCTAGAGGACTAGACTGGCAACATGTATCTCTTAGCTGATCATGCCTCTGAGATTATGAATATCAACTAGCTTTCTTTTTGCTGCTATTGTCTTTTGTCTATGTTGTCTTTCTCTGTTTGTAATTGCTTGGCAATCTTTTTTCGCTATCTTTTGTAGGGTCATGTGCCTTTTTTTTTGTTGTCCTATCTTTTTTTTGTCTGAGCAATATTGAATATCTTTTGATCTTTTGTACAAGTTTTTAGGACCTTTCAAATCCTATTTTTACTTAATCAAAACTATAGATGTATTGGTTGCTACTAAAAGCATAAAGTCCGGTTTGAGGAACCAACATGTTAGATACAAGTGATTCACTACCATCCCCCCTATTAGTTGTGTTCTTCCTTATTTATATCAAATTTTATGTGTTATCTTTAATTATTTCATTTGTGTGTCTCATCTTGCATACATTGACCCTATTCAACTATTTCTGACCTTTTATATTAATGTTTAATTCAAAATTTAATTTTGTGCTCATTTTGTGTATCCCCATACCCTAATATACCATTGAGTAAGATTTGAGCTATGGTTGGCTAAAACTAAGTGACTCATAAGTTACATGACAAGATAAGGTGCCTCATACCTCAAGAGGCATCCTATTATGCAAAAAGATTACCCAAATTTAAATTGGAGAAAGGTCTCAATTTTTTTTAGTAGGATATTCAAATCCTTGTTGACCCTCTTCATGTTTTGAGTATCGTATTGGTTTGGATAGGTACTAAAGTAATGCTACCTCCCTTATTTTTGTAAGCACACCAATAATATTTTCATTGACTTCAGATTTTTACCAATAAGATGGGATATTCCATGCAATAATTCAAGATTATGTTCATCATTATGAACCAACTTCCTCAATCCTTCAACTAAGGGGATTTCCTCACTATGAGAATGTTCTTGACTTAACCAATGTTCAATCTTTTCAAAGTCATCAAAAATATTTTAAACTTGGGTAGGAGACACTCTTGTTAGTGATTCATTCTCATCATTGGAAGGATGGGAAGAGGGATTATCAACAATAGTAGCTATTTCATTAGTGGTAATAATGGTATCATCTACATTCTTATGGGGTATATTAGAGGACTTGTGATCTACACCTTTAAAGGATCCCATACATATACAAGCTCTTCTCACAGGGATGTTATAGGTTTGAGTCAAGGTTATGAAACTCATACAAAAAGAAAGGCAAAAAGGGAATGTATAAACAATGAAAATTTATAATAAATTGATTATTTAAAAATTGAATGAATAATGCATCATTGTAAATGAAGTTTATGCAAGAATACATCAAGTTTATAAAAAAAAAGATCCACTATGAACAAGTTAATACATGATTGAACATATAACCTAATGCACATAAATCTAATCATCAAGAAAGAAAGATAATGTGTCCAAATTCAGAAAATGTAGCATAAAATTATATCTAGACACCAAATTAGACTGGAAATATATGGATGTCGAGTTCACAAAAATGTGATAGAAGAAAATGTGCCATGATTTTAGATATTGTATGGAAAAAAAAAATTCTTTTTTTCAAAAGGTGGCAATGCCGCTTGATATATTTTTATTAATAATATATAATTTTTACATTTTATTATTGGTTCAAAAGGAGCTCCTAGAGAAAAGAACAAGAAAGAAAAACTCTATTCATAACCCCATAACATAGAAGATGAGGAGGAAGAAAAGTGTCTGTGGGGGTATGGAAAGATAAATCCCCCATTCACAGCCATAGCTGATTACATTTGATTATCAAGGAGAATTCATCATATCCCTAAAAGCCTAAATATAGTTTTGGCCCACTGGGAAAATTACATGAGAGCCCGAAGGCATTTAGATAAATACATTATCCAACATAAACTAAAGTACAAGAAGTAGAAAGATAATATTCCAGAGGAGTGAAAACAAGATCCCACAAAATACTTTTGTCTTCATGCTAGCCGGTTTGGAGGTGGAGAATCTTTATAAACTTCTCGAGATATCTACACAAAAGAAGAAAACAAACCAAAAAACCATAAATTGACATAATAATTTAGTCTTCCATAAAACAAGTAGAGGCATCACCAAAACCTAGCATCATATTTAGATCAGGGATAGGCTGGACGAAGGCCACAATGGGCTGAGAGGGGGAAATTGGAGTAGAATCTTGCTCTAAAATATCCAGGAGAGCAAAAAAAACATGATGAATACCATTAATACATTCTTTAGACAAGAAACCACCAAATTTTTGTAGAGAAGCTTTCACAGGGAGAAATGACTGATGCTCAATAGATTTTTTAATACTTTCCAAGACCATATAAACCCCATGGTTACTCAACAGCACATGGTGATGAAAAAGACCTCCAATAAGAGAAGCTCTGTCCCAAAGATCATACTTTTGAAAGGCCTTGTTTAACTTATTTCCATGAAGATATGCTAGTTTAACATACTGATTAGTAATTAACTCTAAGTGAAAAGGAAACTATAACAAGTTGAGGGAATTAGAAAGGAAAACTGAGAGAATTTGTGAGGGATAGATGATGCATTTACCAGATGGGAAGATGATATCAAAGCCAACAATTCTCTTTATCCCCGAACTAATATGAGATTGGAAGGAAAGTTGATACACTAGGGTCAAGGATTCTCAAGATCTAAGAGGATGCATATTTTCTTAGATATGGGGTCTCAATTTAATATGGCTATACACAATGCAATATGTAGGGAAAGAATGAGATAAATGTTTATAAAAAAATTGCAAACTATAAACTCGATTCAAATACTAGTTTTAGAAATTTCATATAGTGAGTAGCTTGTGATCTTAATTTTAGTCTAGAATGGTGGGAACAAGGGGACCTAGATGGTATGGGGTGACCTAGATCACCTAAATCCCTGGGAGGAACTTGAGACCCAACATGTTCAATTGAAACTTCTACCACCCATAAATCTATGCTAGATTTTTCTATAGCTCTTTCTAAAATAATGCCACATGTTACCTATACACAAAAAAAAGGAAAAATATCAAGGAAAAGGGATTTTCCTCGGATAAACTCTTTTTTAGGAATATACATTAAAATTAAATTAAGATTGCATAAAGGAAAATTTTGTTGTTAGTAGTAGAGGTTTGATAAGGTTTTATACCTTTAGAAGTGTTGAATTTATCATGAAGATGCTTGTAATTATTATCTTGACATTGGATCTTGGAAGACCATGGATGCCTTCAATAATTATTGGATATAGAGATTATTCCTTATCTTCCATGCTTGAAAAATATCAATATCAATATTTTCTTGATGTCTTGATTGAATTCCTTTCTCTTGAATTTCTTGATGGAGTTCTTTTCTCCAAGTGTGCTTACCAAAATGAGGGAGGTAGCATTGTACCTATCCAAACCATTTTGGGGCTCAAAAATTGAAGAGGGTCAATAGGGATTTGAATATCCTACCAAAAACCCAAGACCTATCACCAATTTAAATTTGAGCCACATTTATGTGGAATGTAACACCTCATGAGGTACAAGGAACACTATCTTTCCCTAAGCCTTATGGGGTACCCAGTTTTAGCCAATCAGGACTTAAAATTAAGTAGACCTCTATGAGGCTAGGGGAAATCCAAAATGTATGCAAAGTTGAGGTTTGAATTTAGAATAAATACAAAAAGTCGATCATAATGGAATATGGCCTATGCATGCAAGAGAAGATAAATGAATGAAATAATTAAAGGGGCTGGGACACACCTAAAATTAAGGGCTCATAATGTAAATTAAGTTAATGAAGGGAATATATTTAAATATTTATTAATTAAATTCATAAAAAAGGGCTAATAATGCATGGAAACCTTGAAAACTAAAATGGAGCCTAGCTAAGGACCAAAATTGTATTGCTTAAAATTTACGACAGTACAACTTATTACCTTTTTCATAAAGTATTCCTAAAATATTAAAAAAATTATTGCAGTATTAAGTAGAATGTGTGAGTTTGAATAAGAAGTGACTCATTATGGTTGTTTGTGTATGGTTTTCATTGATGTCAACACACTTTTGCATTAACATCATCATGCCTTTTGTGCAGAGGTGCTGAGGATTTTTCTTTGCATATTATTTATGTTTTAAATTTATTCATGATATTTTGATATGTTGTTGAGTCTAGTTTGGAGTGGTTGGATTGAAGATTTTATTATTTTTAGTGTAGTGTACTAAAATTAGTATTTGTCTAAGTATGACTATGACTAACAGTATTCTATCTATTAAATGTGTGCTTTTAGTTTCTATGCATAATGGTTTATGATGGTGAGATTTTGGAAATGAGGTATTAATATCCTAAGCTTCATTCATTTTAGTTGGCACAATTTTTTTGGATTCAAATACATGGTTTCAAAGAGCTATGGTGTTTATACTCTTGGTTTGGCTAACCTTGGGTTTTTACTTCAATTACTTGTCTCAGTGTATGCAAGAAGATATGTAGCATGTTTGATTCTATTTTTAGTCTTAGCTATGGTGTATTATTATCAATTCTCATTCCTCCCTACTACAGGAATATTTAGTGTTGACCTAAATCAAATTTTGTTTTTCTTCATGTATGGCCAATAATGGAAGATTTTGCAAATGAAAATTTGGTATAGTAAAGGATGAATCATTTACAGATAGTATATGTCATGGTGTGGCATATGCATTTATTTGTTTAAATACTATGAAAGTGTTTGTATGCACATTGAAGATGTGTTATAGTGGATTTGTCTCCCTAAATGAATAAGCTAAGTGTAAAGTGTGGTGTAGATCAATTTGAAATTTAATGTATTATCTACTACAAGTAGTGAGTCGAAGGTAACTATAGATATTTTAGCTATGTTGTAGTTGTATATCAATGGTCAATCTATTCTCTTTTATCTTTCTTGTTATCCACCTTAACCAGTGTTCATATATTTGAGAATAATATTCTCTATGGTTATTCCCTTATAAAAAATTTCCACATAAATTTGGTGTTTCATGTGTTTATGGCTGTTGTTCTTTTCATGTTCATATCTTTAAATAATTAAAAGTTTAAAGTAAGTTTGGTGGAATTATTAGAAATTATTCTAAGATTATAATTTGGTGGACAATTGATGCACCCCACCCCTCTTATTTGTTGTACATTCAACAATTGGTTTCAAAACATTGGTTCCTTGTAGAAGATCTTAAACACTTAAGGAGATCTTGATGGAACACGAAATGACACTATCTACATTTGATGGATTTGACTATACTTATTGAAAGGTGTAGATGCAAGAATACTTTATCTCTCACTTAAGGATATCTTGATGGAGCACAAAAATGAAAGGGAAAGGTATGCAACTTTTAGCACCTTATCAAAATCTGAATTAACTATAGTTTTATCTTTGGAAAATTCTCATGATCTTTGGGAAAAGTTAGGAAGTTATTATGAAGAAAATCATATATTCCAACAAGCTAAGTTGAAGAATTATAAAGCCAAGTATGAGAGCCTATGGATGGAAGAAGATGGAAACATAACCACCCACCTACAAAAAAATGATGATGTGGTGAATGTGATCAAAATTCATAGTGGCTATCTAGAAGAAAATGATGTTGTGAAAAAGGTACTCAAAACTCTTACCAAACCCTATAGTTATAAAGTATCTACTATAGAAGAATCAAAAATTTTAAATAAGTATATGAGATAAAAAAATGTATGGATCTTTACTTACTTTTAAAATGAGAGAATTTGGAATGAATGACACAAGGAAAGAAAGTCCATTTAAGGCTACCAAATTAAGAAAGGATGAAGATTTAGATGAAGAGTATTTTGATGAGATCAAGGAAAACTTTGTGGGACAAATGAAGAAAGGAATTAGAAAATAAAAAGGTAAGTTACCCTTTAAATTTTTCAGTTGTGGAGAGAGGTCATTATGCTTCTAGATGTCATGACATAATTGCAAATCAAAATAATAAGGAAAGAAAAGGAAATTTCAAAAGGAAAGCCTGATATGTTAGATAAGATGTTAGAATTTATAATGATGCATCTAATTATCAAGAAGATGATCCATTTTTATTTATGAAAATTAAACAAGAATCTAGTCCTACTAATCCTAACAAGACTTTGGAAGTGAATACTAAAGTTATAGATATTGTAAATTCTACTTTACATGTTAGAAGAGACAAATATGAATAACTTATTAATAGTGGATACTCTAATAAGATGAATGGTAGAAAAATTAAATTTTTAAAGCTTGAAAAGTATGATGGAGGTGTAGTTAGATTTGGAGGAGATCAAGTATTTATGATAGTTGGAATCGGTTCTATTAGTTTTGATAGAAAGCATAATAATAATGATATGTACTATGTTAAGGGCTTGAATCATAATCTCTTGAGTGTTGGAAATATTTGTGAAAATGGATATAACCTTGTTTTCAAGGAATAGAGATGTGAGATAAGAAAGAAAACCATAAATGTGATTGATACTAGAAAGAAAACATGAGGAAATATATATTAGTTGAAGACTGCTAGTGGATATTTCTTAATGTCTTAGATTAGTGAGAGTTGGCTATGACATGAGATGATGTGTCATATATCAATTTTAATAACCTGGTATAGATCAGTTCAATACAAGACGTGAGATATTTTTCAAAGATTACAAAGCCTACCAACAATATTTGCAGAGAATATCAAGTTGGGAAATTGATAAGAAAAATTTTTAGAGGTAAGGAGAAATTATTAGCACTAGATTGTTGGAATTAGTTCACACTAATCTATGCATTCCTACTAGAATTAGGAGTCAAAAAGGTGATATGTACTTTATGATTTTAATTGATGACTATTCTAGATGACGTGGGTTACTTTATTATGAGAAAAATCAAAATCTTTATACAAGTTGAAGATATTCAAGGCTATGATTGAAAATTAGGTAGATATAAGAATCAAATAATTAAGTTCTAACAAAGGATGAGAATCTACTTCTAAAGAGTTTAACAATTTTTTGCGAGAATCATGGGATTAGGATATATTTTCCTACACCTAGAGCACTACAGTAAAATGGTGTGGTTTAAAGAATGAGTAAAATACACCAGGAAGCTGCTAGAACAATGATAAAGGAACTTAATCTACTAGAATTCTACTGAAGAGAGGCAATAATAAGTACACTATAAGCTCACTAAATATAGTTCAGATCAATGAGAATTTTGGGAATACATCTTATAAGGTA
Source organism: Chamaecyparis obtusa (assembly GCA_027943335.1). Lineage (NCBI taxonomy): Eukaryota > Viridiplantae > Streptophyta > Pinopsida > Cupressales > Cupressaceae > Chamaecyparis > Chamaecyparis obtusa. The sequence continues at coordinate 3,442,183 of BSBK01005535.1, forward strand.
TGGTATGTAAGAACCCCTTCTTTGAAGTATTTCATAGTGTTTGGAAGAAAATGTTATATCATAAGAGATGATGAAAATCTTGGAAAGTTTTCTACCAAAGCTGATGTATAAATATTCCTTGGGTATTCCACTAAAATAAAATCTTACAAATGCTACAAAAAGATTCTACGAAGAATATTTGAGATTACAAATGTGGATGTTGATAAAAACATTCCAAAGATCATAGAGAAAGGAGTAGGATATGAATAAGATGAGTTAATCAACAAATAAGAATAAGAGAATATTGTAGAAAGTGAAGAATAGAATGATGTTGAGGTTACTCCAGAAACTACTCCTAAGAACCCAATACACGTGTTGAGGAATTACTTATAAAATCAAATTATTGGAGATAATAATAGATTTATCGATGTAAGAAGTAAAGTTACTAATGAATAGGTCAATCTATGATTAATCTAAAAAATTAAACCAAAGGCTATAAAAGAGGCTTGCAGTGATAAGAATTGGATAAAGGCTATGCAAGATGAACTAGATCCAATTATAAAGAATGAAACTTGGGAACTGGTCCCAAGACCAATAGACAAAAATGTAATTGTAACAAAATGGGTATTCTAGAATAAGCTATATGAAGATTGACACATAGTGAGGAATAAGGTTATACTTGTATACAAAGGATACACACATGCAAAAGGAATTGGATTTGAGGATACTTTTGATCCTATAGAAAGAATGGAGGTTTTCAAAATGAGTAGTTGATATACATCTTTGGTATGTTCCATTGATGTCAAAGGGGGAGAGGGAGCATGTGTTTAAGGTGAATACCAAGAGAAAAGTATTCTTATGTCATTAATGTGTTTCCATCAATTAAAAATAGGGGAATTGTCATAGTATTGATTAAAATGAGTGAGTTTTGATAAGAAAGTATTTAGTATTTTTTTTATGGTATGGTTGTCATTGATGTCAAAAAATTATCACATTAATGTCAACATGCTTTCCATTTAGAGGTGTTGATGATTTTTCTCCGCATATTCATTATGTTGCAAATATGCTATTGATATTTTGATATGTTGTTGAGTATAGTTTGGAGTAGTTGAATTCAATATTTTGTGATTCAATGCACAATGCAATAAATTAGAATTTGTCTGAGTATAACTATGATTGACAATATTTTATCTGTGAAATTTTTGCTTTGCATTTCTCTGTGTAATGTTTAATGATGGTGTGATTATGGAAATGAGGGATTAATGTTTTTTATCTTTATTCATTTTAGTTGGCGTGATATTTTGGCTTTGGAGATGTGGTTTCAAAGATCGATGTTGTTTCTATTCTTGGTTTGGTTGGCCTTAGGTGTTTACACTTCAATTACTTGTCTTGGTGTATGTAAGAAGAAATGTAATGTGTTTTATTCTATTTTTGGTCTTAATTAAGGTCTTTTGTGGTCCAATTATCATTCCTCCCTACTGTAACAATTTTTAGTGCTGACCTAATTCAAATTTTGTTCTTTCCTTGTCTAGTTGATAGTGGGAGATTTTTGCAAATGAAAATTTGGTATAAATAAAGGATGAATCATTCAGGGATAGTGTGGCATGGTGTGGAATATGAATTTATTTATCAAAATACTATTAAAATATGTGTATATATAATAAATATTTATGAAAGAAGATCTATATCCATGATTGCACAAGTTAAGTGTAAATTGCGGTGCAGAGCAGTGTGAGCTTTAATGTGTTAGCTATCAAAAGTAGTGAGATGAAAGTGACTACAAATCGTTCATTTGTGATGTGTTTTTTTATTAGTGATGGATCTATTTTTTATTATCCTTCTTCATTTGGGTAGTGATATTTCTCCAGGAAATGAGACCTTTGGTGGTGATTCTTTGGTAGTGATTCTTTCTTGTAATCCACCCTAATTGGTGTTCATATATTTGACAATAATCTTCTCTCTAGTTTTTCCCTTAATATAGTTTTCCATGTAAATTGAATGTTTCATGTATTTATATTTTTTGTTCGATCGAAAAGTATTTTAAGGTTATAATTTTGTGGAAAACTAATTCACCCCCTACTTTTAGTTGTCTTGTACATCCAACAAAAATCATATGTGGGACAATCCTTATCCAACAAGTATGTCCAATAGTGATCTGGAAAGTCATATCCATTATTATTTTTCATTTTGAATTGCAATTTATCATCCCAAATTTATCTTCCTTTCCAAAAGAAAATATGGAAAACAAGAGAATACCATCTAAAAATAAATGTGGAGTTATCCTTTTCCTTGACATAACTCCTATGAATTTTATCCACCAAGTATCCTACAAAATTCAACTTTTTAGTTTTCATGGGATCTTGAATTTCTACTCGAATACACATCATATCAATAGGCATTACAGTTTTAGCATCAAGACCAAGTATTTTACTAAGTGCATAGTAGGTCTTCACAAAATAATCTTTAAATGCATCCAAGTTGAAAGGTTCCTCCATTTTAGATACTAGAATTGGCTTTTTGTTAGTACCCTTCCACCTAAATTTGGAAACATTTACTCTTTTGTATAAATGGTCATGAATCTAATATCCTTCTTCAATATTCTTCCAATCAATCCTTATTGTTGAATCTCTATTCAAATAAAATAGATCTATAACCATAACTTTATCTATATTAATCATTGTATGGATAATTGTTGTCAATTTTTCTCTTCCACCAATGTTATATCTCTTCACTACCATTCTCATGAAGTCAAAATCCACAAACACATTAAGAAATACAAGATTTCCCATGTCAAACTCTGATCCATTTCTTATAGGAAATATTCTATCTTCTTGCAAAATTTATCAATTAACTGCCAACCCATTTCTAGAACTTTTGCATCCATAGCCTAAGTAGATTATATAGAAATTTGTTGTTGATTCTGTCAAGACCACGGACTGGTAATGCCACCCTTTCCCCTTTAATTATTTTATCAATTCCTCATCAACATTGTAGGGATCTTCTATCTCACTCATTGTTTACAAACAACTCACTTGCAAACTGGCATTTTGAAATGTCATGACCTAAGGTTTAACAAAAGAAACTTCAAACATACTTGGAACCTCTAAAATCACCTAGGAATTAAACTAGATTTTAATCTTGAATATAATTGCTAATAACATATGCAAGAAGAGCTTACTTAAAAATCACAATGGGTGTCCTTTGATTTATCAAGAAAAATCTAATTATATTTACAACTCACTCTAGAGCTTGAAATGGAAAAGTTTGATGATTAAAAATAATTATGGTAAAGGAAATGGTCCTTGACATATGATTTGTGCATTTAAAACAGTTTAAATTTGACTAGATTTAGTTAAATTTATATTACTCCATTTGTATATGTTTATTGCCTACAACTAGTCATTTCCACAATTTGAATGTGCATTGTTGATGTCTTAAAATCATGCGAAGATTAAAAGATCAATTTTTTAAAAGTAGGCTTCACTTGAACACTTGTCACAATTTCATAATAGTAGACATGTCAATAGGAATAATTTTGTCAATACTACACTTTATGCTCAAACTAAAAGGTAGAACTTTTAGTTATCTAAGTTTAAATGTTGATTCTATATTATCATGACAAGATGGGCAAGTACAATTGAACAATGAAATTGTGAACTTACTCTAGTCATGGTATGAAGATTTGGACTAATCATAATTCCCCATTTGTTTGGTCACTTGGTAATGGTCGACTATGCCTCACAATAACACATTTTCACAATTAAGAATGAGCCTCATATCTTCTTACAACACGAGGTTGTGCACTATAGATTTCATTATTTAACTATCAAGTGGGATCTAAGATGTGTCATCATTGTACCATGGTGCAAGGATAACTAGATAGTGATAGTTTTGACACTATGGAGAAATGATTAGATCAACGGTGTGATTTGTGCTTAATCTCAAAAACCAAGTCCCATTCTAGATTGGACAAGCTATGAAATTTTTCTTGGAGTGCCACTCCAACCCCATCTTCATAAGAAGGTAATGTATTCCTAGACCCTAGCTTGGATGCAAAATTATGTAAGAGAAATTGACATACTATTCTATTAGTGCTTATGTGATGTAGGAGCATCATTGGATTGTTGGAAATCTTGCATCACCCAAAACTATTTCCTTTTAGTTTGTCTGTTTATTGTTCCAGTTGGGCAGTTTCTGGTGTTGTATCATTGGAAAATGGAAGCACTTCCATTTAGGACTGGTTTAGCCCTCTGAGTAGGTATTTTGGGGTCATGTTAAATGCCTCGGATAGGTCCCTGGCTTATTGCTAGCTTTTCCCCCTGTTATGCCCTATTTTCTCCTTCTTTCTGGACTTTTCTAGCATTCTAGATTGAGATCCTGAGATTCTTGACCTTAGGGTCAAGGTTGACCTTTTAGGTCAAGGTCGACCTTGACCCTGACCCAAGGTCCAAAGTTCAAGGTCCCAAAATTTTTGGATGTCGGGTTTCGAAAAGAATTTTTTCCTACTTTTGTGTCGGCTGTTTTGGTCTCTGAAATGGTAAACTCTTAAATTTCATTTAATCTAGGTCCATTTCTAGGGGTAAGGGCCCAATGGGAATTTATTTCTCATATATCGGCCTCTCTAGGAGTTTGTGCCCTAGATCTCTATAAAAAGAAGCCTTCTCTCATTTTCTCCATCACTCAAGAATCGATTATCAAGCACCCTCAAGAAAATTCAAGAAAGCATTCAAGAAATCATCCATTCAAGCATTCAAGTTCTCCATTGAAGATCAAGGATTCAATCATTCAAGCTTTTGAAGGGATTTTGTTCAAGCATCCAAGATTCATCATTCAAACCCTAGATCTATCCATCATGGTGGTGTGATCTTCCTTCAAGATCCTTTGTTCATCTTCAAGATCCACTTATTCTTCTTACAAGGTGGATTTCAAGCATACAATCATGGAGGTTTTGATTTACATTTATTATTTTTAGTGTTGAGTCCAAGATTTCATATCAACATACTTGTTTACATTCCAAATACAATTGCATATCTATTGAATATCATAGCTTCGCTGTTAGATCTACTTCTACTACTTGCTAATATTCTCTATTTCAATTCCATTTTTAAGGTTGATTCCAAACCAGGGTTTGACTAAGGAAAACCCCTCATCCAAACAACAAAAATCCTTTTTCTTGTAGGTACAGGTGTAAGATAACAAATATCAGTGCAGATCTGGATATCATTTTCGGCAAACTTTCAGGATTCACAAATAGAATTTATGTCAGAGAAATGCAGGTCAAGGGCAACTTTTTGGGGTAAGATCGTGCCTCGGGGTAAGATCTTACCCATTTTTTGGGTCAAGGTCGACCTAGCTCAAAAAAGAAAAATATTTATGGGTTTTTTAGACCTCACAGTTTTGGTTCATTATCGCGAGAATCAATAGTTTCTGAAACTGTTTAGTAGGGTTTTTAGCAGGTTCTTTTTGGGAGGTAAGTAGTTTTATTTCTTCATTTCAATATTAGCATTTCCATATTTACATTCCATCCCCTTAGAATTCATATGTATGTATAAAATATGGGTTTAGGGTCTCTTTCATGCACATTATTCTAAACCCTATTCAATCATATTTTATATCTTACAGGTGTTTACACTTGTGATCGTTCCAGTTGGCTCATTTTTTTATGCGATCCTTATGTGGTATTCTAGACATCATGAATATCCAATGTATATCTTCATGTCTGATTTCAATGTTTCTGAATGAATTTATTTAATTTTTGGGTTTATTCCTATTTACTTTTCCTGTTCCAACGGCCAGGGTGGAGAGATTCAACTTGCAATGGAGTCTCACATCATGTGAAGCTTTGTGAAAATTTTTTCTAAGTTCTTATATATGTGGCCAACCTCCTTGTGTGTTCACATGGTATGATATATCTAACTGGATGTGTTCTTATGAATTTAGGTCCTGACCTATATGTTGTAATATGTTTCCTTTATCTTTGAGATTGTGATCAGATAAGCTGACTTGTGGTTCAAAATCTTGTATTTAAGTAGATTTTGTTTAGGAGCTTAGAAGTAGCTCCCTTGAGAATAGTTTAGAGAAGATCTAAGAGATTGGGATCTAATAGAAGCTAGAGTTTGTCGTTCAATATGTAGATTCATCCTAATTTTGAGGGATAATCAATTGTTCATGGTTTGTGAGCTTGAAATTTAGGATAGAAGTCATACATGAATGTATTGTAGTTGTCTATTGACAATGGTGATGTAATAACTGCATTTGTACACCAAATTGAGATTATTATATGTGATATAGCTTCTTTAAATGGTTATTTCCTATATCTTGTTTGGGTATTTCCATTATGACATCTATAGCTACAAGGATTAGATATCTCCTTCAGGGATTATATGTCCTTGATTGCATCATTTGGTATCAGAGTTGGTTGGTTCTTTAGGTTGACCTTGTTCCAAGTTCTATCTTTCAAACCTAGTTTTATTGAGTGGAAAAGAAGAGGATCTAATCTACATCAACCAAAGGTTAGTGTAAGGTGGTAGAAAGAGGACCGGTTTCCACAAGTATTGAGGCTTCAAGGTGGAATATCACAACTTGTGAACCTAGTTGTGGGGCGGAAAAGTATCATATATGATCTACAATTGTGGAGGTTGTGAAGGGAATATTATTTGTTGGTGGATCATTTACTAAATAGACCTAGTTGCTTGACCTGTATACTTTTTCTATTGATCATATTAGAGAAATCAAAACTTATGATCCAATCCTCGAACCTGAGGAGATTAAATATTGGATTCTTTGTAAATATGCTTCCTAGAAGATCAGAGTAGATGATGGAGGAATTCAAAAATGAGATGAGGACTAAAATTTAGAGTGCTTTAATTGGAGCTAGGATAAACCTAAGAATGAAGATGAATTTGAAGGGGTTGTTGAAGATCTTGAAATAGTTGAAAATGAGATTCTTGTTGATGAGGAAAGATTGTTGAGAGCTATGGAACAAATGGGTGAGATTCATAGGCTTGATGTTTCTAACTTTGTTGGTTCAATATATCCTGAGGAATTTATAGATTGGATTAATGAACTAGAGGATTACTTTGAGCTAGAAGATATTAAGGATCCACATAGGGCTAGGTTAGTACATACTAAGTTGAAAGGTCATGCTGACTTATGGTGGAAAGAGTTGCAGAAAGATAGGGAAGAAAATGGTGAACCTAAGATTACTAGGTGGAAAGTTATGGTGTCTATATAACTTAAATCCAAGTTCATACTGAATGATTATGAATCAGAATTGTTTAAGAAATTTCAGAATCTATAGAAAAAGGATTTAACTATTAAGGAGTATACTAAATAATTTTACAAGATGTAGATTAGATCTATACATCAAGAGGCATATAAGGAAAATGTTGCTAGGTATGTTAATAGTTTAAGACTTAACATTCAAGATGAGTTGAGTATGTTAAGGCTTAGTACAATTAAATATTCTTATCAGTATGTCTTGAAGGTAGAAGATAAGTTGAAAAGAAGATAGGTTACACCTAGGGTCAAGGATAAACTGATTGGTGATAAAGGTAAAGATAAAATTGTGACTGAAGAGAAACCTGATTAGAAGATTCATGGAAGGGGTAGAAACTGTATGGAATTCAAGGGTATTTCTTTCAAATGTGGTAATTTTTCACATAGGGCTTACCAATTTTTGGTTGGTTCAAGTAGAGGAAAACAAAACTTGGCGGTGTATGTGTGTATTTTGTGGTCAATGTGAATCTGCAACATGGCACTTCAATAGAACATTAGCTTGTTAGTTTCAATCAAATTGAAAGTAATTGAAAACCATTAAACTAATCAAAATCATCCTATTACTCTCTAACTAACACAAGTATGTAAGAATCTAAGTTTACTCTCAGATTTAGACCCTAAATAGTGACAATGCATGTTAGAATAAGAGATTCAAATCAATATGCAACTAAGAAACTAAATTCATCAATGAAAGACATTAATTCATTAACCATTAAGAATGTAAATTGAAGTGTTTTCTAATTAGCTATGAAATAAAATATGCATCATGTAAGTATGAATTCAATTAACTATATGTTTTGAGGTTTTAAAATTCATCTTTTATAGAACCTTAGAAATTTGGATGGTTGAGATGCATCCATGAGGAATGGTTGAGATGCCTCTAAACTCAATCCATGTAATGAGCTCTCATTGATCAAAGGTGTCTTTATTGTCCCTTTGAGAGGTGACATGTCATTTTTTAGCCTTTTATTCAATTGTTCTAATTAATTACTCTAGCTATGCATTTAATGGGAATGATTTAATTAATTAGGCCTAGAGATAATCAATGTGATTTTTTCTCAATTATTGATGATCAATGCTTGATTTATGAAGTTTTATTAAATTTATCAAATCTAATGAATTATGTTAATAATCAAGAATTTAACTAACACAAATAGGAGTTTATCTTGAATTGGGGAAAATAGGGCCTTGTTCCATTAGCCCAATTTTAGGTGATTAAATTCTCCCCTCTTTGAATTGCTTTGTGAATAGCACAAGAATTCAAAGAAAATCTGATTTAGCGCATGATTTAGTAGAGCTGATAGATTCAGGGAGATTTAGAGAGTAGCGAGAACTACTCCAAACTCAATTTATTTAGAGAGCAGTGAGGACTAATTTGATTTTGAGGAGATTTAGAGAGTAGTAAATCCACTCTGAAAGATTTAGACAATAGTAAAGAGAACTACTCTAAATTTTGAGAATTCTGAACTTGATTGAACAAAATCCTACATAATTTGAAAGTCATCAATTCTGAACTTGATTGAACAAGAATTAAACATACCGATTCTGAGCTTGAGTGAATGAAAATCGATAAGAGATTTGAATAGAAACCTTCAGTTAAATTTGATTTGCAGTAACTGAACATGATGACAAATAACCAATTTGATTTGAAGCGATGAAATTGATTAATGTTAGAAAGATTAACAAATCAACTCGATTGAAGATAACTATCATGCCCATGGCATTTAAGAATTTGATTGAAATATTTGAATTCTGGTATGATTATACCCCATCAGAGCCGAAATCAGAATAAATTCTGATAAAATCGATGTTTTCAAGCATTTAAAAGATATTACGATGATTGAAATGGATCTGGATCAAGTAGAAATCATTCAAAAAGTGTCAGAAATCAATTAGGATCAATTTTAGTGTCCAAGAAACATTGTTTGACCTATTTTGATTAATGTTTGACCAATATCCTAATTTGAAAATTTGATGCATGAGTGAGAAATTCACTTTTCATAGCTTTCCATAAGCTTTTTATGCATTAATTAGGCTTTGCACAGCTTTTGTAACTTGCGTTTGACTGATATTTGACTTTTATTAACTATGCATTTGAGTGATAATCATCACTGAACTTATTTTCCATGTTTACAATATCCTTTATGCTCATTTTGCCCCTATTTGACTGTAATTTGACTACAGTTGACTTCTACATTTCAAAGGTTGACTTTTTTCTGTAAGTTTATTTTTTTACTGCATTTAAGTGATATAGATCACCTATTTCAATTTTGGTCCCAATAGGAAGCTTCTGTGACATCCTGCCATGAATGTGCCCTAGGTCACCGAGGTCCCCAGGAGGCTTAAATAGGTCTAAAAGGGTCATTTTACTATTCATTTTCACTTTTTACCACAGTAATTTCTAAGCATTGACTGGTGAAATGGTGTTCCCTACTAAGCGACATTGGTTTGAGCTAGCACAACATCATGATCAACCTATGCATTATGCGACACCTATGAGTACTCGATAATGCTTCCATTCCAATTTGTAATTTTAATTTTTAGCCTTTTTCATGCATTTTATAGCCAAATGAGTTTTGGATCACATCCTGCAAAGAGGATTGCACACAATCCATCACGTGTTGCATTTGATTTTAAAAAAAATTCTAGATCACATCCTATATTTCCCATATCACACCATGTCGGGTTGCATCTAGTCATTTTTAGTCCAAATTCATAGCCATTTAACCAGATTATCACATATGGTAATAATAGGGTTGCATCTGGATTCTTGATCACATCTCGCATTTCTTGAATCACATCCTACATGTGAACTATCCTTTTTAGGTTAGGGCATTGCATCCCATGTTTCCCAAATCACATTCAAGATCCAGGATTGCATTTGGTCTGTTTTGAAATTTGAGTCAACTTCACCTATCTGTTTAATCTTTTTAGGAAATTCTGTTTTAGTTTTTCATGTCTAATGCTTACATAGTGCCCCTTTTTTGTATTGTGTAGTCACATTTCATTTTCATATCTTTTCATTCCCCTAGACCGACATAGGTCCTCAATTTTCATGAGTATCTCACTCCTGTCAAGATGCGAGTGATTGCTAGATGTGGACTATCGAGTCTTGTTGATTTACCTGACATTCAGGTGAATCATGAGTTGTTGACTGATCTTTCCAAGAGATGGTACTCAAAGCATAACACCTTCCATTTACCTAATGGTGAGATGATTGTTACTCTAGAGGATGTCTAGCGGATTGTGCATATTCTGGTGACAGGGTCACACATGGAGTAAGAGGCCAAAGCCCTTGTGGTGATGGAAGATGTGTGGTGTCTATTTTGGGATGATACCATTGTGTGGTGGTACCTTTCATAGGACCATATGGTGGCTCATTATGAGCACTTGCCAGTGTACCTTATCAGAATGATTGAAGGGTTGATGATGCCTGACCACGGGTAGCATGGGTTTATGTGTAGCTAGTCATCTGTTATAGAGGAGATGATCTAGTCACCCAGCTGATTTTCTTGGGGTAGTTGTATTCTAGCACACATGTTTAGGGAGTTGCATGAGATTTTATACTAGCACTCATGCACAATGACCATTGGTATTCTAGTGTTGTAGATCTGGGCCTAGGAACACATCCTAGTGACATGGTTGATATTAGATAGGAAAAGGGATGTAGAGCTTCCCTACATTATATACATTTTGGTATGCTACATAAGTCCCACCTAGGCAAGCTAGACTATTGGTTTCATGTCCTTGATGATGTTACACATGTTGTATGGTGACCCTACTTGGACTGTGAGGAGTGGCAGTCAAATATTTGCTAGATACCTTTTTTCTTTCAGTTGCAGTACCTTATTGGTAGGATGAGATATATTGTAGAGAGATTTCTAGTTACACGAGTGATGTGATAGTATGGTCAGGTGTAGTTCATGCCCTAGGAGATAGTTGTTTATGCCCGCATCAAAGTTGAGGAGGCACAGTGGGGGCTCAACTAATATATGAGACTGCTTTACACGAGATATCACAGATGGTTCCAGTACCTTGGGATTATATGCCAGAGGTCACTGATGGTGGTATTACAAATGGGTTTCATGCCCATTATTCTCAACATCCTTTTCCTCAATTTACATCTCTAGATAGGATCAGTCCTTTCCTCAAGGACACGTTAGATTATGATCCTACTGATGAGGGTGGTGGTTGACGTTAAGCTATCACAGGTGGTGACAAAGATGGTGCCTATAGAGGAGGTGGTGGTGGAGATGAAGGGGGATATGGAGGAGGAGGAGGGAGTGATGGAGGAGGAGTAGGTGGAGGGGGAGATGGAGGGAGATGATGGGTACCTAGTGGGGATGGTGGCTAGTAGAGTCATCAGATGAGGCTTAGGGTTCACCCACCACATAGAGATAAATGCCCACTATTATACAAAGATCAATATGATCAGCAATAGAGAGAAGTAGGGGGTAGTGGTGGAGGCAGAGGAGATCAACAGCCTCCTAGGGATCCTTCTGTAGGTGGTGATGAGGATCTATTATCACATTGTGAGTAGGACATGGCATCTTTACACCTTGAGGTTTCCACACTAAGAGCACACCTGACAGAGAGGGATACACAACTTGTAGATCTTTGAGGTGGCATGGACCAACAAATATAAGTCCTTAGAGCTGAAAGAGATAGATTTGCACATACATCCACCCATCAGGGACAGAGGGCTACCTATTACTTTTCTTTGTATTATGTTGTCGTACTTGTTTTCCAAAGAGATCCCTTGTATTATACCATAGCTCAAGAGTCTGAGGGTGCCATGCCTCCACCCATTCCAAGAAGAGCGGATGTGCCTCCTCCTGATCCTCCTTGATAGGATGATGGTGCTAGCAAGATGTGATATTTTGTGCATATTTAACATTTTGTATCACACATACTCTACTGTATCCCATTGACATATATTGTATCTTGTACCATTTTTGATCAATGTATATGGTGATATCTTTTTGGACTCTCATATTGGTACAATGATACTTTGCTTCATTTATTCTCTTATACTCTTTATTCTTAGATTCAATGATACTATGTTGCTTTGGTACTTTTCTGATATACTAATGATTCATGATATTGATGTTCTATCTGATTTATGTTTCTTACATATGATGTTCTTTGAGTTTTGCACGTGTTGTAATCTTTGGTATGTTTCTCATTTTTTTGATATTGATCTCATGTTGATACTTGGTCATGATGATTAGATTATACAGATGATGATATGTTGACATCATGATATTATTTCATTGATATATATATATATATATATATATATATATATATATATATATATATATATATATATATATATATATATATATATATATATATATATATATATATGTTTTTGTGTTTTTAACACTTTATGCATGTATGAATACAGATTGATATGATGCTTTATGATAATGTATTCAGTTTTAATTTTATGCATGCACATGTATGGATGAGATGTAATGTGATGCTATGTATGGACATCTCATTTTTATTTATGTATGGATGCATTATGCAGGTGTATTTATGGTACTAGCGTGATTATGCAAGTGAATGGATATCAGTGATTACTCAATCATTTCTTTTAAGTTTTTATGATGATCATATGATGTACTTAGTCAAACTTGGTAAATGGTTATGGTTTTAGAATTTTCATTTATATTGATGTTAGTTAATTAAATTTACACATTCATGCTGATGCAATTTAAAATTAATGCAACTATATTAAAAATGAATGCAATCTAAAATGAATTTCAATGCAACTAAAATATGAAATCCATCTAAAATGAATCTAATGCAAATTAATATAAAAGTGAAACTAAAATGAATCTAAATGAAATTAACAATGAAATGCACCTAGACTAAGACACCCAGGATAGTCACTATTTATTCAAGGTGATTCTATTATCATCATAGAGTGTTTATAATTGGGACCTCATAGGTTAGTTCAATTTTCACTAATAGACTTTACAATCATGAAAATATGAATACTTCCCTCTCTTTTGTCATGTCAAAATTTAACCTAAACATTAAAGCATATAGGCTTAGAATGTCCTGTTAGTTACTTCCTATTGATATAAACCTTTTCTGTTCTTGTGAAAAATGTATCTATACCTGCAATGACCTTTTATTCCATATTCATATCCTTGGGCATTATCTCAATTTGTTATGCACCTTACTAGGAAGTAGTTTTCATTTTTAGTTTAAAATAAGAAAGGAAATAAATCTAAACTCACTAAAGCTTTCATAGGAAATAGGTCAAGGTATACGTGGCATTCCAATCATGATGGAGGAACTTATCATAGACACCCATTCCCTATAATCACCTTAGATCATCGGATTTATTACCACAAACAGAAGACAAAGAAAACATTATGCCCCCAATCCTTGCTTCTCTAGTCTATTTTTAGACATCATCAAGTCACTCAAGGAAACATAACAATCATAAATTAATAATAAGAAAAACTAAGATAATCATGATTCTTTCATTCTATTTTTTCTAATTAAAACTAGTCTATTTACCTCAAGAATATACAGTTGTGATTATAGTATTTAGGAACACATTTGGTTAATTTGCAAACACATAAAAGTTATTATCAATCATAGACTTTTATTTGAATAAATAATTTTCTCACCTATTTAGTGTTTAAAAACACCCTTATCATCATGACGTAGCATTTAGGAACACTTTTTAGGTCCAAGTATTAAGAAATACTATTGTTGGTGGCATTAAGAAATACCTTTGTTTTCGTAGTTTAATGTCTATTACAGAATAGGGATAAGAGACACCCTAGCAGAAAGTCCTAATAGAGACTAAGAGACTTTGTGACATGCATGAATTTTATCATTTCCCTCTAGGAAAATGGTTTACCTAGGACCTCAATGTAGACATCTTCCATTCTTAGGAAGATACAATTTTTTGATAGTATGTTCTAGGATTTGGCTTGTCATGAAAGTGACTGAAAGATATGTACAAACTAAAATTTACATCAACCAAGCATTCAAGCATTGTCTTGATAGATAGAGCATTGATTACAAGTAGTACCTGTTTGCCAAGTTTTCACCACTTGGCCAAACTTTTTCTATTTTTTCTATCATGGCACCTGTTTACCAGGTTTTCACTAAGACACTTTTTCTATTTTCCAATTTTTTTGCACTTTTTCTCTTTTCTATTTTTTTTGGACTCACCAAGGTGCCTGTTTACCACGTTTTCACCAAGAGTCATTTTTTAGGATTTTTCCCATTGTTTTTTATTTTTTTTAGGATCAATATTTACTTTTTTTCTTTTTCTTAGGAACTTTTTTTGCTTTTTTGTACTTTTTTCAGGAACTCTTTTCACTGTCAAGAATGTCAAGCATAAAACCTTTTCAGATGTAGAGTGTTAATCGGATATAGTAAAGCATCTCCCTCAGGTGTAGCCAATTGATAGGCTCCTAATCTGAATGATGTTGTGATGACAAAGGAACCCAGCCAGTTGGGTTCAAATTTTCCCTTTTGCTCTTGATTTTGTTGATTTTGTTGATTTTCTCTTAGAACTAGATCTCCTACCTAAAAACTTCTTGGTTTCACTTTCTTGTTGTATCCTCTTGACATTCTCTTTTGATAGACTTTGAGATGATCAAACACATGTTTCATGTGGTCATCTAGAAATTCTAGTTCTTGTAGTCGAGAGATTCTATAGTCCTCATCAGTGACTAGATGTTTCAATGATACCCTCAGTGATGGAATCTCTACTTTGACTGGTAGTACCACCTCTAATCCATATACTAGTGCAAAAGGAGTTGCACCAGTTGGTGTTCTAATGCTGATGCGATATGCCCACAATGTTGGATTTATTTGTAAATGCCAGTCCCTTCCTAATTTACTTACTGCCTGATGCAAGATTTTCAATATGGTTTTGTTTTATGCCTCAGCCTGTCTGTTACCTTGAGGGTAATAGATCAAGGAAAAATGGTGAGTGATTTTGAACTGAAGACATAGGTCATCCATGTCTTTATTTTTAAATTGACCCCCATTGTTAGTCACAATCGATGAGGGTATTCCATACCGAAAAATGATATAGTTCAAAATGAACATTGAAAATTGTTTTCCCATTGCAGTAGATAGTGGCACAGCTTCCACCCATTTTGTAAAATACTCAATTGTAGTAATGATGTATTTGTGTCCATTTGATAAATTTGGGTAGATCTATCCAACTAGATCAAAGGCCCATTACTGGAATGGCCAATGTGTTATAAAAGGAATTAGCTCCCTAGCTAGAGCAAGTATTAGATTGTTGTGGACCTGGCATTTTTTGCATGTTTTAGAATATTGGATAACATATTTTTCCATTATGGGCCAGTAATATCCTACCCTTAAGAGTTTCTTGGCTAATGAAAATTCGTTCAAGTGTGACCCACACACACATTCATGAACTTCCTTTAATGTATGATTAGACTCTCATTTTCTAAACACCTAAGCAATGTACCATCTAGACCACGCCTATTAAAGTCATTAGTGATGATTATATAACACGATGCTACTCTTATAAGGAATCTCTTTTCATTTATAGAATAGCTTTCATAGACCATTTGGTCTTTTAGGTAAGAATAGATATGGGCATATCTGGATAAAAATTAAGTTTTAATGGCACAAAAAATCTAGCATTCGGGTGAGTCATTAGCTAGGAATGGGTGTTCTTCTTCCAGGAAGTCATAGAAAAATTGATGTTCTTCAAGTTGTAACATGGATGCTAAAGTAGCCATCACATCTGCTGCTCTATTTTCTGATCTTGGAATTTTCTCAAACGTGATGAAGATAAAATATTTCTTCGATTCATCCACCATTCTTTTATAAGGCATTAACTTATGATCTTTTTTCTGATAGTCACCATTCACCTGATTGATAATGAGCTATGAATCTCTATAGATGTGTAATTCAATGATTTTCCATTCTATTGCAAGCTTCAGTCCATTTACTAGAGGTTCATACTCTGTTATATTATTTGTACATGGAAATATCATCTTATATGCTTTTGGAATTTTGTATCCTTGTGGTGTGATGAATAAGCATCCAACTCCTTATCCTTGTTGTGTGAAGGAGCCATCAAAATACATTTTCCATGAGTTCTTTGTTAAGTGCATAATCGCTTCATCGGGGAATTCAACATGTAATGCTATATCATCTATTAATGGTGTTTCAACAAGTTTATCAACTATCACTTGTCCTTTAATGTCTTTCTATCAACATATTCAATGTCAAATTCTCTTAGAACCAAGACCCACTTTTCTAGTCTTCATGTCAATGTTTCTTTACTCAACAGATATTTGAGTGGATCTATCTTAGCCACTAGCTTCTATAATACCCCAAAAATGGGCTTTAGTACCATTGACCTTTTTACATCAACAAATTGATCGAAATTGACCTTAAAGTCCTAACCTAAGGCACATCTACACATCAAATAATCAAAACCCTAATCGATCTTATCTTAATTCTGCATCGGGGAATATTCCTAAATATTCCTAATTTATCTTGATTATTTCTAATTAAATATTATTTGGCAATAAATGATATTATTTTATTTATCCTAAAGTTAATTAATTGAATATGTTGAGTATTTAATTAATTAAACTATATTCTGCCACTTAATTAATTTAATTAGATTTAATTGAATTTATTCCTAATTAATATTGTTTTTATTTGATAATAAATCAAATTTCTAAAAATGATTGATTAAATATTTATTTAATTGATTAAATCAAGTTGTCAAATTTAATAATATGATTTTGAATAAAGTTTGATTAAAATAATTGAATAACCCATAAATCAGTTATTTTTATTTAAAAATCAGTTAAGTTGAGAATAAAAACATATGGAAAATTAAATAAATTCATAATTATCCATGCACAAATTAGAAAAGAAGTTAAACTCAAAATCAACTATTAATTCAATTTGTTAACTTTTCAAACTCAACATGTGATTGTGAGTTAAAAAGTAGTTTGGAGTGATCTATACTTCTAATTTGAGTTAAAAAGCTGATTTTGCATGATTTTATGAGATAACTATTTCTAATTTCCTGATAACTCAATAATCAATCTGAGTTGATCAAGGAGAGATTTTTGGCTTTCCACGAGTTCTCAAAAACCCCATATTTCTATATAAATGGGTCTCAGTCCTTTACAAATGACCGTGAATTTAGAGAATCCTTGCACGTGCAATCTGGAAAATTGGAGATTGTGCAATTTCTGAGATTCTTGCTAACCATTGTTTATTAATTTCATATCATCCATAGAATTGATAGCATAGATTTCAATTCATATATCAAAGTTTTAGATCATTTTTACATTATTTTCATCATTATTGCATAGAAAATATAAAAAACATAGATTAAATCTACATTCATTTTTATAGCTTTCATCATTCAAATCCTTCATTTAGGTGTTGCATTGTCACTGATCTCAGTCAGTTTCTAAGAATACCATACTCACATCTACTAGAAGGTAGTAAACCGCCTAGTTAATGATATTTGTCGTTATTGAAGATTTTCAGATTATTAACCAATAATGTTTTACTGAAGTGTTGTGTCCACAAACGGGTACAATTTTCACACACACATTTATGGTGTCCACCGTGGGGCCTGACAATGGGTTTCCATTTTCAATTTTTTATTTTTCTGACATTTTAGGCTCAAGATTCATTTTTTAATTTTTCTTCCATACAATCTCATACAAATTTTGTAGATTGTCATACCAGAACCCTTTGTCTATCATACGACATATGAAATTTTGCATTATCATATCAGTTGTTATGTATTGTCATATTGGCCTTAGATTATTGTGTGTGTAGGTACCTAGAGTCGTATCATACTTGAATTATTGTATGGGAACTGGTATATTGTCATATGAGTTTTGACTCCAGTTTTCAATTATTGTATCATATTTTTGATCAATTTTAAGACATTTGATTTGGGATTTCGACTAATAGCTAACTCTAACATTTGATGTCTACTGGTGCCTGATCATTTTCACACCCTAACACATCTTTGCAGGATGAAAAGATGAAGACTTGAGCATAAAAACCCATTCTTCTAGCCTCTTCTTGTCTTGACTTCCAAACCCTTCTTTTGCAGGAAACCCTTTCAGAAAGTTGCTTGTCAAAGACACTCATTCAACAAATATTTTTGATGAAGTGGTTTTTTAAGTTGCTAAAGCATCTTCGAGAAAATATTTTGTTTTCTTAGTATTTTATTTTCATAGGAACCTAGCTAATTAGGTACGTGTGCCTATTTCCATTGAGGTAGATATTGAGGGGATTATGCTCTTCTCCTTCTTAGGAGAATTAGAAACCTAGAAGGTATCTTCCGCAGTGCCAGTTTGTGTACTATCTCTGGATTAACTCTTCTTGACGTGTTTTAGATAGAGAAAATGACAAGGTTAGGGGATTATTCTCTTCTCTTTTAGAGAATCAGAAACACAAATCCTATGGTCCCCAACCTCACATTTTCTTTAATCCTTTAGAGGGCTTGCCAAAAAGGTAAAAACTCCCAGGAATGACCCAAGTGGGGACAAGTCTTATGTCGACTCTTCCACCCCACTATAAAATTTGACATTTCCTTGAGGTTAAAGCCTCGAAAGACATAGCTGCGCTTATTCCTTGGATTCATTTCATGAACATGCTTTGATTTTGTGTAGAGTGGAGCCGCTTAAATCTTTCTTACGAGACTACACTAATCAAAGTACTCATAGGGTTAATAGCCTCAATCCTTCTTGTAGGACTATGGGAGACAGTTGTGAATGAATTCTTTGATTAAGAGCCTAAGCTAGTTTTCTACCAATCTTCCTCCGAAGGATTTGTAGTGCTTGTTTGAGGTGAATAGTAATCATCCCAAGACACTCATCATATCGAGCCCTCTTTGATGCTTGAACTCAGCTAATATGGGCTTTAACATCCATTTCTTTTTGTTGGACCTGCATATTCTAAGGAGGCTCTGAGTGTGTTCCTTAGTCAACAAGCAAGTAATACATCTCTTCTGCTAGCTAGGGTAAGGTAGATGTGATTGATTCATTGAGTTAGTTCCCTCATATTTTCTATGATTGTGAGCATATTGCTATGATAAAAAACCTCAAACAATCCAATACACATATCTTCAAAACCTTGACACAAAACTTTGCAAACTAATTAAGACCAAAATCTAGAAAAACTTGAAAAATTGAAGAAAAATCCTTTTTCTAGTGTCAACTATCATACAGAAACTCCAATTATTGTACAATAATTACCTTTGATCTACAACTATCGTACCAAAACCCCCAAGTGTTGTACAGGTACCCATACTGTGTCATACAAAAGTTTTTAAAAATCCTTAGCAAAATTAAATTGTGGTATCAATTGGCGTACAAGCCTTTGAAATTGTCATGCCAAACCTCATTCTATGTCGTAAAAGCCTAGATACTGTCATACGACAGTTTCCCCAAAATTGCCAGAAAGTCTAAATTTTGTTAGAAATTCAACTAACTTGTAGCTATTATCCAGACTCTGTCAGAATATTCACTGTGTCAGGAACAGAGCAGAGAAATAGAGAAATCCTCTTATTTTCCCAAAGTGATTCTTTTAGGGTGATTTGTCATCTGATTGACTAGTTTGAACCACATCTCATCTTGTGTCAAAAACCTTGTCAGAACAAATTTGATTTATCATCTCAAAATGGAAAGTTTTGTGAATTCATGTCCACCATCTTTTGGGCATCTACCCATACATCCCGGGCACAATATCCCTCATTTACGTCCAATCAATCTTTTGCCAAACTAATCTTGACAAGGTTGTGTCACTTGATATCTCCTAATTTAGATCATCTGTTAGTTACCTTATCATGCTCTCTAGATTCACCTAAGGTTAATGGTGGAAACTAGAACCTCTTCACACAAAAAATCTAGAGAAGAACCCAAGATCTCACCTTCATCTAATTCTCTTATCGTTCATACATTACATCAACCTTATGACACCAATCTTTATGAAGAAGATTCCCTTGGAAATTTTTACCTGAAAGGAGGTCACACAATCCCTCCTGCATCAACACAAAATCTCAATCAAAGCACTGCCATGTCTCAAGGAGCAGCTAACCAGGGATCACAAGGACAATAATCCAATCATGGTGGAGATCAAGAACCCACACCATCATAAATTGAATGATATCATGATGATGACCTCTTTAAAATAATGATGAAACACCTCTTACAAGAAGAGAAAGATGCATATTTCCTACAACTGGCTCAACAAGGAGCCAAACTTCCTCGAGACTTTAATATTGAAAATATTGTAACACAAGAGGAAGAAAACCCCATCATAGCTATGATGAAACAAATGCATGCTTGTAAGTCAAGCTCAATAAGTTGGAAAAGGAGAAAGAACCTAAGGAATTCTCTATGGAGGCCCTATGTCCTTTTCCATTTGATCAAAGCTTGTACATGATGCCATTCCCAAAAAGAATGGAACTACCCAAATATGACAAATATGATAGAAATTCTAATCCCCAAGATCATGTTAGGGAATTCTAAACTCTATCTATGGATTTTATGCATAAACCAATGTACTTAATGTGTCTCTTCCCATGATCTTTGGGCAGATCATCCATTAATTGGTTCTCTAAAATGCCTCCAACCATAAAAAAAAATTTGAGTTGATCAAACTATTCTATCAACAATAATCCTACAATATCCAACATCCAGTCGCAATGATTGATATCTGCAATCTGGAACAAAATTTAGGAGAACCCTTCCTGACCTTCCTCAAATGCTAGAGGAAGAATTTTTCACTCTATGCCCGACAAATTTTGGAAAATGAGAAAATAGAAATCTTCATCAATAATCTAGTTTTGGAAATCAATTATCATCTTCAAATGAAAAATCATACCTCTTTTGATAGAATGGTGGAGAATGCCATAAAAATAGAGAATGTACTTGTTCGTAAAGGAGACATATCATTTCATAAGGAGAACTAGTATGATTCAGGTTCTAGTTCCAACAACAAAGATAAGGGAAAATTCTGGAACAAAAACAAAAATATCGTCACAGATGGCATTGTTGGTCACATTAGTGCTCCACCCAAAGCACCAGCATTTAATCTCACTAGTGGCACCCAAGCCATAAAAGCTTAAAAAATGAAGGCGACTGAACCTACTAAAAATTCAACTGACTATAAACCATCAGTTACAAAACAAAAGAACAAGTTCACTCCTTTGGGTGAGTCCTTGTAATCCACCATGAAAACTCTATTGGAAAACAACATCATCACATTACCTGATATCAAACCATATGACCCTGAAGTCAAACCTAAATGGTGGAAAGAGACCAATTTCTGTGATTTTCATTAAAACAAGGGTCATAAAACCAATAACTGCATGCATCTAAAACATCTCAATATTCAAGACAAAATTGACACTAGAGAAATTGTGATTGACAACCATAAATCCAATAATGACCATACAACATTCACAAAACCTTTTCCGAAGCATAATCAAGGAGACTCATCTTCTAAACCAAACATGGGTGTTAAAGTCAATTACACTTACTCTAGTAAAAATGATGTCATCAACATGGTAGAATCATGCCTATATGAACACTACAATGGCATCACCATTGTCAAAAAGGAAAGAGATAACAAGATAGCTAATGTAGTAACTCGATCTCAAGCTTAGGTAATTCTCCAAGGATAGAACTCGGGTTCATCAAATGCCCCAAAGGTACTATTTAATCTTGTAACTACATCTAAACAAAGGAATACTTCCAAAATTTTAAATTCTAAAGATTCTAAAGCAATATCATACAACATCATCCATCAACTACAACACACTAATGCCAAAATTTCTATATTTGAGCTATTATGGATCTCTCTTGCTCATCGTGCAATTCTAGGCAAAGCTCCAATTGGTTGTTCCTGAAGATCTTGATCTTGACAGATTCCAAAAAATAGTAGGTCACTTGAAGTCCCCTCAGTACATATCCTTTTTACAACAAGATGACAACTCACTGATTCATCCACATAACCAACCCTTGCATATTGAAGTCCTTGTTGGAGCTCTTAATTTTGGGCAAAATTTGGAGTCCTATATAGTGATAACACCCTAAAAAATGGCCTCTTAATTTCAATGTCAAATAATTAATGATGGATTACATGAAATGGGATAAAATATTACATTAAGTTTCAATTAAAAATTTGAGATATTATGGAAGGAAGCTGTATGACAAGAACAATCAAAATTACGTGATCAAAGCCTTCAGAAAATGCTAGAATTTCAACCTGCTGCAAAGATGATGTCGACAAAGGAAGAAGATGGTCGAATTTGAAAAATCTAAAAATGACCCAGTTCGGGAAATAAAATTTCCTATCTCCAGTAATAATATTAGCTTTCCATGAGGTGTTTTGGTTTTTCAACCAAGCCCAAATCTAAAAGTTAGGTAGTTATTTTTAGTTAGTTTATCATTTTTTCAAAACAATTTGTAATAAGGGTGTCTGTTTTCACCCTAGAGAGGTGTGAAAGCCACCCAAACATGTATATATACATAATGTAAAATGTAAATATAGGAGAACAATACAAGATAAATTTTCATAGAATAGAATTTGATCACAGCTGCAATATGAACTCTAATGTATTATTTTTTCAACATTAATAAAGATAAGTGCTCTTCTTTTTTATTTGTGGTTATAAGTTATATGTTTTCAATTAGTCTTTTAGATACTCTATGAACCAGGGAATTCTACTGTGTTCTTTCATTGATTCATTTATTTAATTTAATTTATACAATTTGAATAGTAGTTGCATGGTCTGAGAACCTATTATTGTTCCTTTCAGGCTCTTAAGTTGGGTTAAAATCCATAAGACTAATTGTATAAGTTATTTAAATTTGTGTTTCAACTGAAGCCTGTAGGATGATGGTCTTGCTTTATAGGAGTGAGTTACCTTAAAACTGTCTCTGATTGTACGTAGGATTGAAAGTTTTATGACTCTATAGCCCAAGTATTTACAAGGCACTAATCTAACTATTATTTGGAAATTGTCATTTGGTTCATACTTTGTGGTTTGTGGATTATATAATCATTATTTCAAAAATATTACTTTTGAGTCCTTAGTTTAATCCACTTTAGTCAAGATTTATAGAATAAAGATTATTAGAGGATTTTTTGCTTTCCTCCAAGGATCATTCACCACCTTGGGAGGAACTTTTTTTTATTTATGTATGCAGTTGTGTAACATAGAGAATTTGATATTTTAAAGTGAATTTAGGCCTACCAGCCTTGGCTTGATTAAGCCAGAATTACAGAGGTATCAGTGTGTATCTGTTAGTTGGCCAAAAGTGATCCATCATTTTTGGGCACCAACAAATTGGCGACTCTGCTGGGGAGAGTTGCTCACAATATATATTGTGAAGTTACCTAGAATTTTAGATTTCGCAGATTAGAATCAGAAAGTAGTTAGATTAGTTTGTTTGGAAGCACACTCTACTAGAAGAAAGAACCTAGAAGCAAGACATTCCTCAAATGAGGTGGTGACTCTATTTAAAAAACAAACATTTCAGTTGGTGACTCTATTGAGGGAGAAGACCTAGAAGGAGATAAGTAAAGTTTTCCTCTTTAAAGAGGTGGCAACTCTATTGAAAAGAACCTAATGTATAAAGAAAAAAGCTACTACAAATTCAAATATTCAGTATGTACCAAAATACATACTCGCATAAAGTATCAAATTTTTTGTGACCCAAGACCAAAATTTATTATTGAAGTATATAGACCATTGAGTTTTGATAACATTCCTAGTGGTCAAAGAGATTTTCCTCTTAAAATAGAAAAATATGTTCCAAAATTTTGTGGAGATGGATCAGAATCACCAACGGAGCATTTGCGGGCATTTTGTAAATTTATTCTAGATTGTCATATCTATCTAGAAGATGTGATTATGAAACTATTTGTAAGATCATTGACAGATCATGCAGGTTTACTTTTTAGTATGACACCTGAACAAAGTATATCATCATGGAGAGAGTTAGAGCAATGGTTTCTTGATATGTTTCATGATGCAAGTGAAGATGATATGCATTATGAAAAGGACAAGATTCGGGATCACAATATGGAAGATGACTCTTACATGTCTCCACTTGATGCATTTTTTGGCTTGGAGAGCTTTGAAGGGGAGTCTTCTACACATTTGCTAATAAGAACAGTGGACATTCTTCGATAAATACCTTCAAACATTATGCCTTCACAAAAAGAAATCATGAGAAAGGTCAAAAAATTGGGAATTACATTAGATGATCCTTTTGTAAAGCTCCTTGTGCATATATTAGAAGAATATGATGAAGGAAAAAAAAGGGAGGCTATTTCTCAGCTTGAACAAGGCCTTGTGCTTGATGATTATCTTAGTGAGGAAGATGAATGCACTAATCATACAAAAGATAAAGAAGCATACATTCATGAGAACCATAATAATACTTGTGATGACATGGAGGATAAAAATTCAAATCAGATTGAAGAAGAATTTTTTCATGATGAGATGTGTATGGAAACATGTATCAATGACCATGATGATGAGGAAGAAAACCTTCTCTGTACAAGAAAAATTTCAGCTTTATTAGACATAGAATACTGAAGACACACTGAGAAGAATAGTCCAAATTTTTTCTCAATCCACCATGGTAAGGAGGTAGATAGATCAGCCCATATTCAAGAGAAATCAAATTGTGGAGATGAAATAGAACTGCATGAACAGGAGGAAGTTTCAGGAGATAATGTCAATAAAGATGTTAGTCTTGTTGATGAAAAACTTGATGATCCAAATGAAAATTCTCATGAATGTATGCCTGAATTCTCTATGTTCCTGAATCCCTTGTTTGAAGAGGAAGTAGATGGAGATATGTCTGATTTCTCTATGTTATCGAATCCATTATTTGAAGAGTATCCTTTATGCAATAGAATCCATCAGCATCATAATGAAGATAGCAGTCCTAATTTTAAAGTTGATGAAACTCATAAAGTGAATTTAGAGGGTGAGATATCTTTTAGTTCATCCTTTGAGATGGAGGTACACCAAATATGTGAAGGTGAGATGGAATCAGCCAAGCATGATGGGGGAAATAGATTAAAGGATAGTTTTGAAGATTGCTCAAATATTTCACTTGACCATAGTCCTGGTATATGTGAAGAAGTGTCTCCTCGACATGAACCATCTTTAAAACCATTATATGAACAAGTGTTTCACCATAGGCCTAAAGAAAATATTGGATTAGACAAACATAATCTACATTCTAAATATGGAGACATAGAAAATTATATACAAAAGCACAATCATGCAAAGAAGATTTATTCTAATGCTTATATGACTGGTCACATGCATGACCATAGGGAGATTTCATTCGGCAAGGAACAAAGTGCAGCTGATGATTTCTCAAAGGAAAAACAAAAAGAGAATACCAAAAAATACATTGATAAAGCAAGAAGTATTGTTCACAAGAATGATGGCATTGTATTCAGGAAATCCAAAGTGTTACATGATCAAAATCAAGTGTTTGATAGGGGAAAATGTTGATTCCATGTTTTGGTGGCATGGGGCCACCGAATGAGATTTGATTTGATTATTGAAATATGCAACAACTCTATAGCCTAATGGACTTCATACTTGGTCTTCTTCTCTAGAGATAGATGGAATCTTGATATGCTTACATGGAGCATACGTCCCCAAAAAGAGCTTGTTGGAGCTCTAAAATTTGGGCAAAATTTGGACTCCTATATAGTGATAAAACCCTAAAAAATGGCCTTTGAATTTCCATGCCAAATAATTAATGATTGATTACATGAAATGGGATAAAATAGTACATTAATTTTCAATTAAAAATTTGATATATTATGGAAGGAAGCTCTGTGACAGGAACAATCAAAATTCTATGATCAAAGCCTTCAGAAAATGTTGGAATTTCAACCTGCTACAAAGATGATATCGATAGAGGGAGAAGGTGGTCAAATTTTAAAAATCTAAAAATGACCTAGTTCGGGAAATCAAATTTTCTATCTCCAATAACAATCTTAGCTTTCCACGAGGTGTTTTGGTTTTTCAACCAAGCCCAAATCTGAAAGTTAGGTAGTTATTTTTAGTTAGTTTATCATTTTGTCAAAACAATTTGTAATGAGGGTGTCTCTTTTCACCCTAAAGAGGTGTGAAAACCACTCAAACATGTATATATACGTAATGTAAAATGTAAATATAGGAGAACAATACAAGATAAATTTTCATAGAATAGAATTTGATCACAACTGCAATATGAACTCTAATGTATTATTTTTTC
Source organism: Chamaecyparis obtusa (assembly GCA_027943335.1). Taxonomy (NCBI): domain Eukaryota; kingdom Viridiplantae; phylum Streptophyta; class Pinopsida; order Cupressales; family Cupressaceae; genus Chamaecyparis; species Chamaecyparis obtusa. The sequence goes on from BSBK01005535.1 coordinate 3,468,759, forward strand.
AACATTAATAAAGATAAGTGCTCTTCTTTTTTATTTGTGGTTATAAGTTATATGTTTTCAATTAGTCTTTTAGATACTCTGTGAACCAGGGTATTCTACTATGTTCTTTCATTGATTCATTTATTTAATTTAATTTATAAAATTTGAATAGCAGTTGCATGGTCTAAGAACCTATTATTGTTCCTTTCGGGCTCTTAAGTTGGGTTAAAATCCATAGGACTAATTGTATAAGTTATTTAAATTTTTGTTTCAACTAAAGCCTGTAGGATGATGGTCTCTCTTTATAGGAGTGAGTTACCTTAAAACCATCTCTGATTGTATGTAGGATTGAAATTTTTATGACTCTATAGCCCAAGTATTTAGAAGGCATAGATCTAACTATTATTTGGAAATTGTCATTTGGCTCATACTTTGTGGTTTGTAGATTATATAATCATTATTTCAAAAATATTACTTTTGAGTCCTTAGTTTAATCCACTTTAGTCAAGATTTATAGAATAAAGATTATTAGAGGATTTTTTTCTTTCCTCTAAGGATCATTCACCACCTTGGGAGGAACTTTGTTTATTTATGTACACAGTTGTGCAACATAGAGAATTTGATAGTTTAAAGTGAATTTAGGCCTACCAGCATTGGTTTGGTTAAGCTAGAATTGCAGAGGTATCAATTTGTACCTATCAGTTGGCCAAAAGTGATCCATCATTTTTGGGCACCAACAGTCCTAATCTAGAATCATCATGTCAAATGTGTGTTGATAGATGGAGGCGCTGGTCTAAATATCTATTCCTACAAATTGGTTACACAAATGGGATTGTTAGAAGATTCTATTGATCCTAAAAAGAAAATAACCATAAAAGTATATGATGAACAAGAAAGGAATTCCAAAGGTGTCATTGTGCTACCTATCAGAATAGGACCTATTATCAAAGATATCACTTTTTAAGTACTAGATCTCCCATTGGCCTATAACATTCTTCTAGGAAGGTGCTAGATCCATGAGATGCAAGCTATTCAATCAACGTACCACCAATGTGTCAAATTTCCTTATGATGAAGTAGAGGTCACTATACCTGCAAATGCATCATCATCTTGTAATGCTTTAAAGGAAAGTACAGATAAACTTGTTCCACATAACAAAGAGTCTTCTACCAAACAAATAGACATAGCATCTACATCTAAAATGGAAGACCTATCAAAAGGAGTTAAGATCAAAGACACAGGGATGGGAGAATACATAATGGAACCAGTCCTATATCTCACATCTCTCCCACTTTCACCTAAGTCTTATGGACAACCTTCAAAGAAAGTAAAACCTACAACCAAAGAACCTTAGGTTATCATCGATGGGAGTTTTGTCACAGAGTAGATATCAAAACAAGAATCAAATGAGGAAGAGGCTATATTAGCCTAGCTATAAAAAGATGAGTCTCAATCATAGATAGTTAAAAAATGTGACTCTAAAATACCTAAGATTCCTACAAAATCATATGGACCAGGTCACAAGCTAATGTCTAAAATGGGATACACTGGAAAAGGACCTCTAGGAACAAGAAGAAAAGGCATCATCAAACCCATTGAAGATTGTGGGAGGAAAACCAAGGATACAATAGGAATAGGTTATCATCAGAAACCTTTCCATCTTAGTGGAAGCTCTACACATGTCCTAGAATAGATAGAACCATCAAAAAAAACTCAGTATAAGGAAGAAACACAACACTTAGACAGTGATGATTCAGACACAACTAATGTTTTTCCTTATGAATGTATACCTCAACATATATTAGATCTTCTTGAAAATGAAAAGGAACCTAAAAGAATTAATGTGGTAGACACACATGAACCTACTACTAAACAAAAGATGGTCGTAACACAAGAACTAGCTGATCCTGGAAACAAAAAAGAAGAAGAAGGTATACCTCTCACAATAGTTGAACATTTGGGACACAACAGTGATTCTGAGATAGATTCCCATGAGTATGAATTATGCTCAGACTCTAAAGGTAACCCTTCTTGGGGTATTTGTCATGCTTTAACACATATTCTTTGTTGGCAAGTTGACTATATTGTTGTATATGACTTAATATAGTGTTTTCATTATGGCAACAAAGTCATATAGTGTTTTGGAGTTAGCACACATCATCAGAAGATCAAAAATTGGCTAAGTACAGAAGACTGGATAGTTAATAGAGCACCAGTAGTTCAGTGCATTAGTGCATGTGTGTATGACCAAGTTATGGTATGCACCCTAGAAGATAAGATGGTAAGAGTATATTCATGCTTAGTCTAAGAGTGCATGATCAGAAGATTCAGTATGACAAAGATACAAATAGTTGAAGTTACACAAACAGTGAATGCTAGAATAGAACAGTATATGTAGCTGACTGTTGGTAATTTGTTTAGCGATGATAAAATTATTTTGTAAAGGCTATGCACCTATTATATTTAAATTATAGACATGTAATTATGTTTGTATATAAACATGCTTGAGCCAATTCAATTGGAAGTGTTGTATGTAATCAGTTATAGGCCAACCTAGTTAATTATTTTGCAAGCACATATAAATATGAGATGTGCCCTTTGTAATTATCATGGATGTTGAAATAGAGTTAAGATAAGTAGAGAAGAAGTGTGTGAAGATTTGATAAGATGTATTAGAGCTTTTTAAGAGGTCAAAGCATTAGCACATCAAAGGAACTGATCAGACAAGCAGTGTCATAGTGCTAGTTTATCCAGTAGATATAGTGTGTATTTGAGATCAGAAGGTTGTAGCCTTCACCATTTGAGAAGTGAGCTCTAGGACAGTGTGTCCCCACCCCTAATAGGGTTAATTTTAAAAGAATCCTAACAGGGTCAAACCCTTGACAAGGTCATTGTACAAAATTAATTGTAAAGACAACTCCTAATAGGGTTAAGGATCTTCTTACAAGGATCATAAGACACTAGTACAGATTATTAGTGGGTGTCAATTCCCACCAAGTTTTTTACCTATTTGATTTTCCCCATAACCATATTGGTGTTATGTGTTGTGTTCATCTATCTTGTTTATGTTAATGTTCATTTAAGTTCTTAAGCATTCAATTTAAGTTTAAAGAGTAAAGACAAAAGATTTAATATAGTGAACATTGATTCACCCCTCCCCTCTAAGTGTTCCCATTCCTAACAATTGGTATCAGAGCTTTGGTCCTTAGAAAATAATTTTAACCACTTGAGGAGATCATGGACAAGACAGAAATGAAACATTTGAAAAGAAATCTTGAAGCTGCTCTTGAAGACCTGGACAAATTTGAAAAAGAAATTGAAGAGCTAAAAGAAAAAGTTAGTGATGCTCAAGCAGTCATCAAAAGACTAAGGAAAGATTTCAAAGAATGTTCTACCAGTGATTTAGGGATCATGGTCAAAAATCTAAATGAAGAGAACACATCTCTGAAAGATCAAATTATAGAATTGGATGAAAAACTAACTAACAATCAGGAAGTCTATTATGAATAGATCAAGGAGAACCTTCAACTGAATGAAGAATTAAGGCAAGAAAACATGGAAATCTTGGAGCTAAGAAACAAAAAAGAAAGGTTGGAATATGCATTGAAAGAGGCTAAGAATCACATTGATAAATTACACACAAGCAAGGATCTATTGAATCTCAGCTGTATGCTCGAAAGCTTAAAGGAGATACCAACATCATTGGATTCAATGAAGCACAAAATTAGATTGATGACATGTGAGCAAGGATGAAAGCACCAGAAGACACCATAGATCCTAAGGAGACTGGAAGTCAGACTAAAGATAATGTTGAACCATCCAAAGATGAGTGCAAGCCAGTAAACTGAACTTGTTATGCATGTAACAAGCATGGACATATAGCAAGGAATTGTAAAGAGGTAAGATCTTTCAATGGTTACTATTATTCATGCAATAAATTTGGTCATAGAGCTATGAATTGTAAGACAAGTCAGAAGAACAAGAATCAACATAATCAGAGAAATCAGAATCAGCCAAATATAAGAAGTTCTTAGAATGTTACATGTAAGATATGTAACTATAATAGTCACTCATCTAGACAGTGCAAAATGGTAACCCATGTCAATGTGTTAAGGAATCTAAGGCCTCCAATTATTTTTCACTCATGTAACAAGTCTAGACACATCTCAAAGTTTTGTAGATCAAGAATGCAAAGTTGAGAAAGCCCTAAAAAGATAGAAGAATCAATACTAGATATCAAAGGAGAAGTCAAGTTTGTGAAAGCTTCAAAAGATGGGAGCTTGATTTGGTCAGAGGCAAAGAAGGATAAGGTTGATGAGAATGTATTGGATGCATCCATAGTGGACACACCCTCTACATCTGGATGAATGACCCTTAGGGTCATAGGGGGAGCTAATTTAGCTCTAAACCCCTACACAGCCAGTATACTCACCCTTAGAGTATGCACCTTTGGATTTAAACTTTTGGAGACTAGTAGAACCTATGTTCAAAAGCACATTAGTTGATTGATAGCAGAATGAAAGTTGGAGAATTTTGATGAAAGTCTAGTTTACGCGGCAAGCATTAATGGCATAATTTTTACTTTAAAGTACATAGAATCTTGTAGATCACTCATTACATTTGAGTTCAGAGTGATTGAAGATCACAGAAGCCCTATCAATTGATTGCGAAGGATTGCAAATTGATTCACCAACGAAGCAGTGTGTTTGATTGGTTGCAAAAGCCCTAATCCATTGTGTCAATTTAGAAGTTCTTGGAAACCATTAGGAAAGTGATATACAAGTAAGTGATGGCTAATCCTATTGTATTTGATGTTGTGGAGAAGAAAAGATATGTGTTTAAGAGGCACCCATTTAAATCTACATTGGATGACCTAGAAGGGGCATTCTCCCACACTCCTATGGGTGTTATGCATGTCAAAGACATCCGTGCATACATATATTGTAAGAAGGAGCCTGTAGAACTTGACATGATAAGAGCACACTTAGAAACCATGATGAAACTTGATAAAACCTTCCTGGATGAGTATGCACAGTTTGAAAACCACCCAATAATTGAATATGCTACTATATATGAGTTTTATGAGTCCGAATGAATAAAGATTCTACTTAGCAGGATTCATGATGACCTATTCTAGGTAGGTGAAGTGTCGATCAGAATAACAAGAGATCTAATACATGAAATGACAGGCCTCTCAAGGACAGGTGTCATTCTCCCAATGCGCAAGGATGTTAGAAAACTTGTTGAGAAAACATGCAAATCAAGAAGTGATAGGCATGAAATGACTATAGAGCCTATAGAGGAAAATGACATCAAATTGATGTCTATGATACTAGGGTATAGGTTTCAACACACCAACAGAGTGAATAGGGTGTCAGCAGCCACAATTCTTGTAGCAATAAGACTTGTGAGGGAAAATGGAGAGTTTAATCTGTGCGAGATCCTACATGCACAGCTGATAGACAACATCAAAGCCATTAAACATGACAAGACCAAAATATTTAGGTTTGGGTCTTTGATCATATACATGTACTTCCACATTGTTGGAAAGGTGTCAGATTTGTATTTGGACAAGAGTATGCCTAGAATGCCACAAATATCATTTAAGGCAACCACTAAGAGTACATTGAAGGAATACATGACATTGGAATTGAAGACATTTAGGGCCAAAATGCAGATGAGATACATGATTCTAGAAAGCATTGTTGAAAAGTACAAAGATAGCATTTTCTTTATGGTAGAAACTGATACAACATGCATGGAAGAAGTTGAACCAAGGACAAAGTGGATTCATCCACTTGGATATGAGGTTGATGAGCCAATCCTAGAGGCATATGCTCAAGTACTTTATCAGCACCTAAGGACCCTAATGAGCCAAGATGGGGGACTTATGAAGAGAAAACAAGAGAAGTTGATGCAGTCTTAAATAGCGTAGCAACTAAAAGAAAATTAGCCAAGGTTACTTCTGAAATATTGAAGATTCATGGAGTAACTCAAGAAAACTTGGACAAAGCAAGACAAGAAAATATTTCTTTGGGAATTGAGAGCGCATCAGCAGTAGAAGCAAAGGAAGATGATCCTAAGTTGAAGAAGATCAAGATTGAGAAGATTGATGATCAAAAGGATAAATAGGACAAAACTGATGTTACCACTCATGCACCCACTATTACAATTGACATTAAGACCATAGATGCATCTCCCAAGATTCCTAAGAGAAGAAAAAAAACTACTACAAGCCACCCTTCAGCTAGAGCCACAAGAAGCAGAGTGAAAAATGTGCAGCCACCTCCGGAAGTAGGATTCCTACCTAGCATTCAAGTGTTAAGGACTAGAGTAGTAGAAGAAGGAAGGCTAGATCAGATAGCCAAGTTTTATGACAAATACCATGAAATTGATAAATCAGAGATTCATAAGATATTGATCAAACACATGATAAAATTCAAGAAGACCGTTGTTGAATTGAAGACAGCTATCCCAGATAAGGTATGGGAGATTTTGGATACCTTGAAGAGACAAGCCACTGAAGAAGATTTCAGAATCAGAGAACACACACTGGATTGCAAACTTCTAGTATGTTCTATTGAATAAAAGACACTTTTATTTAATTTGGTAAAACCACACTTAAAGACAAAGATGAGAACATTACACATCATGAACACAGATTATGAACTGGTGACAAAAGAAATAGAGAAAGCCTTTGAAAAGGTATTCTTAGAACAACACATGAAACCTTCATCTGCGCCCATCACTCAAACATCTTATGAGAAGGAAAAAGTAGCAGATATCACTAATGTACTAGTCTCAAGTCCTCGGGACTCAGCGCTTGCAGTTGAAACACCCACAGAGGTAGAGAAGCTTGCACCCATGGTAGAAGCACATACAGATGATACAATCTTTATTGACAATGTTGAGATTGCAATGGCGGCCTTAGATATTGATTTGAATAAGTTTGAAGAAGCCTTTGTGAGCACTCAAGAGGCTAAGAATCTATGTAATAACACTCCTCTCAATCAAAAAGAACAAGTATTGATTGAGGACATAACAGATGAAAAAGAAGAAAAAGAAACAGAAAAAGAGGAAGAAAAGATAGAAGAAAAAGAAAAGGAAGCAGAAAAATAGAAATGAGAAGTAGAGATGAAAGACAATGAGCCAATAGATGAGCCATCTATTGAAATGACAATCAGAGTAAAGCAAGAAGTAGTGGATAGCACTCCTATCACTCCTTATGTATCATGCTTAGTCTAAGAATACATGATTAGAAGATTTAGTATGACAAAGATATAGATAGTTGAAGTTACACAGACAATGAATGCCAGAATAGAACAGTATATGCAACTGACTATTGGTAATTTGTTTAGCGATTATAAAATTGTTTTGTAAAGGCTATGCACCTATTATATTTAGGTTCTAGACATGTATTTATTTTTGTATGTAAACACACTTGAGCCAATTCAATTGGAAGTGTTGTATGTAATCGGTTATAGGATGACCTATTTAATTATTTTGGTAGTGCATATAAATATGAGATGTGCCCTTTGTAATTATCATGGATGTTGAAATAGAGTTAAGATAAGAAGAGAAGAAGTGTGTGAAGAGTTGATAAGATGTATTAGAGCTTTGCAAGAGGTCAAAGCATTAATACATCAACGAAACTGATCAAACAAGCAGTGTCACAGTGCCAGTTCATCCAGTAGATATAGTGTGTATTTGAAATCAGAAGGTTGTATCCTTTACCATTTGAGAAGTGAGCTCTAGGAAAATGTGTCCCCACCCCTAATAGGGTTAAATGTAAAAGACTCCTAACAGGGTCCGACCCTTGACAAGGTCACTGTACTAAATGCATTGTAAAGACAACTCTTAACAGGGTTAAGGACCTTCTAACAAGGACCATACGACACTAGTATAGATTATTAGTGGGTGTCAATTCCCACCGGGGTTTTTACCTATTTGGGTTTCCCTATAACCATATTGGTGTTATGTGTTGTGTTCATATATCTTGTTTATGTTAATGTTCATTTCAATTCTTAAGCAGTCAAGTTAAGTTCAAAGAGTAAAGACAAAAGATTTAATATAGTGAACACTGATTCACCCCCCCCCCCTCTTAGTGTTCCCATTCCTAACATTCTTGACTTTCCCAGGGATCAAGATGAAGAATCAAATGACTGTGAATGGGGAATTGTTCTAGAAGAAGATGAGCTTATCATAGAAAAATACATAGATGTCATTCATCGATATGCACCTACGTTCAAAATGAGTCTAGAACAAAATGACAAACCTCATGAGTTTGCTTCACTTATCACTAACATAGGATCCAATGATGACATTAAGACATTAATGACCTAAACATTCTAAGTAGTAATATCATCCTTGAATTTGAGAGTCAGATCAGAACCAATGGTGAAAAAACTATATGTGTAAACACTATTAGCCAATCCTTTCCCACACTTACTATCCAACATCTCAAACTTATGGACCAAACATCCAATGATCTAAATCGAGACATCCACACTTTTCAGACAAACTACACTCTTGCATGCTACCTAAACGCAGTAGAACCCACGATGACTTCCATCAGTGAACCTAGCACGAGCATGAAGGAGTCAGATATCAAATATCTCAGTCAAAAGAATAAAAGAAAAAATAAAAAGAATTCTGAGGGTGAAAACAACTATGTGGCAGTCTTAGAACCTAAAATAGTAAAAAAAAAAAAAAAAAGGATTTATCTAAAGGTGAAAACCTCTTTGACGTGCCTAAGGATAAGATATTTGATGTCCTTCTGAGTCATTTATAGGCTAGATCTCCAATTTTGATAAAACCAACTCAACCTATCAATTTGGGCACAACAGAGGAACCATAGTTGATTCATGTAGCACAATCTCTATCAGAAGAGGAGAAACAAGCATTTACCACATTCTTAACAAAAAAGAAAATCAATTTTTCATGGAAGTATTAGATATGCCTAGATTGGATCATAATCTCATCATGCATCATCTCTCTATCACTCTAGGAGTTAAACCAATCAAGCAAAAGTTGTGAAAAAATGCATCCTCACATTGTACTCCTTGTTAAAGCTGAGCTAGAGAGACTGCTAAAAGCCGGATTTATCCGAGTCATAGATTGTGCAGAGTGGATTTCAAACATAGTTCTAGTATCAAAACTAGATAAATCTATTAGAGTATGCACAAACTTCAAAGATGTAAACAAAGTGTGCCCTAAGGATGATTTTCCACTAACAAACATCAATATAATAGTGGACATGACTGTGGGCTTTGAAATGTACTCTTTAATGGATGGTTTCTCTGGGTACAATCAAATCAAGATAGCTCTAGAAGATCAAGAGAAGATGACTTTTACTTTATGTTGGAATGTAATGCCATTTGGTCTTAAAAATGCTAGTGCTACATATCAAAGAGCTATGAAGTCTATCATTCACGATATGATGCATAAAAACATGGAGGACTATGTTGATGATACCTTGGCTAAATCAATGAAACAATCTAACCACCTAGCTGATTTAGGTACAATACTGGATAGAATGGAAAATTTTAGTTTCAGACTAAATCCTAAGAAATGTGCCTTTGGTGTCACTTTAGGAAAGCTTCTAGGGTACATTGTTTCAAATAAAGGTATTGAAGTGGATTCAACAAAATTCAAAGAAATTATGGAGATGCAACCTCCTAAGAACATCAATCAAATGAGGACCTTACAAGTAAGGGTACAATCAATCAGATGCTTCATATCTTAGCTAGCAGATATATCACAACCTTTTACAAAAGCATTACATAAAGGTGTGACTTTCATGTGGAACAAGGAATGTGAAAAGAACTTCAATCATATAAAATAATATTTGGAAAATCCACCAATTCTCATGCCTCCTATTCAAGGGAAGCCATTAATATTGTATTTCTCCACTATAGATACATCACTGGGAACATTAATAGCACAACATGATGAGAATAAGAAGGAATAAGCTATCTACTACATCAACAGAACATTGGTAGCTTATGAGAAGAACTATTCCATGATAGAGAAGTTGTGCCTAGCTATTATCTTTGCATCACAAAAAATCAGACACTACATGTTAGTTCACACTATGCATCTAATAGCAAAAATTGATCCATTAAAGTACTTATTGAACAAAGCTTCCCTCATAGGTAGATTGGCAAAATGGGTAATGTTGTTGAGCAAATTTGACATCGAGTATGTTGAAAGAAAGGCTATCAAAGGACAAGTCATCATAGATTAGTTAGCTAAAGCACCAATGTTTGACCACCAACCAATGCAAATGGAATTCCCTGACTCCTCTATCATACACATCCTCCAAAACATGGCGCTTATTCTTTCATGGATCCTATACACAAAATAGATCTAGAGTTGGCATATTGTTCATAATACCACATGGTTATTCCATTCCAAAGGCATTCAGGATCAAGTTCCCTTGTACCAACAACATAGCTGAATATGAAGCTTTGCTAAATGGCTTGAAGATAGCAATTGAATGGAGAGTAATAGAACTACACATTCATGGAGACTCACAACTGGTCATACACCAAGTCAATAATGTGTATCAAAAAAAAGATGAGAAACTCATTCCATACAAGCACATGGTAAATGATCTAAAGAAATACTTCATAACAATCACATTTGAATAGGTACATTCAGAACAAGGTTGTTGATGCTATGGAAATGCTACCATCTTTACTATAGCAACCCAAACATGAGCTACACTATGAGTTCCTGGTGGAAGCACTATCATTCCCTACCTATGATTGTCTATAAACCCACATGATCTGCAACATTGTTGGTCATAATTCCTCCTGCTACAAAAACATATACTCCTACCTTCGAGACCAAATCATTCCCGATACCTTTAACTATTATGAAAAACATTACCTTATCCAAAATGCATCACGGTATGTCATCATTGGTAATGATTTATACAAATGAAGTCTGGATGGTACACTTCTTAGGTGTTTAGAATGTCAAGAGTCACAACGTGCATTAGAGAAAGTCCACAAAGGTATTTGTGGATCACATTCCAATGGTTTGACACTATCTTGAAAACTCATTAGGGCAGGTTACTATTGGCTAGACATGGAAAAAGAGGTCATGAAATATGCTAAGAATTGTCAGAAATGTCAGGTACATGGTAACTTGATTCATGCACTAGGGAGAGATTTGATTCCCTTTACAACACAATGGCCTTCCCAACAATGGGCATTTGATCTCATAGGGGCTATTTATCCACGTTCATCAAATGGTCACACCCATATAATCACAGAAATAGATTACTTCACAAAATGGGTAGAAGCAGTTCCTTTGACACAAGCGACTGGCAAACAGATCTCAGTGTTCATTCTGACTGAACTACATAATTTGTCAGTATGGTATACCACACTCAATCATCATAGATAATGAAGGCCAATTCAAGAACAAACACCTAGATTCCTTATGCTCTAAATTCAAGATCACTCAACATTGGTTGTCCATTTACTATCCACAAGGGAATGGACAAGCTGAAGCATCTAATAAGAATTTATTAAAAATCCTACACCGTATAGTCAACAAGATAGGAAGAGACTAGCACCTGATGATAAATCCAACTCTTTAAGCCTATAGAACAAGTATCAAAATACCCACTAGGGCTACTCCTTTCACTTTAGTATATGGGGCTGAAGCAGTACTACCTATTGAGGTTGAAATCCCATCACTAAGAATCAGAATGCATGGTTTGGTAACCGATGATGATTACAGAGTGTCTAGGTTACAAGAGCTTGAGCTACTAGATGAGCACAGGCAAGCTACGTATGATCATCTTAGAGTATATTATAAATGAAGGTCTAGAGGCTACAACAAGAAAGTCAGACACAAAGAATTTCAAGTTGGTGATCTAGTCTTGAGAGAAAACACTAAAAATCAATCCCACCAAGAACACAAGGGGAAGTTTGAACCCAACTAGCTGGGTCCCTTTATTATCACTACTACTTTTGGCTCTGGAGCCTATCAAATCTCAATAGATGAAGGAGAAAAGCTTTGAGAACCAATCAATGTTCTCCATCTGAAGAAATTCTATGCTTAAGACATTCAGTTTGTGAAAATGTCTTGAAAAAATTATAAAAATCAGAAAAGTCCTAAAAAAATGATCATCCTGGTGAAAACCTAGCAATAGGCGCCTTGATGATTCACAAAAAAAAATTTAAAAAAATGTAAAAATACAAAAAAATTGAAAAGATGAAAAATACAAAAAAAGAAGAAAAAGAAAAAATGCCTTGGTGAAAACCTGGTAAATAGGCACCTTGGTAGAAAAAATAGAATCTTTGTCAAGATGGTGAAAACCTGGCAAACGGGACCACTTATATCAAAACACTCCATCTATTAGCACAATCTTGGTATTTCCCAGCTTTCAATCTATTTTCCTTTGTACATATGTCCTTGTTTTCTTTCACATCCTATTTTCAATAAAGTTAGTATGTGCACCAAACAACAAAAGTGTCTACATCCTATCAATGTTTCAAACTTGGGGGCAACCAATTTCATATCCTATAGTCCTTAGTTAACCTTAGATGAGTCATATCCAGTCAAGATCCTTCAAAGCTATATTCAAGTCAGTTTGTCTTTCTCCCTATCAGAAAAGGATTTTGCACTGAACAACAACACAAACAAACTACAACAATAAACAAAAACTATCTCTGCGACATGCTTAAATTTTCTTGTATGCTAAATGATTCACATTAAGATTTTAGCATATTATGTTCTCTCAAACTCATCGATAATGTCCTTTCATAGGATTTAGAGAGTGATGACTGGGGGCATAATCTTTTCTTTGTTTTCTATTTGTAAGTGAAAATCTAATTACTCTGGAAACTCTGGATTGAATTGGTGTCCACTATAAGTGCCTCCATCGTCATTGGATGGCCACATGTACCTCAACCATTGATACCTAGATGCTTCAGGGAAGTTAGATCTAACTTTGTATGTTGAGTGATTTCTTATTTCTATTGTGAAACACAATATTACCCAAGGACGTGAACAATAAAGGGTTACTACGGGTAATTCACATTGGAATCATAATGATCTCCCCAATGCTTGGTGTGTTTGTATGCAAGGTGTATTTAGGTCATCACAACATTTATGTTCTGATGCTTATACAAATTGCTAAATCAAAATGGACATGATATTCAGGTCATCCTGGCTTTTGTGGCTTGGTGCTTATATCTAAATCTGACATTTCAAACTAAAAGTCAATATTCATATGGTCATGGTTGTCTAACCAGTGGACATTGTATCAACTATCCAGCATTACCTAAAAATATTCATTGATGATAAAGACCGACATATGATCAGTGACTAAGTCCTAGGTCTTGCATTTCATTTGTATTTTGCATTTTACATGGTTGCATATTTCATGATTTCAATAACACATGGTGTTTGTTATTCTCCAAATTGTACTAAAAATGCATCACAAGGACTGAGCATCGTGTGAAGGTCCCTACAAACCAATCAACAAGTAGTTGTTGTTCTAGGTTACACATCCTTTTGGCAATGACTGAGCACTTGAAATCTTCATATACTTGCAAATATATCATGTGAATCACTGCATAAACATCTCATTTACATAAACATTTCACATATTCATTACATACATACATGTGCATCCATCGAAACATAAATAAAGAGATACATTTGTAGTATTCATCTACCATCTATCATTGCATTTCACATTGCATATTCATACAGTTAAAAGTAAACATTCATTGCCTATTCATACATTCAACAGTGAAAGGGAAATATTTCATATATTTGCATCATGTGATAAAACATCATAAATCAAAATGACAAGTGCTATGAAGTAAAAACCACTAAACTGATCTCATATATATAAATATCAATATCAAACAAGGGGTGTAGTGCACATATACAAAAAAATGAGCTTCAATGAGCTATCTAGTACAAATGATCAAAATGTCAAAAATGAGGAGGCAAAATGAACCAACTGTCCACCTAGTCCTCGGTATCAGGCACTGCTCCTCCTATAGGTGCATTGGGCACTAGATTGGCACATGGGGCTCGAGTTCCCTTAGATGCTAACATATACAAAGAGTATGATGTCACTCTCTACCCAGGTGGCACAACTAAAAAATAAGAAGAAACGTAGTATGCATCACGTTTGTCTAGTGGATCACCTCGGATTGTAATTACCTGACCTCAGTGTCTCACTCCCTCAACTAGCATTCATGCTCTTGTAGTTGGACCTCCAAATACAAGCTATGGGATCTCTAGTCCTAGAACTCATATTGTACCTACCTAATAATGTCCTGAGCTATCTACCTCAGCCCAGGATCTACCTCCACCACAACCTCTACCTCCTCCATGGTCTCATCAGCCGTACCTATATCATTCGGCACCTTACAGTGTCAAACCTCAACTCCTAAATCAAAATCTAGCACCTCTTGCACCTCATCCATGGATGTGTCTTGATGGGCACCCAGTACCTCCTCAACACCTATGGTACTACCAATCCTGCCTAGAGTCCCAGCCTCACCTCTAATGTACTAACACTGAAAAACTGTTAGTGTAGCTAATGGAATTTCCCATGGTCTAGGGGCATGCCTGACATCTCCTGCTAGTCGTGGAGGTAACCTTGCTTCTCTCAGCCTCAGAGAGATCAATTGTGCTATGGGGATTTGCACCTCTCTACATCTCTGTCCTCTACCCATAGGGGCACCAGTCACATCCTCAACCTCCTCCATCATGGGAATCAGCTATGTTGAATCATAAAAACATCTAATAGGATGCTCTGCTAGATATGCTAGATAAGCATTAGTAACCACTACATCCACTACTTGGGCTCGGTAGTCCTAGTCCCTACTCTATAACCCATTGTACTCCAAACTACAAAATACAAATGATAATCGGGTAGACCATCCCAGTTGGATCTCCCATACTTGTCATGCATAGGTCACAAACTCTTGAGGTTCATCTTGGATCAAGCCATATTGTCTCCATACTTGATTAATAAAACATCAATCAAGGATGCTGGTAGAGCATCCTATCAAAATCTAGCTCTGGTAGAAGTAGCCAAACTGAGCCCTCATCGTCAGCCATGCCTCTATCTGTAAGTATGGTCTCTAGACCACAACTGTCATGTCATTCAAAACTTGGTGCTAGTACTCTGAATGCCCTATCCTGACCTCTGTCACAAAACTTGAATATCTATAGATAAGAGGCTCTTGGGCCTACCTCTCATCTCCACAAATGGGCCTGCAGATGGGAATGTGCTCCCATGCCCATATCTGAAGCACTATGGCTTCTAAAGAAAATGTCTTACCCTCATGGTAGACAATCTTGTGCATCTCTACGAATATTTGAGCTAGAAAATACTGACCCCATCTGAAATCTTTTAGGCATGCCATCAATCGCTAAACTATTGGAGCCCAGCCCATTAGTAGACCATTCTATTGATGGTCAGATATAATGATCCCATCGATCATCCTGGCAATGATACACTCAAGCTTATGTGTCTGCCTATACTGTTGAATGAGCACCTCCCATGATATTTTTTGAGCAATCTTCTCATCTATGCCAAACAATGTGCTTAATGCCTATAAACCTATATTCCTGGCACTAAGATAGTCTGGGTGAGGGCCATGAAACAGAATCTGATAGACATCCTCAGGTGTAACTGTAATCTCCCCTATTGGGAGATGGAATGTCTAAGTCTCTGACTGAAAACATTGTACAAGCGCGATGACCAAGCCATCGTTCACCCAAATATCAGGTAAATGAATCAGGTACTCGAACCCACAAGCGGCAAGGTGAACCCTCATGGGATCAGGAAGTGCTAGACATAGTCTGTGGGACGCTGGATGTGAAATATGAACATGAACATCGGGATACCTAACCTACAAAGCACATAAATTGGGATGAACATCAGTAACTCAGTTCAAAACAATGATACATGCACACAAAACAAGAAAATGAGTATATCAGAAGGTGCATTAAAAGCTATGGAATTCAGCTAGACAATCAAAAATTTTGGGAAAATTCACTAAGGACCTCAAATTTGCTCACTATTTTCCATATGACATTTCAAAAATAAAAAACTACTATCAATTGTCATATAACAATATACATAAACCCATATGACATTCTATGGGCATGTGACATTCTACATGATCCTGCACAACAATTCAGGGACCCGATGAAATGTCGTACAAGAGATGGGTATCTCCCATACGACATTATACTACAATAGACATGACATTTGAAATGACCCTGAATGTCATATGACAGGCCACAACATGTCGTATGACATCTCGTGAACAAAAATTTAAAAATTTGAAACAACGTGCTAAAAATCCTAAAAAGCAATTAAAACATGTTAAATTGAATTCAAAGAGAGGCACAGAGGTCCACTTACTACATTCCCATATTGTTTGGGTCTTTGATACCACCTAGAGTGCTTGAATTGATGTGATGACACTGGGACTTGCATTTTTCTCTCAGAGGGCTCCATAAGGTTTCTAAAGTCAACTGGTTGAAATGAATTGAAATTGATCCATTTTGGCCTTGTATAGGTTTTGACCTAATTTTTCAAAGTGCTCCATTTTGCATGAAAATTGCACCCCTGGCTAATGTCGATGTTCTGAACCCATTTTCAAGATCAAAATCAAAATCTGAGATCATTTACATTGTCAAACACATGATTTAAAATTTTTGGACCTAGGACAACTGACTACTTGCATAATCGACCTTCATGACATCACAAAAATCTAGTATTCACCTTAATTGATTATCTAACATCAAACTCTTAAAATTTCAACTTGGTCAACCATGGTCAACTCATGGTCAAACCTAGTCAAATTTGGTCAACAAAACCTTTAAACGATGTTGAACGCATCCCCGGACATGTACAACCATTTCTACAATTGATTACATTACTTCTAATCATTTAACGCTGGCTTTCTTGCCAGATTTCAATTTTAATCCCAAAGGGGGTATGGTATTACACATCATTAATCAAATTTGTCAATCAAACTTTCTTCAGCAATCAAGAAAACAACCACGTCTAGTTGCTGACTCATCAAAGTCCTCGTCGCTTGGGGCACATCGCTTGGGGCATATTAGATTCATCGAAATCCATATCAATCTGGTATTCTCTCATAAACTTGTAAATTGTATCAGATCTTCGTAACCATCGATTCAGTAGTGTTATTTCCTTGATTCTTCATAACTAAAGGGTTCAAACTTGGCGTCCTTTCGATTCCTTTGGACAATCAAGTCTAGAGTCAGGATAGTCAATTCTTTGTAATCATAGGTTCAAAATTAGGTGTTTTAGCACTTCTTCATAATCATCGGTTCATTGTTGCTACTGTTAACATCATCTCGATTCTTGGTCAATCAAGACCTAGATCAACATCTTCAAATTTTTCAATCAGTTTTTGTCTCAGAATTGGTTAATCTTTTAGGATCAGTTTCTCCACCACCTAACTGAGTCTAGATCTCATAAAAAATAGATTAATCTTTGAACCACTGTGCTTCACACAATAATTCAAAGAGGGGCAAAATGTAATACCCCAAAAATGGGCTTCAGTACCATTGACCTCTTACATCGACAAAATCAATCAAAATCGACCTTAAAGTCCTAACCTAAGGCACATATGCACATCAAATAATCAAAACCCTAATCAATCCTATTTTGATTATGCATCAGGGAATATTCCAAAATGTTCCTAATTTATGCTAATTATTTCTAATTAAATATTATTTGGCAATAAATAATATTATTTTATTTATCCTAAAGTCAATTAATTGAATATGTTGAATATTTAATTAATTAAACTACATGCTACCACTTAATTAATTTAATTAGATTTGATTAATATTTATTCCTAATTAATATTATTTATTTGACAATAAATCATAATTTCTAAAAATAATTGATTGAATATGTATTTAATTGATTAAAATCAAGTTGTCAAATTTAATAATATGATTTTGAATAAAGTTTGATTAAAATAATTGATTAACCCATAAATCAGTTATTTAATTATTCAAATCAGTTAAGTTGAGAATAAAACACATGGAAATTAAATAAACTCATAATTATCTATGCACAAATTAGAAAAGCAGTTGAACTCAAAAGCTACTATTAAATTCAATTTGTTAACTTTTTAAACTCAACATGTGATTGTGAGTTGAAAAGTGGATTGGAGTGATTTGAACTTCTAAATCGAATTAAAAAACTGATTTTGCATGATTTTAGTGAGATAACTATTTCTAAATTCTTGATAACTCAACAATCAATTTGAGTTGATTAGGGAGAGATTTTTGGCTTTCCATGACTTCTCAAAACCTTGGATTTCTATATAAACAGGCCTCACTCCTTCACAAACAACCACAAATTTGGAGAATCTTTACACGTGCAATCTGGAGAATTTGGAGATTGTGCAATTTTTTAGATTCTTTTCTAACCATTGTTTTCTTGATTCCATTGCATTCATAGCATTGATAGCTTAGATCTCAATTCATCTCTCATTTAGTTTTAGATCATTTTTACATAGTTTTCATCATTATTACATAGAAAATCCAAAAACATAGATTAAATCTGCATTCACTTTCATAACTTTCACATTCAAATCCTTCATTTAGATGTTGCATTGTCACTGATCTTGGTCAATTTCTGAGAATATCATACCCGCATCTACTAGAAGATAGTAAACCAGCTGGTTAATGATATTTGTCGTTCATTTCTTATTTTTTGATTATTAACCAATAATGTTTTACTGAAGTGTTGTGTCCATAAAAAGGTACAATTTTCACACACACAGTCTCCAGTATGTCTCTTCCCACAACAAAGTTTCCTCCAAATTTTCTTTCAAGACACTCTGGATCTCATACACTTCTTGAGTAAGACCATATTGTAACACATATTCATTCCATTCTTCTACCTGATAATGTAAGTTTTTTTTACTAAGAAAATATCTCCAAAGTTGTCATGGTTCCATTCCTTGATTTTTTCTTTTGTAAAAACTATCTTTTTAGATATCTGGAACATCCAGGATCCCTTCACATAGAGGAGTTCTAACCACCATTGTTTAAGCAATGCCATAAATTATTTATCCCTGAACCACATTCATTCCAACTTAAAGTATGGTCTTGGTCTGAAAAATATTAGGTTCCATCTCAATTTCCAGAGCCATAAAAAAATGATCTAAGCTGGTAAGGGTAAGGATGTTGGATATACAACAACCCTACTCCAAGATCCAGTGTGAATTAAGCATAAATCTATCTAGTCTTGCACCTACAAATTGAGCCCCTTTTCTTCTGTTTGTCCAAGTAATTTTACCATTATTAGGAACACAATCGAATAATGCATTTCCTTCCATGAAATTTCTAAAGTCTTATGTAACTTTGAAGGAGGGAGTAGAACCTCATACCTTATCCACTTCAACCAATGTTGCCTTAAAATCCCCACCTAGGATTACTTTAGATCTTGAGCCTTCTAAACTTGATAAAATTGTTGACAATAATCCCTATAATCTTGGTTTTTTGAATATAAATAATGGCCCATAGACATTTAGAAGAAAAAAGGAGAGAGAAAACATTAATACCTCAACCAGCAACCAATTTGCATTTGTATTCACTAACTCTACCTTACACTTATGAGGTCTCCATAAGATAGACAAACCTCCTGAGGCACCAATGGATGGAACATGAATGGAGGCCCAACCCTTCCATGAGCTAAACAATTTATCCCCATTCTCCTTAGACATTTTAGTTTCTTGTAAAAGGGCTATGTCTGCACTGCTTACCAAGATTTGGTCCTTGATAAGCTGGGCTTTGTTAGAGGCATTCTAACATTCCAGGATATGATCTTTATTCTTCCCTCGGAGAGAAATTCACTCTCCTTCCTTGCTTCACTTGTTTGGCTATTGAAGAAATAGCCTCATCCTTGGATTTCTGAGAAGATTTACCAAAAGATAGCATAAGTTGAACCCTTGTAGCCACTTCTTCTTCTATTTTCCTACCTTTAGGATGATGTCCTCTAGGTCTCTTAGATACCGAATAGATCTTGATACAAGACATGTCTGCATCTGACTGTAAAATGGAGCATGTCTTTAGATTTGAGGATTCAACATCAATCTTCTAACCTGCTACAACTAACTTCTACTCCTCTTTCTGAATTCCCATAATTCTATCATAGTCTGGCTCATCTTCTCTAGTAATAATGTCAAACATTTTATCTTCTACATCAAATATCAGATTATCGACAAGTCCTTCCAAATCTTCTTCAGTCATACCATGTGCTCCTAAATATTCAATGAAAACTTCAGTCCTTTAATCTCGTACCTCATTTTGTTTCTCTCCTTCCTTATCTACAAAACCACACTTAAAAGAAGAAACAAAATTAGTCGTAGATGGGCACTGTTGAGGTTGTTGATTAGAGGGATTTTGAATTTCTTTAAGAGGAGAACCTTGTTCCTCATAGGAAGACTTGTACTGGGGTGTTTCCAAGACTTTTTGTCTATCTCCTTCCTCATGCAAAGATCTACAAAGAGGAAAATTAGTCATAAATATGCACATAATCATAATTTTTATTTATGTTTTTATTTTTAATATATAAATCTAAATATATATATCTTTTTCCATCAAGTTTCTAATTTCATGATTTAATATCTTTTTCTCCATATATATATCCTTTACTACTTTCTTTTAATTCTATAAAAAGATTATGCTCATATGCAAATATTATATATATATATGTATGTATGTATGTATGTATGTATGTATATTTTAATTTGATTTACTTCCTAGGGTTTCAACAACAAATACAAAAAAACCCTAACTAATTTAATATGAAGCTTTTCCTCAATATTTTTCTAACAAAATACCAAGTACTCACAATTATACAATCACAAGATTTCTTCAACCAAAAATATTCCAAAACAAAATTTCATACAAAAGAAGAATTACAAAACCACCATCAACAAAATCTAGCAGGCACAAAGTAAACAATCTTTTAAAAGAAAATTGGATCTATGAGGGTTTCAAACCCTACCTTAATCCACTAATTGATAGAAGCCACAAAGAACAATCCAAAAAATGCTAAAAATTCCAAACTTTCATAATTTCTTTCAATTCAAACTCCAAATCAAAATGTGTAAACTTGTGTGTGTAAAGAATAATGGCCAAAATACTGTTGGAGATTTGCCAACAAGTCAGTGCTAACTATATGTTTATCATTGATGACAACATATGGTAAGTAGCATGCATGGAAGACTTATATAGTAAGATTTGAGTATATGTAGCATGGAAATGTTATCAACATTATATCATGGACGCAGAGGTTAATTGTTAGAACAAATAGTTATGTAGCAGCTTGTGTCAGCAGTGTTCCTAATAGAGTCACAAGTAGTGTTCTATGAGTGATTGTCTATACAGTCATCATGGAGCCTTGTATCATTGGATATGTGATGAAGATATGTTAGTGATGTTACAATCATGGACACAAAGTCTGATGATCAGTATAAGTAAAGTTATGCAGTCACTATTCACCAGTAGCAGTTTCCTGTGTTTATTTAGAAGAGTCGACAGAGATTATATTGGTTCAGGAGTTGCACTTATCATTTTGGTATGTACCCTTGGATTACGGATTGAAGAAGAGTCAACAATGTTCAGTTAAGAGCACATGATGTAATTCAGCTTGAGGAGAAAGCTTCAGCTTATTTGGTAGAGTCGACAGTGTGTAGCGTACATCTACATTTATTAATATTGGATAGGTCCCAAATTGTGTTGCGTGCTTAGTAGAGGTGACAGAATTATTATTGGAATGTGTTATGGTTTCTCTAATATGATTTCAAGATGGTTCTAATAGGCCGACTTGATTATATCATTTGGAGGAAAGATATTTATAGGCAGTCATTTGTGATTGCTAAGGTATGGTTTAGAGTTGGTTGTCAAGAGTAGAGCAGAGAGTGTGAAGTGTTGAGCCATTAGAAGAAGGTCTATGTGACCATGTAAAGAGTTTGTGCTATACATTGGAACTAATCCAGACAACAGGTCAAAGTGCAGTTCACCAAGATCCAAATATAGTGTGTATCTGTTATTTAGAAGGTTGTAGCCTTCACCCCTTTGAACAGTGTTGTCTCGGATAGTGCATCCTCACCCCTAACATGGTTAATTGTAAAAGACTCCTAACAAGGTCTGACCTTTGACTAGGTCACTGTACTAAATGTAATGTAAAGACAACTCCTAACAGGGTTACAGATCTTCTAACAAGGATCATAATACACTAGTGCAGATTTTCAGTGGGTGTCAATTCTCACCGAGGTTTTTACCTATTTGGGTTTCCCCGTAACCAAAATATTGGTGTTGTGTTCAAGTTTTCTTTCATTGTGTTTATGCTTTATTTTTAAGTATACTTAATTGAATAAAGAATTAAAACTTGTAGATAACTGATCCTACCCCCCCCCTCTCAGTTATCTCTTGGGATTATTCCTAACAATTGGTATCAAAGCCAAGTGCCTCAGAGAGAAAGATTAACAGCTTGAGGTTGATCAGATGGCATTCTTTAGAAAAGATAGTCTTAAGTTTGATGGAGAGAATTATCTTGATTGGAAGAATGAGATGATGACACATTTACAGTGCATTGATTTTGAAGTTTTTGAAGTGGCTATCAAAGAAGTTCAGATCCCCTCTCTAGCAAATCTTGCAAAGGATGATGCTACTAGAAAGAAGAAGGATTTGTTCCATCATAATGCAATAGAAAAAGAATCCCTTATCAGCACCCTATCTGATAGTGAGTTTTGAGAAATAAAGAAAGTAGACGTAGCCTACAAGATATGGAAGCACCTAGAAGACATGTTTGAAGGAGATAAACAAGAAAAAATGCGCGTAGAAAGACATGGAAGAAAAAGTACAATACATTGGAGATGCTACCGGAAGAGAACATAAGAGCCTATAATCAAAGGATAAATGAAGCAGTTGCTGGAATTAGAAATAATGGTGGAGAAATTTCAGAAGAATACATCATGGATAAACTGATGACTACATTGACACCAGAATATGAGAGCAAGATAAACATCCTTGATGAGACTATGCAATTTTCAGAAAACTTCAAAAGAGAAACTTTAATCAGCAAGATTGTTGCATTTGAGATATCAAGTTTTAAAATAGAGCCTAAAAGTGAGACAACCTTCAAGGCTTTGGTCCATGGTAAGAAATCCTTCAACACCTCTAGTAATTTTGATGATGATGATGAAGAAAAAGATCTAGATGATTTCATTGCTATGATTGCTAAAAGAGAAAAGAAAGGAAAAGGAAAATATGAAGGTCAATTACCATTCAAATGTTTTTCATGTAATAAGATTGGTCACTTTTCATTTAAGTGTCCTACAAGAGTTTAAAAGTTTAAGAATAACTACAAGCCTAAGTATACAAAGGAATGTTAATATGCTAAAGATGGAGTATCAAATGAAGAATCAGCTGAGGAGGAGATTGGATTCATTTCTCTTGAAGATGAAAAGAATTCACAAGAGTTAGCACTGATTTCACAAGATGACATCAGGACAGATTGGATCATTGACAATGGTTGCTCACATCACATGACATGAGACAAAGATAGATTTGTTCATTTGTATAGATACAAAGGAGGCATGGTTAGATTTGGAGATCACACTCCTAAACCCATCATTGGTAGAGGAGCCTTCACCTTGGATGGAAAGAACAACACTAATGATGTTCTTTATGTTGATGGTTTGAAACATAACCTACTAAGTGTGGTTACAGGTTGGAATTCAATGGAAACAAGTGCATCATTAACAACAAGGAAGGAGAAATGATTGCATCAGGATCAAAGACTAAAGGTAATGTTTTTCAGCTTAATCCAGAAGCAAGTTGTTTTGTTACTAAAGTAGATGACAGTTGGCTATGGCACAAAAGACTATGTCATATCAATTTTGATAACATAGTAAAGATTAGCAATGTTAAGGCAATAAGAGACCTACCTAGCATAGCAAAGCTGGTTGATACTATTTGCAGGGAATGTGTGATGGGAAAGCATGTGAGAAATTCATTCAGAAGCAAGAATAATTCAGCAGAAAACAAGTTGGATCTAATTCATATAGACCTATGTGGACCAACTTAAACAAGATCCTACTATGGTGTAAGTTATTTCATTTTGTTTGTAGATGATTATTCTAGAATGATGTGGGTTGCATTCTTGAAAGATAAGTCAGAAGCATTTGAGAAGTTCAAAATATTCAAAGCTAAGGTTAAGAATGAATTTGGACTAAAGATAAAATGTCTAAGGTTGGATGGAGGAGGAGAATTCACCTCTGATAGATTCTATGAGTAATGTGAAGAACATGGCATAAAGAGATAGTTAAGTGCACCTAGAACCCCTTAGCAGAATGGGATTGTAGAGAGAAGGAATAGGATCATCCTTGATATAGCGTGCACCATCATGATTGAAGGAAAAGTTGCTCACACCTATTGGAGAGATGTGATCAATACAACAGTCTATACCATCAATAGAATACAATTAAGGCCGAACGTGGACAAGACACCTTATGAGCTATGGTTTGGTAATGTTCCCACAGTGAAATATTTTAGAATCTTTGGAAGCAAGTGCTACATCAAGAGGGATGAAGCAATAGGCAAGTTTGATGCAAGTGATGAAGGTATTTTTCTTGGTTACTCTACTAAAAGTAAAGCTTATAGATGTTTTAACTTGAGATTGAAGAAAATCATTGAAAGTGCCCATGTTAAGATTGATGAAAAGTTTATGGTTCAAGAAAGATGTCATGATTACTCACCTATGATTTAAGAAGAACTTAGACCTTCCACTAGTGAGATAGTTGTTGAAGAGATGTTTGACAGTATTGATGTATTGTTCAATGACCCTGAAACAAGTGAAGAAGAAACTCAGAAGGAAGATGAGTCAGTATCACCTAAAGTTCCAAAGTATACATCTAGATATCACTCTAAGGATGACATCATTGGAGATCAAAGCAGCAAAGTCACAACAAGATCAACATAAAAGAATTCATCAAGCAATGAAGTGGTATGTTAACTATCTTAGATTGAACCTCTAAGTGTTGAAGATGCATGTAATGATTCAGATTGGCATGATGCTATGAAAGAAGAACTAGATCATATTATTAAGAATGATACTTGGGAACTAGTCCCAAGACCTAGTGATAAGAATGTGATTGGAAGAAAGTGGATATTCAGAAACAAGATGAATGAAGATGGTACAGTAGTAAGAAAAAAAGCAAGGTTAGTATGTAAGGGATATGCGCAAAGAGAAGGTATTGATTATTCAGACACTTTTGCACCAGTGAGAAGATTAGAAGCTATCAAGTTGTTTTTACCTTTTGCAACATTCAAAAACTTCAAAGTTTATCAGATGGATGTTAAGTCAGCTTTCTTGAATGGAGAGCTAAAGGAAGAAGTATACATTGAACATCCAGAAGGATTCACCTTATCAGACAAACTTGCTATGGTATGCAGATTGAAGAAATCCCTCTATGGACTTAAGCAAGCCCCTAGAGCATGGTATGAGAGACTTGATGGATATCTAACAAAAATTGGATTCAAGAAAGGAGTAGCAGATTATAATCTATTCATAAGAGAGACATCTGAAGGACTACTACTTGTAGCTATATTTGTTGATGACATTATCTTTGGGGTTAATTAAAAACTTAGTGTAGAATTTGCTAAGGAGATGCAGAGTGAATTTGAGATGAGCATGGTTGGACCTATCAAATACTTCTTGGGATTAAATGTGTAGCAGACAGAGAAAGGTATTTTAATTAATCAATCCAAATATATGAAAGAGATATTGAAGAAGTTCAAGGTGGATGATTGCAAGCCAGTGGGTACACCTATGATAATAGGATGCAAGCTTACAAAAGAAGATGATTCTCCAACAGTAGATACAACATTATACAAGTCTATGATTGGTAAAATCATATATCTTACTCAAACTAGACCAGACATTTCTAATGCAGTTGGCATAGTTGGAAGATTTGTAACAGAGCCTAAACAAAGTCACCTCATGGCAGTAAAGAGAATATTCAGATACTTGTAGGGCACTAGAGATTATGGTCTATGGTATTCTAACTCAAAGAATGTTGAGCTTCATGTTTATATAGATGTTGATTGGGCAGGATGCATTGATGATAGAAAGAGTACATCAAGTGGAGCAGTGTTTCTTGGTGACAGACATGTCACTTGGACAAGCAAGAAGAAAAATTGTATTTCTCAATCAACAGTGGAAGCAAAGTATGTTGCAACAGCCCTGAATTGTTCTATAATTGTTTGGATCAAACAGATGATAAAGGACTTTGGTATTTAGATTGATTATCCCATTTCTATTCATTGTGATAATACTATCACTATCAACATGTCAAAGAATCATGTGATGCATGCAAAGACAAAGCACGTAGAGATTAAGTATCACTTCCTAAGAGAGAAAGTGGTAGAGAAAGAAGTCAAGTTGGACTATGTAAGCACAAAGGAACAACTAGCAGATATATTCACAAAGCCTTTGCCAAAGGATACTTTTGAGTATCTTAGGGAGAAGTTGGGAGTAATTCCCTTCCCTGATTCTTCTTAGAAGAAAGAAGAAAGAGCATCAGTCCCCAGGGACTGATGGATGGTTGACTACTCTACTTCAGGAATAGTACCGGTGCTTAAGATGATTGGTACCCTTTTCTATTGATGTCAAAGGGGGAGTAATATATAGTCATGAAAAATATAAGTAAAGAAAGAGTACTATACTAAGGGGGAGTAGTATTCAGTCATGAAAGTAGTTCAGTTGAGAAAATGGAGAATGTTGAAAGAATATTACAGCAAATGGAGGATTCATCATTGGGGGAGTTTTGATGAGGAAATGGAGATTTTTATAAAAGAATTGTTCATTTGGGTTGGTGGTGTTTTTCATTCCAAATGTTGCCATCAATGCCAAAGGGAGAGATTGTTGGATATTTGCCAGCAAGCTAATGTTGACTGTATGTTTGTCATTGATGACAACATATGGGAAGTAGCATGCATGAAAGACTTATGCAGTAAGCTTTGAGTATATGTAGCATGGACATGTTATCAACATGATATCATGGACGCAAAGTTTAATTGTTAGAACAAATAGTTATGTAGCAGCTTGTGTCAGCAGTGTTCCTGACAGAGTCACGTGCAGTGTTCTATGAGTGATTGTTCGTAAAGTCATCATGGAGCCTTGCGCTATTAGATATGTGATGAAGACATGTTACTAATGTTACAATCATGGATGCAGAGTCTGATGATCGGTATAAGTAAAGTTATGTAGTCGCTATTCACCAGTAGCAGTTTCTTGTGTTTATTCAGAAGAGCTGATAGAGATTATATTGGTTCGGGAGTTGCACTTATCATTTTGGTATGTGCCCTTGCATTATGGATTGGAGAAGAGTTAAAAATGTCTGGTTAAGAGTGCATGATGTAATTCAGCTTGATGAGAAAGCTTCAACTTATTTGGTAGAGCCGACAGTGTGTAGCCTGCGTCTACATTTATTAATATTGGACAGGTCCCAGATTGTGTTGCGTGCTTAGTAGAACTGAAAAAATTATTATTGGAATGTGTTATGGTTTCTTTAATATGATTTCAATATGGTTCTAATAGGCCGACTTGATTATATCATTTGGAGGAAAGATATTTATAGGCAGTCATTTGTGATTGCCAAGGTATGGTTCAGAGTTGGTTGTGAAGAGTAGAGCAGAGAGTGTGAAGGGTTGATCCATCAGAAGAAGGTCTATGTGACCAAGTAAAGATTTTGGTCTATACATTGGAACTGATCCAGATAGAAGTTCAAAGTGCAGTTCACCAAGATCTAGATATAGTGTGTATATGTTATTCATAAAGTTGTAGCCTTCACCCATTTGAGCAGTGTGCTCTCGGACAGTGCGCCCTCACCCCTAATAGGGTTAATTGTAAAAGACTTCTAATAGGGTCTGACCCTTGACCAGGTCACTGTACTAAATGTAATGTAAAGACAACTCCTAACAGGGTTAAGGATCTTCTAACAAGGATCATAATACACTAGTGTAGATTATTAGTGGGTGTCAATTCCCACCGGGGTTTTACCTATTTGGGTTTCTCCGTAACCAAAATATTGGTGTTGTGTTCAAGTGTTATTTCATTGTGTTTATGCTTTATGTTTAAGTATACTTAATTGAATAAAGAATTGAAACTTGTAGATAATTGATTCAACCCCCCCCCCCAACTCAATTATCTCTTGGGACTATTCCTAACAAATACTCCTAATAAAGGAAAACTAAGAAATCTAGGGTTTTCCAAAACTCATGGAGAATAAAAAAGGAACTCAATCTTAAATTGAGTAAAAAATATTTATTTAATAAATATTTCTTGTTTTTATCAATTCACTCAACTTGAATTTTAACAGGTAAAATTTTAATTTCTTAATAAAGTATTTTCTAATATGCAACTCAACATTAAAATCACTTAACTCCTTTTTAACTTCTTTTGCATTTAAATATTAATTTTTTTATATTTTAATTAAATTAAAAATCCTAGCATATTTGGAATATGCAATTTAATAATAAAAATTATTTTATATTTTAATTATGCATTTAAATTCTAATTTATACTTAGTATTTAATTAAATATCCACTTTCCATAACTAGACTTTCTAATTAATTCTTTCTAATAAACATAGGTATTTAATTAATTCTCATTAATTAAATAACCTTATATTTTAACATTC